>CM075874.1:6587458-7187458 GCA_038021265.1 Cyprinella venusta
TACATTCATCTTTCTGCATCCTATTTTCTGCCCAGTGCTTCCTCCTCTTTGCCGCGAAGGCCGCATTCAAATGAACGGGGAGACCTTTTCACATACATGAGGGCGTAATAGGGAGCTTAGCAGAACTTCCACCTGATTACCAATGCAAATATTAGCAAGTCAAGTTCAGTGTGTGGCGACAGATTAGGGTTTATCCCTCATGCACACCACTCGATTCTTTACGCTCCGGAAACATTTTTGCTTATCAGCGCGAGGCAACGATCAACACTTCACGTCCCTGGTCCCGGCGAGACTTCAAGAGGGGCATCATCAACATTCAAGCCCAGTGCCGCGCACCCAAACTTCCCTGTTTCTGACTCATCTGGATTCTCACTCCTAAATCCGTATATTAGACATCATAATTTCTGTAAGCCTTGGCATCAAATGGGGAATTACAAAGAACTTGTGAATGCTTCTTCAAATTACAAATGGCACATTACACGACATTGTTTTAGTAATGAAATGCAGGACTACAATGGTGCCACGCGGATCTAGCCATGTGTTTTAAGGGACACTGTACTATCTTTATGCAGCAGAATCTGTTCGTTGTTTGTATTTCGTAGCGAGTGCAGAACGCTCATTTTCCAGTTGATTCATCATTATGGTCTGTTTCACCAGTATCCAGTTAAGAAATACTTCCTAAGCCTTTGCTATTTTATGACAATATGCTATGCATTTATTCTGATTAAAGGCATATATTTAATTGAAGTTATGGCTTGATACCAAAAACTGTGTACATAAATGGCATCTTGCACAAAACAAGGTTCAGTTTGCCTTCCAGTCACTTTAAAATGTATTAGTTGCGGAAAAAAAAAGTATTATGAAATTAATATTTGATTGAATGGTTTTGGCCTATTTCATGTTTTGACTTTTCAAATCAGAATGTGTGTGTGTTCTTGTTAAACCTACACTGAGAGGAGATTTGATCGAACCCCACAAGGAAAACAGCTTATAATCATAAGTGATATTTTCTGAAAATGTAAAAATGCAGAAGGTTGTGTGTTATGAGAAGGTTTAGAGGTCGGGTTAGTGTAAGGGGACAGAATACACAGTTTGTTTGTACAGTATAAAGTCAATGGAAAGTCTTGATGCAAAATTGTTGTATCCTATTTGTGGAAAATGGAATTGTACGGCGCATGTTCACCTCTGCTCTCTCGTTCTCTTTTTATCTCAATCTCTCTGCCTCTAGCACAAGTCCTCTGGTTAGTGCAAACAGGTAGTTTTAACGTAACAGAGCAAATTAGGATGTGGGCGATCAAGGTAAGAGTCCTCAGGCCAAAAAAACATAAAACAACAACAACAACAAAAAAACACTATAAATAATTTCTATGTTAAAAGCAGCAGTTTGCCCAGAACAAAATGCATTGTTTCTTAACTCTAACAATTTATTTTGGCTGTGAATAATACATGAACTGAGCTGCAAACACAAGTCCTGCCCTTTGAAGGGGGAGATCATCTCCAGTCTCTGAAAGCACTTCCACAAAGGTGTGGATGACAAACATCCAGACAGATTTAGCACAACGAGAGTTTCTTTTACTGCACGCGTTCACATGGCAGCGCAGTGCAGAGCGATGATGACACATTGATCTATGTGATTGCATGAGAAGAGCGTGTCTGTATACTTCAAAAGCATGAAGAAAACCAGACTTTTACATTTTGAAGGAATTGAGTGGTGCTTAGCTGTGCAAAATTCACCATCAATGCGTGGGTGGTTATCAGGGCTTTGTCGTGCGGTTATTGTGCGATTGCTAGGTGTTTTCTTCTTTAGAAGTGTGAAACAAGTCCTGCACCTTCCAGTCTCTGTGATCTAGTCTCTATATACACTCACCAAAAGGATTATCAGGAACACCTGTTCAATTTCTCACTAATGCAATTATCTAATCAACCAATCACATGGCTGTTGCTTCAACGCATTTAGGGGTGTGGTCCTGCTCAAGACAATCTCCTGAACTCCAAACTGAATGTCAGAATGGGAAAGAAAGGTGATTTAAGCAATTTTGAGCGTGGCATGGTTGTTGGTGCCAGACGGGCCGGTCACAATCTGCTCAGTTACTGGGATTTTCTCGCACAACCATTTCTAGGGTTTACAAACAATGGTGTGAAAAGGGAATAACATCCAGTTTGTGGCAGTCCTGTGGGTGAAAATGCCTTGTTGAAGCTAGAGGTCAGAGGAGAATGGGCCGACTGATTCAAGCTGATAGAAGAGCAACTTTGACTGAAATAACCACTCGTTACAACCGAGGTATCAAGCAAAGCATTTGTGAAGCCACAACACGCACAACCTTGAGGCGGATGGGCTACAACAGCAGAAGACCCCACCGGGTACCACTCATCTCCACTACAAATGGGAAAAAGAGGCTGCAAGAGCAAGAGCTCACCAAAATTGGACAGTTGAAGACTGGAAAAATGTTGCCTGGTCTGATGAGTCTCGATTTCTGTTGAGACATTCAGATGGTAGAGTCAGAATTTGGCATAAACAGAATGAGAACATGGATCCATCATGCCTTGTTACCACTGTGCAAGCTGGTGGTGGTGGTGTAATGGTGTGGGAGATGTTGGCCATCGTTTAAATGCCATGGCCTACCTGAGCGTTGTTTTTGACCATGTCCATCCCTTTATGGCCACCATGTACCCATCCTCTGATGGCTACTTCCAGCAGGATAATGCACCATGTCACAAAGCTTGAATCATTTCAAATTGGTTTCTTGAACATGACAATGAGTTCACTGTACTAAAATGGCCCCCACAGTCGCCAGATCTCAACCCAATAGAGCATCTTTGGGATGTGGTGGAACGGGAGCTTCGTGCCCTGGATGTGCATCCCACAAATCTCCATCAACTGCAAGATGCTATCCAATCAATGTGGACCAACATTTCTAAAGAATGCTTTCAGCACCTTGTTGAATCAAAGCCACATAGAATTAAGGCAGTTCTGACGGCGAAAGGGGGTCAAACACAGTATTAGATCTGTGTTCCTAATAATCCTTTAAGTGAGTGTATGTGGCTTGGGTCCCTATTGTTATTGTCAGATGAATATGTAATTTGGTGCAGATGCAGATATTTATATAGCCAAAAAAATAAAAATAAAAAAATTCTGATAGCTTGTAATGTAAATTACTGAGATCACTATAACAGTATAGCAGTACTTTCATTCTGTCACTTTTTATCTTATAAGATGATATTTAAATGCTTAGTGCTTAATGCTTATCAACGAAACATAACGTTCAAAACATAGAACGCAGTACAATGAGGAGTGAGAGATGAACAGATTCCTCAAAAGCCTGATGGATCATATTTGATACTGACATTATAACATGATTAAAAAAAGTGGGTTTCACTTTATTTTGATGGTCCCTTTAACACATTCTGTTGACTATAAGTAACAGTGCACCTACATGTCTACTAACTCTCATTAAAGTATTAGTAAAGTATTAGTAGACTGGTCAGGTTAGTATAAGTTGACATGTACTTGCAAAGTTACTTATACTCAGTAGAATACCTGTTGGAGGATCATCACAATAAAGAGTTATCAGATATTAAAGGGATACTCCACTTTTTTTTTTTTTTTGGAAATAGGCTCATTTTACCACTCCCCCAGAGTTAAACAGTTGGGTTTTACTGTTTTCGTATGTATTCAGCCGATTTGTTGATATTTAGAAAAATATCGGTAACCAGACCAGTTTCTGGTCTCATTTGACATCCATAGTATATTTTTTTCCTAAATAAAATAAAATATCAGAAAATCGGCTGAATGGATTTGAAAACGGTAAAACCCATCTGTTTAACTCTGGGGGAGTTGTAAAATGAGCCTATTTCCAAAAAAAGTGGAGTATCCCTTTAAGCACTCTACTAATACTCCAATGAGAGTTAATTGACAGTTAATGACATTATAATTGATATAATATAGACATAGTTACATATAGTCAACAGAATGTTTAAAAGGGACCATCAAAATAAAGTGTCACCTATTATTCTTTTAGTCCATTACTTTATTATTCTATTAGTCACCTATATTCTTTGTTATTACAAAAACAAGTAAAGATTTCATAGCAAAAAGATATGTGAACCATGAC
Source organism: Cyprinella venusta (assembly GCA_038021265.1). Lineage (NCBI taxonomy): Eukaryota > Metazoa > Chordata > Actinopteri > Cypriniformes > Leuciscidae > Cyprinella > Cyprinella venusta. Next base: position 6,591,571 of record CM075874.1, read on the forward strand.
CTGGTGGATGTTTTTACAATTATACTAAAAGGCATTTTACTACCAATCAGATGACAGAGTAGCAGATTGTATGCAAAAGGTTTTTTAAGCAAAGTGTTGATCATCTAGAAATGTGCATATCAAATATATCACAGTAGCCTTGGGTTAATCCTTCATGTTAGAGGTTTAAAAGCCATGTCATATGAGCAATAGCAATAATTATGCTTGTCTATTATGTAAACCATAAGAGGTTGCTAGTGAACACAAACAGTCACACTTCATACTTTCAATCTATATAAAAACTGCATGTGATAGATATGCGTAATATGATTATTTCTCGCCTTCAACACACTTGAGTCATAATGAGCAGTTTCCAGAAATGTTAAGATGTTTTTAGAGCTATAGTTTGGATTCTGTACTATATGTTGATGTGGAAGTTGCAAAGATGCAGGGGAAAAAAAAAAAAAAAAAACTAGTTGAGTTGTTGTGTCAAATTGGGGTTCCGGTGTAAACGAGTGTTCAGAAAAGAAAAGCCACGGCACATTCCTTTGCACTCACAAACACAATAGCATAATCTGCACAAAGACAAGGAGAGGAGACGCAGAGAGCTTATGCATTCAAAGTTTGCGGCTGTGAGATTAAAAATTTCCTTTCCAGAGTATCATTGCAAAGTTGTGCACAAAGCGTACACATCCGTTTCAAGCAAATCCAGTCAGTCAGTGCTATTGGAGCGTTGCTTCGGCCTACTCCGCTTTCCAAGGCATTAGTCCTGCACACCGAAACGCAGCCGAACACAATGACTCTGAAACTATTCTCCATTCTCTCCTCCTCTGTGTTTACTGCACCGACTAAATCATGTGGTCAAGGTTGTGTGAAGCCAGACTATAATGAGATCATTTCCCATTCTCTTTCTCTTGCCTATCAAACTTCCAACAAATAGCTTGACTTTCCATATCCTAAAAGTTTGAATAAAGAACTTGACAAAGCAACATGTCTTGCCTGCTACATAATATATGGCTTTTTTTTTAGCATGATGGACCATAAACTCCATTTCCTTCTAGGATAATAACATTAACTCCACCAGCCCGAGAAACCCTCTGGAATGGGCGCACATAAACAATTCTACAGAACGGAAGTTTAGACGTGGATTCGGCACAATGCGTGTCTACATTTTCTGTGAGAGGAAACAATACAAAGAGAAAGGAAAATTATAAACACTGACGTATGGAAGATAAATATTAGCAAACCTTGAAGCGAGTTCAATTTTTATAATGCAATTGAGAAGAAATGACTTTTCCCCTCAATTTCTTTAAAGAGTACCTATTATGGATTTTTGAAAATTGCCCTTCATGTAGTGTTTAACATAGATCTAAGTGAACGAAAACATCCTGCAAAGTTTTAAACATGAAAGTTCATCGTATACAAAGTTATTGTCTTTCAAAAGTAAGAGTCGACTCTGAGTCGCTGATATGAATCGTTCGAAGAACGATGCTTTTCCTTTGTCTGGTTGACGTCAACTTGACAAGTTATTTGAATAAGAAACGCCCACTTATTGCGCTCAGAGACGCCGAAACCGGAGCTCCAGGGGTGGCGGGCAAATCTGAAACTGGCCCAGGACGGGCCACCCTGCCTGGGCTGGCCAGAGAGGTCTGAGAGCATGGAGGTTTGGACCCACCGGACCTTTTTGGACTCTGTCGTTTTTCGAGATCTGGGCTTCGGAAAACAATCATGTCGACGAGACGCTGTGTTTTGAAGTGCGACGCAAAAGCGAACTTTTTTCACCTGCCAAGTGAGGAGTATTTGAAGACTAAGTGGCTGCAGTTCATATATACAAGTACTGCTATACCACACAAGTATAGCCCAAACGTTGTCCCGTGTTCGCGTCATTTTGAAGATGACTGCTTCACAAATGGATTCGCGAGCCGGTGTGTCGTGCCGAAAAGTGATGGTCTGCCGAAAATTGATGGCCGGCCGCGGGAGCGTACTGGGTGAGTAATAATCACCGGCTCTATCCTAACGAGCTGAGGATCTGAGGTGTGTTAAATAAGGGAGACATACACAATATGCAGAGCAGTGGGTCGCGAGGACTGGAGTTGAGAACCCATTTAAGGTAATAAGAGTTCCGTTTTTCTGCACAGAGAATACCAATCACAACTGACTAGGTCATCTGACCAATCACCGCAGATTAGCGTCACGCAAAGGCGGGTTTTGGATAAAGGACTCGCTAAAACGATTCATATGGGAGTCGGTGGGCAAATCAGGTAAAAATAAATGCATATTATAAGACAACAAAAGTGTTTTTTGTCATTGCATGCTTGTAAAACTGTTGTTGGGGACTCCCAGAACAATATTAGGAACATTTTAAATGCCATAATAGGTACTCTTTAAAGAAAATCTGGCCTGTACGATATATACGGTATGTGTATGTACAGTATATGTGTATATTTCTCTAACATGAATTATTCTGTATCATTCTGTATTTTATAAATCTGTTTATTATTTAAGATATAAGTAAGCAAGTTCTGTATCATGAATAAGTAACGTCTGAAGGGCGTTGTTAGGCACGACGCGAAGCGGAGTAACCCCTTTAGCCTCTACTTATTCACGACACACTTGCCTCGACTACCTTATTGCTTTTATAAAACAGTTGCCACACAATAAAAATATTAAAGTAACAACTTTCATGAAGTAAAATCACTAAAAGCCTTCCTTCCGCTAGAAAAAAATAGTCCCTGACCGTGAACAACAAGAACGCTCCAATGTGTAATATGAATGAAAGCTCAAATAAACACAACATAGGAACCACAGTGTTGCGCAATGATAAATAGAACCGTTGGGTGAAGCGGTCATAGCCGTGTTTTATCATGAATTAAGCACAGCTATTGACCAAACAGAATCAAAGATTTGAACTAACTTTTTTATAAAGCTGTCTATGTATCAACGCTAGGGTTGAGGTTAGGGGGTTTTCCATGTGGATGAAGTTTTATTTACAGTGTGTTTTTACTTTTTTTTATTATTGCTTAGGTATTGAAAGTGGAACTTGAGACCCACTTATCAAACCGTTCACTCATGTACTAATCTTCAGATCAAGTGTGCAAAACTACAAGCACATTATATGCTTTACACTCAGTTTGCAATTGTTAAACAGACTTTTTGCAAAATGCTAAAAACATACATTAGACATATCATTCAAAACACAGACAGTAATACAGTGTCGGCCCAGGCGTGCGTTTCCTGTATAACGACGTAGTTCACTGATTCACTACCATAGTACAATGCATCGTTGGAAAAATCAAGGCATGCGTTTCCCGTATAACGACGTAGTTCACTGATTCACTACCATAGTACAATGCATCGTTGGAAAAATCAACTTCGTCATGACTGTTTCCCGAAACCCACTGTCGCAAAGTATCGTTCAACCACATTGGTTTCGCACGTGGTGGAGTAATAACTACTTTTAATGAGATCCAATTAACGCTAGATTTGTTTTATATAAATTACAGACAAGCATCTGAGGACTATTTCTAATTGTTCTCAGTTGTTTTGCTTTATTATTAGACTCAATATTTGGCTCGTTCTTACACTGTAAAAAATGATCGTGATTTTAACAGTAAAAGACTGTAAAAATGCTACAGTGAAAAACTGTTAATTGGTTAACAGAAAGTTTCCTTACTATATACGGTAAATAACTGTGATATATATAATGGTACATTTAATGTAGTTTTACTGTAAAATATTGTTAAATGTACAGTTTTTGGAAGTGAAAAAGAAGAAGTCATTGTATAATTTACAGTGAAAAAAATGTAAATTGACTTTCCCACAATTCTCTATGTGACACTTCACATTTAATGTATTTTAACTGTTTATTCATAATTTTCTTAGTTTTTTTCTTATCAGTTATGTTCATTAGGGTTTTATGTTTACATTTATGTTACGTTTTATGTTACATTTAAGTTGTTAAATTAATTCTTATTTCATTTTTAAAATTTCAACATGTTATCATGATGGTGTTTAATGTTTGTATGAATGAGACTGTGCAGCTTCTATATAGAATTATGAACTCTGTTATGGAAGAAACTGTGATAATGATGAGCTTTGATTGATCATTTGACTTTGATGGCTGTCGGTGTATTGCAATTGAACAAAACAGATATTAATACTTCAAAATGTCAGTAAATTAACATTATATCAAATAATGAAATACGGTTTATTGCTGTAAAATTAAATACGGTCAAAGTCTGTAAAACCTAAAATGTTGCTACTGTACTTTTAACAGGAAAACTCTGGTAACCACAGCTGCCGGAGTTTTCCCGTAAATTTAACAGATTTTTTTTTTTTTACAGTGTACATAGTAGAGCACGTTCGCACATGCGCACTCTTCAAACACATTACTTCAAATCTTTTGAAAAACTAAAAGACGTAAATTACATTTGTATATATTCTAAATAAAAGACACCGGTTGTACTGAATGTCAGCTTGCTTATTTTGCTCAAGATAAGGATTTATTACCTCCAAATGTCATGCAATATAGAAACGATGCTTCTAACCACAGGTCGAGAGCTGTCGTTCAAACCGCACAACTTTGCGATGCTGTTTGCGAATGTTCGTTGGAACGATGGTTTCGAGAAACACCGAATCGTTGAACTATGCTGATAACGACGGAACTTGTGACCATAGTTGGCTAACACTGCTTTCGGGAAACGCACCCCAGATCCGGACCACATCTGGTACATGTGCATTCAACATGTATCAAATGTGGGTCGGACCGGCCGACACTGTGTTGCTGTCTCTTGTTCAAATTCAAATTCTCCTGAGAAGCAGCTCTAACAAGCCACTAATGTAATGATTCGGCTCAAGTCAGTTCAGTTCAATGACTGTAGAGTTCATCAATTGTTCAAATACATACTGTTTATAAAGTGTGCATATATATGTATGTGTGTGTGCATGCTATGACAATCTCCACAGCACACTGAACATGCAAAAGTCACAAGATAGTGTTTTACAATTTTCACATCTGGGTTTAGTTTGGTATGTGGCTAATCAATAGATGGTGTGTGTGTACTATACAAAAACACCTTTTTTTAGAAGAGTTAGCAGTGTTTGCTTTTGCAAGAGATAAGCATGTTTTGTATGTTCTGTAAAAATGAAACGCTTCATCTAATCAATAAAATTGAGGCAACAGATTACAAGCAATATTATTAATTAAATTTAAGAAATTAGAATTGAGTAAAAGTTAATCAAATTAATATTCTAATTAATTCTTATTTGTACAATTTAATTAATAATATTGCTTGTAATCTGTTGCCTCAATTTTATTGATTAGATAAAGCATATTCGTTTTTACAGTGCATGTTTTGTGGATTTTTGTGTAGAGTTTAGAGAAAAAAATTGCAATTTTTATAAAACTATAATACGTTTATGTTATGGAGTTGCTCTTTGCAAACACTTTCTGATATCATTTATGGTTTTTGTTGCTTACACTGTAAAAGAAAAAAAAGATTTTTAAATGTCTTAATAAAAGATTTTTCAAGAAAATATTTCAATTTGTGTTATATTTGAAACTGTATTTTATTGATTCTTTATGAAATTTCATTCAAAATATAAAGGTTCCAAAAGGTGTTTTTTTTTTTTTTTTTTGCAGAGATTCCATAGAAGAACCATTTTTGGTTCCCCAAGAACCTTTCAACAGTCAACAGATCTTAAAATTACATTTGTGCGTATGTGTGTGTGTGTGTGAAGAACTTTTTAACCATCCAAAGCACCTTTTGCCACTACAAATAATCTTTTTGTGGGACGGTAAGGTTCCATGGATGTTAAAGGATCTGGAACCATCAATGCCAATAAAGAACCTTGTGTTGGGGGCAGTTCAAAATCATTTTCTGTTGTAATATACATTATTTCTTAAAGGGATACTCCCCTTTTTTGGAAATAGGCTCATTTTACTACTCCCCCAGAGTTAAACAGTTGGGTTCTACTGTTTTCAAATCCATTCAGCCGATTTTCTGATATTTAGAAGAATATCAGTACCCAGACAGTTTCTGGTCTCATTGACTTCCATAGTATATTTTTTCCTACCATGGAAGTGAATGAGACCAGAAACTGCCTGGTTACTGATATTCTTCTAAATATCAGAAAACCGGCTGAATGGATTCGAAAACGTTAAAACTCAACTGTTTAACTCTGGGGGAGAGGTAAAATGAGCCTATTTACAAAAAGAGTGGAGTATCCCTTTAAGGTGTAAAACTGGTGCATTTCTTTACAAATGCATCAGTTCATCACTCACTAACATATGAGACTGGTGAAAGTTTGCTTGAGTATTCAAAGACACATTTGGTTCGGCGTAGATACGCATACAGTTTGTCTGGTCCTTTGTCGTTTATGACCTCGATGGGATGAATGAGTTCAAAGCGTAGATGTCACATGACTTGAACACACACACACACACACACTCAGTCCACACGAAAGCGGCATGCCATAAGGTGTACATAAAATTTTAAACGACCTATTCATAAAACACAACACACAAATCACTAAACACAGGTACGCCGCATGCCTCGATCACACACACACTCCATAATCGGGTGCATTAAAGGATGGCAGTGAAGCCTTTCATTTACGAAAGGGTCTCGTGAGCCGCCCAGGGTCAAGCTGATGGCTGGGCCCACCGCACATGCTCAGCAGCCGCCGCTGATTAATTTCGACTCACGTCTGCTTTGTCTTCTCCAGCTCGCTGAACAAGTTCATTTCATCTGATGAGTTCACGCGGGGGTCAGGACAGTCCTCACGCCCAATATTGCCCACGTGCGGAGCTCTGGAATATGGCCGACTCGGATTGAAAAAGCATTGCAATTAGACTGCAGTACAAAGCCAGAAGTTTGTTTTTCTTCCCGCCCGGTTTCGAGTGATGCTTCAGAAGAATTCTGGCGTAGTCTCAAAAAAGTGTGTTTTTTTTTTTTTTTTTAACGTGCTTCTTGTTCGCTCCATCTCTGAAAGCAATCAAAACCGACAGGTAGCGGGATATTCTGTGTTTGGTCGCGTTCCAGGGAATGAGAACGAAGCAATTTGCTTTTGTCTGTGCGTCCGGGACAATCCAGTCAGTAGCCTGGCACGCTCGGCGTTTAGTATTGCCACTTCTAAATCAAAGGAAAACAAAAACTATTTTTGATTTCTGCACGGTTGGCCATCTGTTACTATACATCTCAAATTTCACAATCCAATTCTCAGAAGCGTTCACTTCAGCCAGTTTTCCTCCACCCCTCCTCCACAGTCAATCATGAAAATGTGCTCAGCTGATGACTAGCTCTCCAGCATCGTGTGAAGAAGCACGGGGCTTCATCAAAATGCTCAATCGAAGGTAATTTAAAGTCAGCGCCGCAAACGGCTGTTTAAGGTGGGCTCTGTTGCGCGACTGAGCTAAGCTTGGGAAGAGATGACAGGAGGCGTTTTACCATTTAAAAGGATAGCGGAATAGATTTCGCACCCCAACAATACTGTAAATATATCTGCCCGTGCATTTGGACGGCTGCCATGAGAAGGATGTGACTTTCAAGTGGCTGTGCATTAATAAACCAAAGGCTTTTTCAATAGCCTCCAAAAATGCCGCCTTCTCTTCAAATGGGCAGCGTTCAGGTCGCTGGCGTCATTACAAATAAAAGTTGGTCTGAAAATACTAGCATTATGGCGACAGAAATAATTGAATTCATACCTACTATGACAAGTAGTTTGTTTTAAAGTGCATGTTTGTGATGCAAACATGGTGTAAATTCATTTACAGCTGAAGCTGAATGCCATTCAAAAGCATGTTTTCCATTTAATTAATTATGACTTTGATATGTACGGAAGCGTATCGCATTCACTTGAGGAAACAAAATCTACTCTCTTTTTTCTGAATTAACGAGTTAATTATCCCGGAATTACGAGATCATTTTTCATGGGAAAAAGTTTTGCTCTGTTTTTCTGAATTAAAGAGTTAATTGTCTCAAGATTACGAGATAATTTTTCATGGAAAAAGTTTTTGCTCTGTTTTTCTGAATTAATGAGTTAACTATCTCAGAATTACAAGACAATATTTTATGGAAAAGAGTTTTTGCTCTGTTTTTCTGAATTAACGAGTTAATTATCTCAGAATTACGAGATCCTTTTTCATGGAAAAAAAAAGGCTTTTGCTCTGTTTTTCTGAATTAAAGAGGTCATTATCTCAGAATTACAAGATCATTTTTCATGGAAAAAGTTTATGCTCTGTTTTATTGAATTAATGATTTAACTATCTCAGAATTACAAGACAATTTTTCATGGAAAAAAGTTTTTACTCTGTTTTTCTGAATTAACGTGTTACTTATCTCAGAATTACAAAATCATTTTTCATGGATAAAAGTTTTTGCCCTGTTTTTCTGAATTAACGAGTTCGTTATCTCAGAATTACGAGATCATTTTTCATGGAAAATTTTTTTGCTCTGTTTTTCTGAATTAATGAGTTAATTATCTCGAGAATTACGAGATAAGTTTTCATGGAAAAAAAGTTTTGCCCTGTTTTTCTAGATTAACGAGTTCATTATCTCAGAATTACGAGATCATTTTTCATGGAAAAAAGGCTTTTGCTTTGTTTTTCTGAATTAAAGAGGTCATTATCTCAGAATTACAAGATACATTTTCATGGAAAAAAGTTTTTGCTCTTTTTTTTCTGAATTAACGAGTTCATTATCTAAGAATTACAAGATAATTTTTCATGGAAAAAGTTTTTGCTCTGTTTTTCTGAATTAAAGAGTTCATTATCTCAGAATTACGAGAAAATTTTTCATGGAAAAAAGTTTTTTTTTTCTCTGTGTTTATGAATTAACGAGTTAATTATCTCAGAATTGTGAGATAATTTTTCATGAAAAAAAGGTTTTTGTCCTGTTTTTCTGAATTAACAAGTTCATTATCTCAGAATTATGAGATAATTTTTTATGGAAAAAAAGTTTTTGCTCTGTTTTTCTGAATTAACAAGTTAATTATCTCAGAATTAAGAGATAATTTTTCATAGAAAAAAAGTTTTGGTCTGTTTTTATGAATTAATGACTTGATTAATTCAGAACTTGATTAATTCAAAATTTGAATTTGACCATTAATTCAAAATGTATTTTTTGTAATAACTTTCACTGCTACTTTTATGCATATATTTTATTTTCTCCTGAACACAGATGACACAAAATCTCATCTCAGCACTTATTATGAATGGCTATTCTGTTTTTCTTTTGTTATTTCACCAGAATACCAACATTTGTGAGACTAAATCAGCAAAACAGTTTTGAGGTTAATTGATCTAATTATGTGTGTCTGGAAAATAGTGATCAATGGCATTGTACTGTTGAATATCAAGGTTTTTGTGTCTTTTTGTTATTGAGGGATTTGTGGACGCATCAGTGTTTTTAGATTGTCATAGATAAATAAATACACAGTATATATATATATATTCTTTTTTTAAGTAAAAAGATAAAATTAGGGGTATTTTTCCCTAATATAAAATACCTTCACACCAAAAAAAAAGAAGGCCTGATTGGTTTGTTGTTACTTATGATATTATTTTCAAATGTAATAATTATTGCAAATAATATAATGTAATCAGTAATTCCATGAATTGTATGTACATTTCAGAGATCTTCGCTTTTAGTAAAACCTATAGGTTAGTTGGATAAAATCATTAAATTTGCATTCGTGGTGTTTCTATTATGACATACATGTATTTTCAATTAAAATATGTGCACTTTAGCACTTAAATATGTAAATGTATAAGCCACACAATGATTTTAACTTCTCTTTTACTGGGATTTTATTGTCAAAAAACATTTTGTATAGAATGGTTGATTTAGTATTTTACATTAATGACACTTTAAAAAATATATAAATATGAATACGAATTCTATCAAAAGTCATTTATACATTCTGTCCAGTTGTCCCCGTATGTTACCCCAAAAGCTCATCATTCATAAGGCTTTGATATAGTAGATAGGTTGTGTGTGTAATATATTCAGGCCTTTAAATCCGGCTAACCTCCTCTAATGTATTAGCATTTTTACAGACTAGACCGGCAGATATTATTGAGTCCTTTCTCGTCCATTCACGTGGATTAGTACGGACTTTAACCACTCTGCTCTGGGCCTGTCTCGCTTTAAACAGAAAGTCAGACAAAGAGAGCGCTCTATTCCTCTGAAGTCAGTTCATCTCCATCCAGCCAAAGACCCTGGGCTTCTGTCTATTGAACAAAACTCAGCAAATTGGTTCCTGAGGTTCATATCTTTTTCAGCTCTCTCACCTGGGACAAGAGGAGGAATCGCCTCGTAGGCTCGAATTGCAAGCCCGACTTTCTTTCTCTCCGTTCTTCTCTGATCCTCCGTTCGGTCTGGCGCTATTTGAACAGTGTTTTCCCTCGGCATTGTAAAAACTCAGTTCGCTCACGCTGAGAGACGCTTCATGCATTTTTTAAGTTGATGCAAACCCTCGCCACTCTACCAACCCCCAGTCTGTTTATCGAAGCTTTCAAGTAAGTTGTGTACCTGGCCACAGTTATTCTGAAGCTAGCGGCCTATTTGTAAACAAGTCGAGGACGACGCGAACACATTAGTGTCACCTCGGCGTAAATTCAGCGGCAGGAAATGCCAAGACGGTGCGCACTTTTGCAGTAACACCGGAATCAATAATTCATCAGAGCTTGCTCAATTCGAGGCGTTTCATTAAGGCGGTCGGCGTACAGTGACGGGCCGTGGTCTGGAAATGCCAGGGAAGGGGTCGGCGCCCTTTTTACTCCAAAGGACTCGCCACAAAGCCTCACACAAACACCTACAGTTTGTTTTCATCATTTATTTATCACGAGCCAGCAGGAGGGGGGGGAAAATGTCCCCAGTTATGTTTTTGGCTATTTTCCGTGCTCACAGGACAGGTAGCAGCGGTCGTTCGGTCTTAGAAGCATGTCTGTAATCCTGTCACCTTCAGAACAAGAGTGGCGAGGGGCCTTTTCCTCCTCGCGTCCCGCTCAACCTGCATGGCAGGAAAATGGATTTCTATTTATGGGTCTATATCGCTGATCATAGCTCATAGCTTCCTTTCAGGGCCACAGTCAACATCGCAGGCTGAGCACTGATCGGAGCCCGGAGATGGGCTGATGGCCTCCAATCTGCCAGGACGATGACGGCGCTTCCGCTGATATTATCAAGTAAATTCTATCACTGTCACTGTTGATTTCTTATCCTGCTGCTCTTTGCTTGTCACTTGCCCTTCCCTGGCCCATACGCTACGCCTTAGCTATGGCCTGGAGTGGCCTTATCACACGTGTTTCATCCTGTAGTACATTACTGCATACTAATACACCAGGTGGGATCTGTTTTTTGTTAAAGCGACCTTTTGCAGTTGCACTTAAAATGCTTTTTTTGTTGTTTGACATTATAATTTTCATAAGAATTATTAACAGTACAATAAGGTCGCATTAGTTACATTTGTTACTATAAGGTTCATTGGTTAGCATCAGTTCATGTATTAACTAACATGAACTAACAATGAGCAATACATTTGTTACAGTATTTATTAATCTTTGTTAATGTAAGTTAATACAAATACAACGTTCATTGTTTGTTCATGTTAGTTCACAGTGCATTAACTAATGTTAACACTTTCAACTTTTGATTTTAATAACGTATTAGTAAATGTTAAAGGATTAGTTCACTTAAAGGGATAGGCTAGTACTCCACTTTTTTTTGGAAATAGGCTCATTTTACAACTCCCCCAGAGTTAAACAGTTTAGTTTTACCGTTTTCGAATCCATTCAGCCGATTTTCTGAATATCAGACAGTTTCTGGTCTCATTGACTTCCATAGTAGGAAAAAACAAAAATATACTGTGGAAGTCAATGAGACCAGAAACTGTCTGGTTACTGATATTCTTCTAAATATCAGAAAATAGGCTGAATACATTCGAAAACGGTAAAACCCAACTGTTTAACTCTGGGGATTGGTAAAATGAGCCTATTTCCAAAATAAATAAATAAATAAATAAAATAAAGTGGAGTATTCCTTTAAGGCTAGACACTGCAGGTGAATGGGATAAAATTTTTAACTTACAGATGTCACCATGAAACTTTACCAGTTGATCACTCGCATAAACATGTGAGTGATCAACATGAAAAAAAAAATGTATTGCAAGTTTTCTGTAATTCTATGTTTAAATAAGCTAATCAGGCTATATCTAGTTAAATATGTGCTATATTTGCATTTTCAGAGGGGATTATGAATATCTCCTTTTGTTACCCTGTAAATCAGAAAATACTGCCAATAGCCTTAAAAAATAGATTTACGCCTTATTTTTAGGCATAAAATGTCATAAATCGGGCCAAGAAAAAAAAAAAAATATATATATATATATACTATATATATATATATATGATATATCAGCAAATCCCTATGAACAAACCTTCACATATAGTTAGGAATATGGCTATAAAGTTTGGTGTATGTAGTGCTACAGACGTGGAAAATAGTCACTAGAAGTGTGAGAAAAAAACTCATTTTGAGAAAACGGCCTTTAAAGATTTCGAGTTAAATGGCCCATTTTACTTTCATGATTGGTTGCTGATAAACAGGAATTGACCATATTTGGATCTGATAGCATGGAAGAGGAGAGAGATCTTTCTAACGGTGGGTGCGATGACAGGGTGCGGATCGCGATCACAGAGCAGCGGGATGATTTAGAACGCCAACTTTTTGGTGAAATATACACACGCAAACAGACAAAGTGTAGCAAAATAAAGACCTAAATTTGTATTTTGGACTTTTTTTTCAGCACAAGTCTGAAAGACGACATGTTATTGAATACAAATAGCCCAAAATCTCAAAATTGACCAGTGAAAAAAAAACAAACTATGTTTTAGCCTGCCGTGTCTCGCCTTAAAAGCACACTGAAGTGCCTTGGATGCGTTGACGTTATTTCCATTGAAACAGGAAGCTAAAGCAGGACCTATAGAATGGCTCTTCCCCCTTTTCAAATAGCCAATAGTGTTTAGTTTACCTCAGAGACTGCAAGTTGTACTTGACAGCACCATGGAAGCAAATCCGAGCGCTGATGATACGTTGGATTCAATTGTAGAGGTGTAAATAAATTCTAGCCATTTCATTCTTAACCAACGTACAGCTGGATAACAGAACAAAACTCGAACGTTTGAGCAACCGAACACACACCTCCAACCCTTATTGCTCGGTGACGTGTCAACGGTCGCTTTGGCCAGGTGGTATTTATAGCAGAGGGGGCGGAGCTTTAGATTCCAAAGAGTATTTGATTGGACAGAAGATGTGTTGAGAAGCAAGTGATGTCAAAAATCTATGATCCATTTTAGCGGAAGTGAAAGACTAAGTTTTTAATGCTTATATCTTCTAAATGCGAATTTTGTCATTGATTTGGAACACACATTAAGGCTAACATATTTATGCTCAAAGCTAAAAAAAACTTTGTTTATGTATGTCAGCTCATGTCTGGCTGAAAGAAGACATAATCAACAACTGATTAAACTTTTGATTTTAACAATATATGAGTAAATGATGAAATGGAGAATTTTTCCTTAATAGTTCATGTTTACTAATGGCACCATATGCTAAAGTGCTTCCAAATTATCCATGGAGTCGCATGACCACTTAAAAGAGTGAAAGGCAATTTAAACATTCACTTTCCCTCATGCATTCATATAAATTTGAACATAAAATCAGCTTGAAAAAAACTCCTGCATGTGAAAACACACAAAAAAAGAGGCAAACACTTTTATTGCGTGTGACACATCAACAATATCACGTCGCACGCTCTTCAAACAAAACTCATCCGACAACAGCGGAGAGAAAGTGAGATGGCGAAACAAAGGTGTAGTTATCCCGATATCACAGGCAAGCGGAGATGACAGATACCTTATTGTCTGAAGCTGCTCGCGTTCGCCACAAGCGGGGACTCAAACTTGGGGAGGCGGCGGGCCTTCGTGCACCTGTAAAAGAGCGCAGTTGAAAAGAGATTATTGCCTTCAAATCTCCCTCACTTTCATTAAGTGTTCAAGCTGACAGCAGCAGGGTTTGTAAACAACACTGTTGGCTCAGTGGCTAGAGATAAAGAAGCCCGAGTCTGCTTTCGACGAGATGTGCACACAGATTCTCTACAGTTGGCAAAGCCTATAAAAGCCACGTCGGGATTAAAGGAGAAAAGAGGGGTACATCGAAAGTGACTGCCTTACGACTCGAGTGCACAACGAGATGAAGAACTGTTTGGCGAGTGCTTAGACCCAAATTTAAAAGAGCTGTCACCGTGCTTCATGTTTAATAAAAGTGTGTAGCCCAGGGTAGTTTAACTAAACAGCTCAGAGGAGAAGTCAATTACGTTTGGCTCAATTAATGTTTCATGATGGCGAGCATCTGCGGCATTTTGCTTTATCTCCAGACACGTTGCTTTTCATTACCGTTGAAGTGCAGGAGCTTGCTGTAATTCTGCATGGATAATAATTATTGTACATTTACAGACTGTGAATGGCCATCTGATGGATTTATAAAACTTACAATGGTTATTACAGCGTGATGATGAGGTTATTACATGGTTATAGAGGAGAAACTAATAAACTGGTCTCCATGTGTCTGATAGAGGAGTTGACTAATCCCTGTTTTCCAGCTGGCTTTGGCACTGACCAAACATGGACATCCTGTGAGCGTGAAGGGGAGGATGTGGCACACCTGCTTTCCACGGAGACAGCTGATTGGTGCACAGTATGTTCTGTTAATCTGCCAAGAAAATGAATCATCTGTGAGGAACCTGCTTTGAAAGCATAAAGACAAATGAAGACAACAAACAAACAGACAAACAATGTTTTATTAGATTTATGTGGTGGTGGTGGTTGAGGGGAGATTCCCTGATATGATTGTAAAGCACTTTGGGTGTACAGTAGTACATATGAAAGCACTATATAAATGCATCATTCATGTATGTGGGGAGCATATGCTTTTTAAAACTGTATTTGAAGTGTTCAGATGCAAAAGCCTCTAAGTGCCATTTGAAATTTTCTTCTAAAATGATCATTTTTATCAAGCTTGTATATTTAAGTTCAGTAATTTCACTTAAATGGCAATGAAGATTACCTATTAATTGTCATTTAAGGGAAATTACTGAACTTAAATATACAAGATTGATAAAAATGGTCATTTTAGAAGAAAATTTCAAATGGCATTTAGAGGCTTTTGCATCTGAACTCTTCATTTGCTTATGTAAGTAGGTCAAATGTTTTGTTAGTGTTTGTATAGAGATGTAATATGTAATTTTTTGTCCTGTCTTTTATTTTTTGAAATTTGTTGGCCGCCTGTCTTGGCTAGGACTCCCTGTAAGAAGAGTTACTTTAACTCAGTGGGACTTTTCCTGGTTAAATAAAGGTTAATAAAAATAAATAAAATGCTTTATTTAAGGCCTAAAGTAGAACCAAAATTCTTACATAAATTGTTGTATGTTGTAAGAAATTGATTTTGAATTAAATGACTCGTTGTAATAATGTTGTACTAAACAACGTCTGGTAGAAGTGGAAGAATTACGGATTATTAATATTTTATTACATTTATGTGAGCAGCATTTAAAAGAAAACAAGAGAGAGAAATGAAAAACGTTAGTTGGCCTGATTTATAAAATTGAATTAGAGCCAATTTATGTATTTAATTATTATTATGTAAATTGTTGTATATTTTAATGAGCATTTTTCTTTTTTTATTAAGCAGCACCGTTACCCTGAATTATGAAATTAAAGTAGAACCGAACCCACTTGTTTAACCCAAATTTGGGTCAAATATGGACAAACCCAAATGTTGGGTTAAAAATGTAATTTAAACATTTAACCCAATGGCTAAGTTTGTCCATATTTGGCCCAAAGATGGGTCAAAACAACCCAGCATTGTTTAGTGTTAAGTTAACCTACGCTATCTCACGAATAATTCGTACAAATTCGTCCGAGTGATTAAAAAGTGGCTAATTCGTACTAATTCATACGACCTCACTCGTACGATTTGTCCAAACCCACGTGATGGGTAGGTTTAGGGGCGGGGTCATGGGTAGGTCATTCGTTCGAATTCATACGAATTGGCCAATTCGTAAAATATGTACGATTCAGCAAAAACGTACTAATTCGTACGAGTGAGATCGTACGAATTAGCCACCTCGTAAAATTCGTACGAATTCTCGTGAGATTGGGTTGACAGCATTTCTGTATGAAGTTCAAGAACCATACTTGCTTATTTCTTCTTTTTTGCCTTTTAATGGTAAAAATAAAAAAAGTTTGTGTAAATAAATTAGAAACTGAATGGCGTTTAAGAAAATACTTTACAAAACAACTAGTATACTAGTAAAATGCTGGGTTATTTCAACCCAAATGTGGATAAAATATTGACAAACCCCGTAATTGGGTTAACATTTTAAATTACATTTTAACTTAAGTTTTTTCTTACATTTAAGTTTGGGTTTGTCCATATTTTACCCAAAATTGAGTTAAAAACCCCCCCAGCATTTTTTAGAGTGTTTAGGCATTTCTGTAAGAAGTTCAAGTAGAACCAAACTGGCTTCTTTCTTTCTTTTTTTGCTTTTTTTTTGTAAAATGTTTGTGTAAATAAATAAGAAACTGAATGGCGTTTAAGGAAATGCTTTACAAAACAACACTCTAAAAAATGCTGGGTTGTTTCAACTCAACTTTGGGTCAAATATGGACAAACCCATATGTTGGGTTAAAAATGTAATTAAAAATTTTTACCCAACTTCAACTTTCACTTTTTACATTTTTAACACAACATTTGGGTTTGTCCATATCTGACCCAAATTTGGGTTGAAACAACTCAGCATTTTTTAGAGTGAACTAGTATACCTAAAAATATATTACACTCTAAAAAATGCTGGTTTATTTCAACCCAAATGTGGATAAAATATTGACAAAACCCATAATTGGGTTTACATTTTAAATTACATTTTTAACCTAAAGTTTGGGTTTGGCCATATTTTACCCAAAATTGGGTTAAAACAACCCAGAATTTTTAAAGTGCAAATATTACAACAAATTTGCATGCTGTGTTATGCTTTATTACATTTAAGATCACACATTTAGTTGTCTCTGTGGATATGCATGGCTGAGGGTGTATGTTATTTACATGTGTGTAATGTTGCTGAGTTGGAACACGGTGACTCTGTTTGCATACCGGAAACTCTAGTTGTCCCTCAAAGTGAAACCCAACTCTGCAAGTACACAACCCAGGAAAGCATCACAATGAACGACACATGGTGTTCTCGTTGGCAGGGATGAAATATTAAAGAACGCTGTTGTTTTAATTACTTGGCTTTTGAGATCCTGATAACGTTCGCCCGGATGAAGCACAATAACTAAAAAGGCTGACGCACGATCTGAATCTTTGAGCAACTACAGGTTGAAATCCTACCTGGAAGGTGCCCTGCGTGCCCGTGGAGGATTGCTGAATCTATTTAGAGTGCCAGCAGCTTTTCCTATCTTCCCATTTTAACAGCCTCCTCGTATTCATTTCAGTCCTGTAAATGAAACCCAATTTGGTCCTATTAATATTAATGTTGTCGGATAGTTCTGATGACGTTGAATGAATGAAGACCTTGGCGGAACAGAAGACCGCACATCAGATTTCTCTTTCTCTCACTCACTGTCTGGGAGGGGGAAAAAAAACAAAAAAAAAATCAGTAAATAAAGGATCAGAGACACTTTTGCTCGAGAGGCTTTAGACAAAACACAGCACTGGGCTTATTGTTAGCATGCCAACTGTTTTAACACAATCAATGGCATTGATTCCACAGACACGGCCATAGCTTGTGATTCCTGGCCTTGTTCACATATTACACCCCCCCCCCCCCCTCGCTCTTACACTTTTCCCTTCGTACTTCCGCCAGGGTCCGGGATTAACTGCTTAGCAGGACGTTTCATAGCACCGTTCGCTTGTAAAGTCGAGCGAGTGTAATAGTGTCTGCGGTGGAGTACAGCTGCATTCTTTCTGATAAAGGCCGCTTGTTTCACATCCTGACTTTGATTTGTTGGGGTATCGTATTAAAGGACGTTAATAGTCCACATGGGTTCTACGGGCAGTTGTGTTTTTAACACTCGCCAAAAGAGTCTCTTAAATGAAATTCGTCTCCTGAGGTTCCGCCGCGGTACAACAGCCGCCATATTTCTGCTGGGGGTCTTTTAATAGAGCCAAGTGACATTTTTGTGGTTGGACGTCTGTTTCTGTCAATCCACAAGGAGAAGGCCGATGCCATCAAAGTAAAGGATGTTAAATTAAAACCATTCCAAATGCATTTATAAATGTTATATAAAAAAATATTTTTTTATGTGCAAGAATGAATGCAGTAATTTCAAAAAAAGAATGAAATTGAAATGTTTTTTGAATTTTTAAATAAAACAAAGATATGCTTTTTACAAGAAAATTCCATTTTAGTATTTGTGCCTCAAAATGTCATGTTTAATGCAAAAATATTTTCATGATTTGTAATCACAACCTTTTTTCTTTTGTCAAATCCACTTAAACAATTTATATAGTTCAGATAACATAATATGTCGAGTTTCTGATGATTAAATCAATCTCCTTCATTGTATTAACTCAATTTTTTTTCCATTTCAACAAACTTAAAATTTTAAGGCAGCCAGGTTACTTAATTTTTTAAGTTAAACCAACAATATTTTTTTACAGTGTGTTACTTGCTCTTTCTCAATAATTATTTGAGAAATTTTGTTATACACTATTCCTTTCCTACACTCTCAGAAAAAAAGGTACAAAAGCTGTCAATGGGGCGGTACCTTTTCAAAAGGTACACTTTTGTGCCCAAAGGCTGCATATTGGTACCTTAGTTGTACATATTAGCACCTAAAATGTACAAAAGGATCTAAAATGAACATATTAACATCTAAAATGGACATATTAGTACCTAAAATGTACATATTACCACCTAAAATGTACATATTAGTACCTAAAATGTACATATTACCACCTAAAATGGACATATTAGCTCATGAAATGGACATATTACCACCTAAAATGTACATATTAGTACCTAAAATGTACATATTACCAGCTAAAATGGAAATATTAGCTCCTGAAATTGACATATTAGCACCTAAAATGTACATATTAGCACCTAAAATGGACATATTAGTACATAAAATGTACATATTACCACCTAAAATAGACATATTAGGACCTAAAATGGACATATTAGTTCCTGAAATGTATATCAGCACCTAAAATGTACATATTAACACTTAAAATGTACATATTAGCACCTAAAATGGATAAAAGTTTACCTTTTGCCCCAGTGACAGCTTTTGTACCTTTTTTTTCTGAGAGTGTACAATACTATTTTCAATCTCCCTACTCTTCTCTGAAATACTTTCCTATTCCTAGTCATTATAAATAAGACATTTACAGGTTGATTCCTGGTACAAAAAGTGAAAGCGACCAAGACAACACAATTGAATTATATAATCACAGCTTAAAGTGAGTATAAAGTACAAGCAATTCCCTGCTTTCCTATTAACAATACTGGGAATTGAATTAATTGTATTATCTAAAATATTTAAGGCAGCAAGTTCAGTTAAATCAGATTTAAAAAAAAGAAAAAAAAAAGGCTCAGCACATTTTTCTTGTACAATCACAGTAGATAAAAAGACAAATCTTTACATTAGAGAGAGTGAACTTGTTCTTAACATATGCCAAATGATATATCATTGAAAGCTCCCTCTCTCTCTCTTCCTCTCAATAATAGCATATCCATCAGAGATGACTGGATCAATAATTGTGTTTTGGCCTTGGCCGCCTACGAGATGGCATGTCATCAGTGACAGACAAATATCATAATAGGCAAACTGTACCGAGAGCCTCGACTCTATTGATCCTCTGTGAGTTAAAGCTACACGAGAGGTAAGAGCCTGGGGTGAGTGCCTCCTTTTGTTTATCATTTCAAAATATATTGGAAAAAGGAGAAATGCCACATTACCAGGTCTTCACGGCACTTTTTGGCAAATGAAAAACAAGCCAAGTCAAAATTCATCAGTCTACTGAACTTGCGTAATAGACCGTAAAACCAGTCAATGTGAGGAGACGTTCTGTTTTTCAGCTCATAAGACTGCTCTTATGCATGGCACAATGGGAACACACATGTTCTGTAGTTTGATTTTTGTTTTTTTAAAACACCGACATTTGCCTGATGGATTGTGTGTACATACAAGTACTCCGGGGCTATTTGATTAACAGATAATTGCCTTTTAGATTTAAATGATAATGCCAATATGTTTAGCGTAAGTAGGAATGATGGGGCTTGCTGAAATCATTATCCCCAGGTGTGTTATTAGTGGAAGGTTAATGTCTCGTGGTCCATGTGTAGAACAATTTGTAACCATTTTGGCCTACACGACTAACATGCAGCACAGTCAGAGTGTTCTACTGTACATTTAGTGAATATGTCAGCCTTGGTAGTGTGTGTGTGGTTCAGGTAAACCATACAGGGACAAAATGTCCCCACAAAGATGCTAAAATCCCAAATCCTTGTCCTTTTAGGGACATTTTTGGTCCCAATAAGGGAAAACAGCTTATTAATCATCCTAAATGATGTTTTCTGAGGGGTTGCGTTAGTGTAAGGGGATATAAGATACATTTTGTACAGTATACATACACTCTAAAAAATGCTGGGTTGTTTTAACCCAATTTTGGGTAAAATATGGACAAACCCAGCCATTGGGTTACATTTTTAAATGACATTTTTAACCCAGTGACTGGGTTTGTCCATATTTTACCCAAAATTGGGTTAAAACAACCCAGCATTTTTTAGAGTGTATCATTATGTCTATGGAAAGTCCCTTTAAAATAGGGAAACCCAACAAATTTGTACCCAGAAGTGACCAAAACCTGATAAAATCTCTAAAAAACTCCTTTTAGGGACGTCCTCATTTGTAAATCTGGTATAAAAATAAAAGTTTTGTTAAGAAAGTTTTGTGTGATGGACAGGTTTAGGGGTATGTCAGTGTAAGGGGAGAGAATATACAGTTTGTGCAGTATAAAAACCATTACGTCTAGAAAATCCCCATTTAGATAGCTAACCAAACATGTGTGTGTTAGTAATCGCTTGAATCTTTGATGGTTTTGCATGCATTTGGAAAAACCAAAAAAAAAAAAAAAGCCTCGAAGGCTGTCATGAGCCATCTTTTATTTGAAAGATTTAAATGCGGTCCGAACTGGAATCGACCGTCCAACAAAAGTAAAACGGTATTGCCGGGTTTCTGCCGCGGTTGATAAAGCACAGGCCTCTGGGTTGCATAAGAGGATTGTTCGTGAGCAATCCAGGGGCATATTCACCAAAAACGCCTGCCAGCTGGGCATCATCTCGGGCACTCATCTGCGCTGCTGGCAGAGACAACGGCTCGCAGGCCTGCTTTCAGAGGCAGCCAATGTCACATTACTGCACTGTCCAACCGTACTCATCAAGATGCTCGCATTACCCGAATCCCGACACAGGCAGATCTGGGATGTTTGCGGCCCTAATTTCGTTTGTGAAAATCAAAGGTTTTTCCTGTTTGTGCAGCACATAACTATAAAAAGATGAACGCTGATGTGGATTACTAGGACAACAAATCGGTGCACCTACTGTATTTCCAGCTTCAGTTTCCCAGAATGTCATTCTATATAGGTCAACAGATTCAAATATATGATAAATCTTGAGAATTCAATCAAACACATTATCATCATATTACATTATACAAGACTAAAATATAGTTTCAAGTTGTTACAACAGTCAGATTATTGATACTGTCATTTTTTCTTTGTGCATTAAATGCAGGAGACAATTTTATGTTGTTAATGGCTACTTAATATGAGGAAAATTATCAAAAAATCCCAAACATTTATTTATTTATTTTTTTTACATTTCTTTGAGTGTTATTGTGCTTGATACATCGATAAATAAATTAGTGCTGGGCAACAATTAATCCTGATTAATCACATCCAAAATAAAAGTTTGTGTTTACATAATATGTGTTTTTACTGTGTATATTTTTTTATATATAGATACATACACATATATGTATGTATTTATGAAAACTGTGTTATTTGTATATAACATATTTACATGTTAGTATATACATGCAAATATTTCTTAAATATATACATGCATGTGTGTTTATTTATATACAAAATAATTATTCTCAGTACACATATTATGTAAAGACAAACTTTTATTCTGGATGTGATTAATCGGGATTAATCATTGCACATACATACATATATAAACAAACAAATGAAAAATAAATAAAAAAAAATAAACGGATGGATGGATAGTCTCTCTTTAAAATATATACATTTATCTTTATGAGCTATGGGTATTAAGTACACTGAATAATAATATAATGTCATAATTTTGATAAAATAACATTTGTAGTTACTATAGAAATGGCTATAAATTGTTCATAATTGCTAGTCCTAACCCTATATTAAGTATTATGATGCTCATTATTTAAACGTATCCTTACACTGTAACACGCACACCTTAAAGTAAAGTGTAACTGTACATTCTAGCAATAACTCTAATTAAATGTGCCTTTTTTCCCCCGAAAAAAAAAAATGCAGGGAAAGTTCAAGGCCATGTATTTTCCCATGTCTGCAGAATCAGTGGAGGAGTGAAGGACACATAAGTGAAATGAAGTATCTGTGATATCTCAGAGAGACACTGAGGGAATGTGTCTTAATGTTCTGGCAGGATGGTTCTTTATCATCCCTTGATCATCTCATCCATCCGAGGGGTTAAAATGTGCTGCCATGGCAACAGACGGGGTCAGCTGATAAAAAGATCAGCCGCTCCTGATCCTCATTTTCTTCCCATCTGAGCTCAGTCTGGACTTATCTGGACCAGCCCATCACGTCCCACTCAGATAACACCTTAAAACTCAATCCACCTGAAGCAATGATGGCTGCCGTTGACGCTCAGGGTGAGGGACGTACTGTACAGCTCGAAAAAAAAAAAAAAAAAAAACTACAACATGTTTGTCAGACAGGATTATTTGACGAGTGTTCGGGAAACCTGTTTGAAAACAAGCACTTCAGCGGCAGATACACTGTTGGAGTAATTTTAAAGATAACTATTTTTGAAAGGAGTATCTTGTAACTTTGAAGGCTGTATATATTATTATAAACATTATTACAATTTGGAATGACCGAATTTTCAACCAGTATTTTACGAGGCGGCTAATTCGTACGAATTCATACGACCTCAGCTCATGTGAATTCGTAAGACTTTTGCTAAATCGTACATATTTTACGAGTTGCCCGATTTTTATGAATTTGTTTGAATGACCTACCCCGGACCACACCCACAAACCCACCCATCACTGGGGTTTATGGTGCGTTCTATTATAGCCAACGAACCGACTCGGACCTCGGATTTGACGTCACGTCCACACTTCAAGCGTTCTATTTGTTTTGCGCGTCCGAGTCGGAGTAAAAAATGGACGCCATCCGGAAAGCTGTTATAATGGTAGCACTGGCCGAGTACCAGCCAGTTACATTAAAAAAAAAACTATTATGACTACACCTTATTAAAACGCAGTCATTTGAACTTGAAAATGTTCACTTTATCAATGTTTTTCATGTCAATATTCTGTTAGTAATGCTAGCAACGTCAGTAATTGCACTCACAACAACCGATTCCCATACCTACAGGGGACGCAGTAATACGAGTGATTATAATCGTCATTTAAAATAAAGCGGTTCAAAAACAATGAAAACAATTCATTCTTACAAGTCACAGGGCGCAGCCATCTTGAATTCCGAAACGGAATTCTTGCTCGGTGTCCTCACGGTGGTCCGACGTCCGAGAGGAGAAATCCGAGGAAAGGGGGCGTGTTGCTAGGCAACGTCTGTCGTCCGATTCGGATCTCCGAGACGGATGAATAATAGAACGCACCATTAGACGAATCGTACGAATTCGTATGAGGTGGCTATTTCGTACGATTTGGTCACGAGATTGCGATGGAATTTTCAGCATCATTACTCCAGTCTTCAGTGTCACATGATCCTTCAGAAATCATTCTAAAATGATTTTCTGCTCAAGAATATATATATTTTTTATGTTGAAACAAGATGACATGACTTTTGTGTAAAAATACACGCCACTTTCAAGTCAAGTGGTGTGTTATATATCTATATGCATTTTGAGCTATCCGTGTGCATCCGCGTGTATGTCTATGCCATTAATGTCCGAGTGATTACGCGTGTATGTACATGCCGTTAAATGTCCGAGCGAAAACAAAGAAAAATGTAGATCTACATCTGGGGAGCGATATTTTTTTCTAGGATGGTAGGGGAAGACTCATAAATGCTATTAACCCCAGTGACGGGTAGGTTTAGGCACGGGGTTGAGGTAGGTCATATATTTATATATACAGTAATAACGTTAAGTCAACGGCGTTCATAAACACACTGAAAAGCGATTATTCGTGTTGATAGCATGCCAAAAATGGAAACACGAATTGGCGTGTCATACACACGCAATTTCATGAGATCAGTCTGGTTGAAAACAGTTCTGTTTCAACAGTGCTCTTCATATTTTTGTGGAAACCGAAATGTTTAAAAGTTTGAGGTAAATGCAATTTTTTTTAAAATAAATGTATACTATTATTCAGGAAGGACTCAATAAATTGATAAATAGTGACAAAATATGTCTAGTATTCCAAATAAATGCTGTTCTTTGAGCTTTCTATTTATAATTGAATCCTGGAAAATGTAGTAAATTTGTACAAAAATGTTAAGCAGAAAATGTTAAGTCTTCAACATTGATAATAATAAGAACCATTATTATTAATTGAGCACCAAAAATAAGTCATATGACACCGCAGACTGGAATAATTGATGCTGAAAATGATGCTTTGCATCACAGGAATAAATTACATTTACAATATAAAACAGCCATTTCAATAATATTTCACAATATTACAGTTTTTACTGTATTTTTTTTTATCAAATAAATTCCATGGTAAGACTTCTTTTTTGAAGAACGTAAAAAACAATCCTTTAGAAATACTTTTATAATACCCCAGCCTAACTTTCTGAACCTATAAAGATAATGTTATTTATGCATTGCACAGGTTTGTTCACTGGTTTCTACCCATTTTCCAAATTACCATCACTCCCATGTGGACGCTATACGTCCTGAAATACGTTGTTCCCCTTTATTTCCGCTGGCCGTGTGCGACATGTGTCGTTGTCAGCGGCCCGTGGACGGCTGCCAAAAGCCCAATCAACAGCTTTCACCTCAACTCTCAATAATGATCCCTTCAGATAAAAACTGCTGACCATTAAATTATTCATGGCCACGTTATGAATAAATAAACTGACAGCTCCTCTCGCTACAAATCTGGGAAGTATTTGCTCATTTAATCACTGAATTCAAACAGAAGCTGCAACACATTCCATAAGCAGCCCCTTCCCATCGGACCGTTCATACTTGACCATCGGCCAATCTGGCGTCGGAGGATTCGTTCCAGACCCTTTTTCCCTTTTATTTGATTTTCTCAGGCTTGTGTTGAGTGCTGGGTGCGCTAAACCTTTATTTCTCCCCTGGTATTTGATGGGATTAATTGTATGCAACACACATGCACATCCATTTTTAATTAGCTGAGGACTCTGGTACTACGCTAGTCTATATTTCAGCCCGTCAATACCGCGGTGTGTCGATGAGACAATGTGTTCCTCCTCTAACAGAATTTAGTGTTCTTCCTGCACAGACTCGGGATGTGCAAAATGGCCCATGTCCAAACTGACACGGATCAGAGATCAATGAACATTTAGCATTGTGCTTAGAAGACTAAATCTGCAAAACAAACAGCTTAAAATCGAACAGTTTGAGCAGATGAACACATCGCGGAATGCTCAAATTGAGGAGGATGAAGTGTTTTGCAGATTAATGGGACAGCAGGATTATAATAACCATGAAACGCAGTAAAAAAAAGCATCAGTTCACCACTGTGATCCAGTCAGCTGAATCAGCAGTCTACACCGGGAGAAAATGAATAAAGAAATTAAAATTGCCAAGGTTGAGGTAATTCTTTTGCAACAAGCAACTAACCCTAACCTTACACTTATAGTAAGTACACGTAGGTAATTATTATTACTCAGGACTTATTGTGCAATTACACTGTAATTTGTACTTTTTCTAAAATTCAACTTTTCCTGAAATTCAACGCTTTTCCAAAAATTCAACGCACTTTTATTAAAATTCAGCTTTTCCTGAAATTCAACGCTTTTCCAAAAATTCAACGCACTTTTTCTAAAATTCAACTTTTCCTGAAATTCAACGCTTTTCCAAAAATTCAACGCACTTTTATTAAAATTCAGCTTTTCCTGAAATTCAACGCTTTTCCAAAAATTCAACGCACTTTTTCTAAAATTCAACTTTTCCTGAAATTCAATGCTTTTCCAAAAATTCAACGCACTTTTATTAAAATTCAGCTTTTCCTGAAATTCAACGCTTTTCCAAAAATTCAACGCACTTTTTCTAAAATTCTACTTTTCCTGAAATTCAACGCTTTTCCAAAAATTCAACGCACTTTTTCCAAAATTCAACTTTTCCTGAAATTCAACGCTTTTCCAAAAATTCAACGCACTTTTCATAAAATTCAACGCACAAACTTTTCCTAAAATTCAACACACTTTTCTTAAAATTCAACGCACAGAGTTTCCTACGTAAATTCAACACATTTTTCCTAAAATTCAACGCTCATCTGGGTAATTGTTGCTTAGCTCTCTTTCTCGATCATTGGTTGAATGACTGCTCAGTAGGAAAAAAGAAGAAAACCATAAATGATCTTTTTTAACAAAATAACAACATTAATTACAACAGCTAACAATGCTACATTTTGTAAATAAGGCAAAATCTAGAAAAAATAAGGTATTTTTGTTGGGTAATAATGCTTTTATTTGAATACACATCACTATGGCAGTGCAGCAATGCAAATAGTTCATATTAAAAAAAATAAATAAATAAGTGCCTCGATCACCTCCTTATGTCAGTACACACTGTACGATTTTGGGCTGTCCCAGATGAAAGATGACCAATCGTGGCGATTTCTCTAGTCATGGCTCCTAAACGGTGGTCCTACATCCTACCGTGAGAGGTTCAAATATGGTCTTGTGACCAAAGATAGCCTGCGATCATTTACTGACAGTTTCAGAAATTTAGCATCTCACAGTGTGTTTGCTGCTACGACCCACATCTCTGACTAGCCAATCAAAATACAACATGAAATGGTGTATTAACGGGAAAGTTCACTTTGAAATGAATTTTTGGTATGTTTTTGCTTACCTCAAGGGCATCCAAGATGTAGGTGTCTTTGTTTCCACAGTAGTTTTAGTTTTGATATTTTTTGTGTCTATCAGTCATATAATGGAGGCCACGTCCAAGTGATCTGAGGGCGCGCGCTTAGTGGCCGTGGTTACACAAGGTAAAAATGATAAAAATACTGTTCGTTTTCTCACACAAACAGCTCGTTTCGTGTCTTAGGCAATCAATGTGTACTTACATTTATGAGTCATTAAATCACATTTAATTTGGACTTCTCTGTGCATGCTCTTTGAGGTGGTGAGCATTGACCTCCATTATATGACTGATAGACACAAATGGTTTGACCTAAAAATATAAAAATTGAAACTACTGCGGAAACAAAGACACCTACATCTTGGATTCCCTTGAGGTCAGCTAAAACATAACAAACATTATGGTAATGACGTTTTATTTTTCTATACAAACTTGCGTCGTAGCCTATGATTCAATAGGTGTCGTCATCATCGCACAATACATGTCGTATCCAAGTTTATTAGATCCATGTCATACAATTTGATTTGTAATGATCTTATAGGATTGCTGAAATCGCACAGTCCATAGCAGGCATTAGAGAGGCACTATAATTCATGTATAATTCTACCCAAAACGCTGGGAAAATGACCAGAGCCTTGTCTTAAAAGCCTGGATTTGAGTAGAAGTGGAGCTGATTGTAGCAAAGATGGCCTGATCATCATCTGATGTTTTTTCAGATGGCCACATCTGTCTGTCTATCATTCTCACTTTATCTTTCCTTGTCGCTGTTTCTAACGTTCTAAAGTGATCCTGTTAGCAGCCTTGGATATCTATCATCCTTTATGACAGAAGTTCAGCATCGTTTACATTTGCGTGATTCTTACAGCACGGCTCATAATGCTAAAGTTTTACGCGCAGACAGTTCAGTGATCTCCTCGCTCAGTTTGATGCGCTTTCATCGGGCGGCGCCGCTCTTTTCTAGAAGAGATAGCGCTATTTTATTTCATTCCGATAAGCTTTGTGAAACCCGAGGCTTTGATTGATTGGTCTCCTGTCCTCCAGCTCTGCATGGTTTTGAACAGGTCTGTGTTTACATGGCATTCTCCGCTTCAAAGTCCGGTCTTTCCGACGCGACGCAACGCGTGCCAATGCTTCTCCCTCTGTTGTGGCATTTTGTATGCCGTTTGCGCCTGGCACCCTAACATTTCGTCGCGATAGGATTTCTTTTAAGTCATCGAAACGCTCCCACTCTCTGGCTGACCTTTTGAACCTGTCGCTCCGAACGCGCCATTCCCGAGCCACTTTAAATGTCACCTTACTTGTGCTCAAACATTGTTTATTTGCAGTCCCAGACATGCAACCCGATAACACCACAAAAGAGTCGGTGCGAGACCTGCGCCGATGGTTATATGTCAGTATCCTCATACCTTTTCAGGCGTCCGAACTGTACAAAAGCGTCCTCGTTCAAAAACCCAGGCAAGGTCAGTGTGGATTAGCCACAAGTAACCCTATCAGGGCCCGCACAATGCTTACAAAGACCACTGACACTTGCTGTCAACAGACTCTTTCGAGGGAACTCTATCTGCTCGGCCCGCGGTTATTGGACTACCTGGACTAGGAGGGGTCGGGTAGCCATTTCCAATTGCGCCTCTTTGTGCCTCCTTTTATTTCGCTTTGATTTAAGGTGACTCATTCGACTCATCAATCAGGCCGTCTAGAACGCTTGTGCGGCGGAGACTTGTCCAGCGCGTAATTCCTATCATTTGTGGCTATACTCTTCTCACATACCTCTCTTTGTGCTTGAACTTCCGAGAGGCAGATGAATGAGACAGAAGCTTAATTCTACATGACATGGATTAGGTGTGTTCCCATAGGATCAGCCGCTAGAGCCAACAGAGGGAATAAAAAGTCTCGTTTCCACTTGTGTGTTAGGAGTGTTTTGTTTTAAGAGGTGTTGGTGTTTGGGCTTGGCCTCGGTGGAGAGTGAGAGAGAATCTATCAGTGGTCGTCATGTGTGCTCCTTATGAAGTCATGTGTGTTCTTCTTAGACTTGGTGCTCGATGCTTTAAAACTGGTCATAACTGACTGTCAGTTACATAAAAATGTAGACTTGTCAAATTTATATCCGAAAAGTAAGACTGATTAATAACTTAAATAACTGCTAGTTGGTCAGACTTTTAAGACAGTCCTTAAAGGGATACTCCACAATTTTTTTTCATTTTAAACTGAAACTGGTGCGACTCAGGTGATGCGGTTTTTACTCCGCCCACTCTGTAAAAAAAATATTGTTGGTTTAACTTAAAAAACGAAGTAACCTGGTTGCCCTAAAATTTTAAGTTCATTTAACTGGAAAAAGTGAGTTAATACAATGAAGGAGATTGATTTAAGCATCAGAAACTCAAAATATTATTTTATCTGAACTAGATAAATTATTTAAGTTGATTTAACTAAAGAAAAAATGTTGTGATTACTAATCATGAAAAGATTTTTTTTACAGTGTGCTTCACCTTCTGAGAATATAGTTCCAAATATGGCTGTCTCATATGACTTTGTTATTTGTACACTATGTGACTAATCACATCATGTAAATAGGAAAATGTTTGTGTTATTTTGTCACTTATTTGGGATTAGTATGCTACTGCAACCATTTACATCCAGTCTTTGTGCTAAGCTAAGCAAGCAGTGGGTGCGTCAGACAGAGTTAAGGCCATTGCACACAGAGTCCGAAATTCGCATACGAAATTTTCGCACGTTAAAAAAAAAATTCGACCTCACGTTATGTCAATCACGCTTGCACACCGCCTCCGAAACTTTCGTCCGTCATAAAATGAAACAAATGAAACGAAACAAAAATGAAAATGAAATAAAATGAAACGAAACAAATCATTGCACATATGCGCCATGCTTTCAGTTTCGGTTTTCAATTCGATCAAGTGTTTATGTTCTCTTCTCTATATTGGATTATGAAATTAATAAACCTCCCCTTTCAATCAGATTGAAATTTAGGATTGAATAAGGTGTGATTGAGCAGCCAATTCGATAACGTATTATTTGGGCACAATATATACACAATATACAATAACAGCCTAGCTGTTCTGCAGCGCTTCCACCGGGCCGCGCGCGGGTGTGTTTGTGTGTGTGACTGTGTGTCCATACCTTAGACACGCTGCCAGTCTCCGTTCAGAATCGATTGGTTCACGGAAATTGGTGGTCTTATTTTTAATATGTGGCTCCAGAATCGCTAGCAAAGCATCAAACTGTCCCACTGACATTCTGAGGTAAATTTTGAATCGCTCAGGATAAATTCGCAACTCCTTGATTAGGTACGTGGAACTCTCCTTCCTCTCGGTGCAATTTCAGGATGGATGGACGTAATATTTTCTCTTTCTTCTCTTTTCAATAAGAGAGAGGGCAACAAAATCATCCTCACTGCTTGACGAATCCATTTGGTATTTTTGCGTTTTTCCCCGCAAAGGTTTAATAAATACGCAACGGACTCGGTGTGCAAGGTTTCTATGCGTGACGAATTTTTAGGCTGACGAACACGAAAATACGCATACGAAAATTTCGTACTCAGTGTGCAATGGCCTTTACAGCACACACAGAGATGAAAAAGGTATGTATGGACTTATCTAACTCTGGGGGATATGCTCAATAAGCCAAAGTCCCAAAAAGTCGGAGTGTTCCTTTAATGACAATAACTTCCTCTCCCTCTTGCAACAACTTCTCTTCTCTGATGATCTGTTTACTGGCATGAGGGTGGGGCAACCAGTCAATCACACACTCTAAAAAATGCTGGGTTGTTTTAACCCAAATTTGGGTCAAATATGGACAAACCCAATTGTTGGGTTAAAATGTCATTTAAAAAAAAATACAGTTGAAAGTGAAAGTTGAAGTTGGGTTAAAATTTTAAATAAATTTTTTTAACCCATCATTTGGGTTTGTCCATATTTGACCAAGATTTGGGTTAAAACAACCCAGCATTGTTTAGAGTGCATAAGATCCACCAATAACTAACCACAACTATCAACCATTCAATCAAATTACCCATTCATATTTGGCGACTCACGGACAAACACGATATTCTCCATTTATTGTAACCAATAAAAAAAGAAAAGAAAAACATTGATTGAGATTCGGGAAACTCGGGAGATTGGTGGATCTCACTCACATCGGGTCCTGGCTTAAAGGGACTCTTTAGTTATTCTGGTGATAACTTCACAAGATCAACAAGGTGTTTGGGAAAAAAAAATCAACAAATTTTTTATTGATTATAAACACAAATAAGAGAGTAAACAGTGACAAAAAGCATCGATAAACACAGTGTGTGTCATTGTACCTTTCATTTTGTTTTGAAATGGCCTTGATTAGAAGTTTACCATAATAACCAGCGCAGTCTCATCCCAAGACGTCATATAACTGACGTTTTGGGACGTCTTTTGACCATACGTCAATATTCGCCTTTTTAGGGCCCCCTTAAACGTCGGTAGATGAGGTTATGGGATCCTAACTCTACCCCATACCTAAACCTAACCCTAAACCTAACCCTAAACCTAACCCGTCACCAAACCGACGTTAAAGGTAAAGCGTCAGTTGTATGACGGCCCGGGATCACCATACAGAGACTATTGGCCAGATATATCACTTACTTGATATGCTATATGATTGGTGGATGCCATACCATCTGACTTTTTCATTGGTTATCTGTAAGTTTGAATTTAGTCCTTGTTTGTATTTAAATGAGCTTTCATACAGCTGCAATCTTTTCTCTCAAGGTCTATACTGTATGCCGCAATGCGACATATTGTCATTTTTTGCACAATGATAAATTGCATTTTAAGTAATAACAGCAAAATTACCAGGTAACCAGGAAAGAATATGTGTTGTTCAATTTGTTATCTGTGTGTTGCTATCTCTTCGCGAGGCAAGAATAACTTTTGTGTAATGAATTTATCAAGTGTACCATCGAATGGAGAAAAAAGACAGTGCTGATGAAAAACAAACCTCAAGTATTATTAATTGTATAGAGTTTGGGCACCCACCGGCAGAAAAATAAATCGCCACCTATTCACCCAAGGACAAAATTTAAGTCCCTCCCTATTTTTTCTTCTTGAATACACTTCACAATAGGAAAGAAAAGACAACAGCAACTTTCACTTCATGTTGACTTTAACGCTGTGTTTATGCAACCAGCCACAGAACATGAAAATACAACAAACCTAAAGACATTAAATGATTAAGGAATTAATAGTTTGTGCATTGCTTTACACATCAGATGTTCTTGTGCAGCTGGACAGGACAGAGTGATCATATAGCCTCATTTAAATCTAATACTCTGTAACAACCTTCTTTCCTACGCCAAGTTAGGGTTGTTGAGAAAATGCAAGTGTGGCATTTATCATGCTTTCAGATCACTGGAGCTCACCGTTTAACCTCTTGACAAATTGTCATTTTAATTGATTAAACTCAGCTCAGGCGATGGAAGAGGGTAATTTAAATCATTAAGCTGCAGTATATCATAAAGCCAGCAAGTGTGCTCGCACTGGCCTTGCAAATATTTGAATACTTCTCTCTCTTCTAAATCCATGATCAGACAGTGTGTGCATGAGCGGGCCAGACATTACAGTCACTCAGAGGCAAATGATGAATACAGGAAGCAGAGGTAAGCAGCACTTTTCACATTATCCCAAGAAAAGCCACACATTTATAATGTATAAGGGTCACAATTTTTCAGTGGTATGCAGTGGTATTTTAAAATGAGGCAAAGTTCTCACTTTTTTATATATATAAAAAAGGTGGCAGAAGAGCACTCCGTTTCATTGTCTTGGACATCCTTATTTGTCATCGACCCATTCATGTCTATGGACATACGAAAGTGATCGTTGAGGACACCAACTATGGTTGGTTGGTTGGTCAATGTGAGTTTGCCAGAATATGTTCCTGGATTAGCATATTCTGTTGTTCCTGGAATAACATTCCTATAAAAAAAATTAGTCCTAATCCTATCCCTACCCCTAAACCTAACCCTACTTATAGGTTATCCTGAAAAATTTAGGGTAGAAAACACTGATGTAGAAGCACTTAAAGGGTACATGTCATGCTTTTAAATCATTCATTTTCACATATAAATCATACCAATGTGGTCTATATAAAACATAACTGCAATGCTTGGGTCTGAATTCCTCATTATTATAGCTCCACAAGCCCCTTTTCTACCCCTTTTCTGAAGTTGTCTTTGAGCAACTCGTTTCAAAGCGGCCCCTTTAAATAAAAAGGAGATGCGTCATGCCCCGCCCGGTCTCCATGCAGGTCGATGAGTTTACGGTCGGTTCAACTCCCCCGTTCGGCCATAATTGTAGTTTGATTCGAGATATACGATTATATACGATACCTTCAAAGAACATTTTTATTCATACGTTAATAAAATGTCAACAACAGAAGACTTCCATCAAGCCTTGTATATTCGAGCGAGAGCGAGCGAGTTGATGAAGACGACGACGAACCTGCAGGACAACCTCTTCATATGGATGTATTGGTATGTGAGTTAACGTTAACTGTTTTGTGTTATCAGTGAAAGTCGACTATTTCTCTTGATAAAACAAGCACACTGACAAGATAAATGACTGCGGTCTGATCTTACCACAAAAAATCTGTATTGATCATATGATACGTTTAGAAAAGCATCAGAAAACACAGCAGCTAAATGACCAATAATACTGCAGACGTGTAACGTTACTTCAAAACAAAAACAAAGAAAGACAAAGGTACTAAAACCGAACATTTTGACTTGCCCTCTCGTAACTTCTGCATCATTGAGCTCGGACTACAAAATCGGAGCGAGAAATAATAATGGCGGGTTGCTCGAAGTGTTGGGCCGGTAGTCGATCTCCTTATTTGGCAGTTCCGCTGCAAATACGGTGACGTGATAGTTCAAAAAACGTCATAGAAAACAGAAAAATCTGAACAGGTTGAAAAATATGACCAAAACAGATTATAAAGATATAAACGAAGCACCTGAAGAGAATAATTTAATCTTTTCTTACACTCCAAATATACAACAAAATGCATTTAAGGGCTAAAAAAGTGGAGTTTGCATGATATGTCCCCTTTAACCCTGGTTGTAAGCCAAAACTTGACATAAACTGTAAACGTGTCCCTCAAATCTTATTGGTTGATTGGAATATTGTTCCAGGATCAACAAAGTTGTTTTGTATACACACATACAACGGATCACAACTAAATTAACTTGAGATAAAATATCCCGGACGAGCCCCCATTAAATGTTACTTGGTGAAATAGCATTCACCCTGGTGGGACTGTGACTTCCATCCACCTATAGTTATAGTAGCCCATGGGCGCTTTACGACTTTATTCCAGACAGCGACAATGTTGGACCAGATCTGGCACACATCTGGTTCACGTGGATTCCACACGGCCCAGATGTGGGATGGATCTGGGCCGACTCTATGTTGCCATCCGGAATGTCTGTATTTTTTTCAGTTTGCATCGACAGAGAGACTGGCTCTGGTCAGTATGTAACCCAAAATGTAATTTGATACAGCATCCACAAGGCTATCTCACGACTAATTCGTACGAGTGAGTAAAAGGTGGCTAATCTATGAAATCGTCCTATCCCTACCCCTAAACCTAACCCTACTCATAGATTATTCCGAAAATTTGAGGGAAATGATAGGTGAATAACACTGATGTAGAAGCACTTAACCCTGGTTGTAAGCCTAAACTTGACATAAACTGTAAACTTGGCCCTCAAACCTGATTGGTTGTTTGACCCTCACTTGGTGAAATCACGTTCACCCTGGTGGGACTGTGTCTTCCACCTAACTATAGTTATAGTAGCCAAACCCAGACAGCGACACTGTCGGACCAGATCTGGCACACATCTGGTACACGTGGATTCCACACGGCCCAGATGTGGGCCGGATCTGGGCCGACTCTATGTTGCTGTCTGGAACGTCTGGATTTTTCCAGTTTGCATCAACAGAGAGACTGGCTCTTGTCAGTATGTAACCCAATATGTAATTTGATACAGCATCCACAACGCTATCTCACGAGCAATTCGTCCGAATTTAGTAAAAGGTGGCTAATCATACGAATTCGTACAATACTTCTCTAAACTCCAGAGATGGGTAGGTTCAATTTATACGAATTGGTAAAATATGTACGATTTCGCAAAAATCGGACAAATTCATTCGGGTGAGTTCCACCACGAAATTGCCACCTCGTAAAATACTTACGAATCGCCGTGAGATCGGGTTGGCAACCTCATCCTGCGGATTTGTTCCCTCTGCATTTAAAAGAGTAAGAGGAAAAATGCAGCTCGCTCTCTCTTGCTTTTCTACTCTCGGAAAGCATTGCCGAAACATCCATGGCTTTCTACAGCATGTTAAACAAATTGAGACTGTGTGCGGCGCTTCACGACTCTATTCAAGCCGGAGATGCAGAGCGGCCGAGGAAGCAAACATCTGTGTTCCTCCACACACTTCATCAGAGGCACAAACGCTGCTCGCCCAGAGGAACGTGCTTACAAAGTGATGGGGCTCAGGGTTTTTCACTGGGGGCGAGGTACTGATTCGAAACCCCCTCCGCTGCCAAGCGTATGGATAGCTACTGATTAGAGGTCTGGCGAGCTCGCCGGTGCCAGTTGGGTGAGATGCCGGCTGTCGCCACCCCTCCTCACCCCCGTAGGGCCCACTGGAGAAGACCAAAGACATTCTCCCCTGACAGAATAGCACATAGCCTCAAACCACCAGGGTCAGAGCATTGAGAGAGCAGTATCTGCACGCTGCACCGGCACCTTGAAAAAGACGTGAATTATCGCAGAGACAAATTGCTTTTTGTGTTATGCTTATCTGCGCTCTCGTTTGCGCCTGAATTTTTCGTTTGCGGCTGAAATTTGCTGCTTTTGTGATGTTCTGCATTGGACTTTTCTCTCTTGTGAAAGATCTCACTCGCGGTAGAAACATGATGAAGGGCAACTCTAGCTTTTGCTAAGGTGCCTACAAACGTTCATCTATTTCTTACATTTCAGGATTTGTGGGCCTTCAAAGCCGGCGTTAGTTGACACGGGCCGTTTTAGCTATATACTTCACGTTATATTTCCATGGAGCTCAGCGAACGCGTACATTTCTTATAATAAGAATACAGATTCACCATTGAATCAAAGACGTGTATATTTTCCTTTTGCTAAGTCGCTCCTCCAACGATTACCTCACAGTGATTCTGAGGAGAGCATCTGTCCAGTATTCAACGCAGTGTTTTGTTGCAAAGTTCAGATTGATCTGGACACAATGGTGACACAAGGGTGGTGATGTTTCTAAAATATTCAATAGAGCAATTTTTCCCTCTCTCTCTTTCTCTCTCCTCATACCGCTTTTGCAGTACCAACAGACACACATCCATAAGGGAAGATAAACATACACACATGCACTCTCCAAGATTTATGCACACAAATACATGCATATGTGTGGGCCAAAGAGAATTGTACTTCACAGAAATAGCACTTCAAACCCTGTCAGCTGCCCGGCATTCACATTTCAGAGTTAAGAATATAAAATCAATAATCATTTAGTCATAAGGGTAAATGAAGTCATATAAGATCAAAGTATACCCTTTGGCCACTGAAGTTGCACTGAGTAATTTATCTCATCAAAAGGCAGAGCTGCTAATCCCTGTGCCTTTCACTGGAGCTGCCACAGCCGAGCTGTATTATCCTTGAGTAAACAAGTTTGAGGAAAAATATGAAAAATCAATAGTTGTTTCCTTCTATCCAAATCGATGGCATGCATCATAAATCTGACTCTGTAAGGAGCCCGTGTGTGTGTGTGTGTGTGTGTGTTCCAAGTGTAATCAGCTTTATTGAGCATAAGGACCCGTATAATTACAGATTTTGTCAGTAAAACTTGATCAATGGCCTAAAAGGCTAGTGAGTAAATGTTCTATTGGGAAATCCAGCTGATTGTATTCACTGTTCTATGACAAACTCACTCACTCACTACATGTGCAATGCTGCACACAATAATATGAATTATTATTATATGATATTATATTGTATGATATTCAGTATATATTATATTATTATATCAGCTGTTTCAAACTAAACAAATGAATTATTAAAGGCCTACAGGTTATTTGTATTTTTAAATATTCATATATAAATATATTCAAATTCATATATATAAAGGGCATGTGTAATTGCATTTCAATTTTATGCATTCAAATGAATCATATAAATAAGGAAATTATTCACGTATTATATAATGAAAGGGAACCTACTGTTTAGCATGAGCAAATTACAATGTCATGTTATAACGTTCGTAATGAGTAAATGTGGAAAATGGGAATATTTAAACCGTTTTACATTATATATATATATATATATATATATATATATATATATATATAATGTAAAACGGTATATATATATATATATATATATATATATATATATATATATATATATATAACGGTATATATATATATATTAGGGCTGTGCAAAAAATAATTGCGATTAATCGCATCCAAAATAAAAGTCTGTGTTTACATAATAAATTTGTGTGTGCTGTATAGAATTATTTTGTATATATAAATACACACACATGCATGTATATATTTAAAAAAAATGTTTTATTCATATATAAAATATTTATATTTATATAATATAGATTATGTATTTATATTTTTTTACAGAATTTAAGCGCAAATAATTCTTAAATATATACATGCATGCATAGTTATTTATATATACAAAATAATTATATACAGCACACTCAAATATATTATGTAAACACAGACTTTTATTTTGGATGCGATTAATCGCAATTAACTTTTGCACAGCCCTAATATATATATATATATATATATATATATATGTGTGTGTGTGTGTGTGTGTGTGTGTGTGTGTGTGTGTGTGTGTAAAACAGTTTAATGTGTGTATATATATATATATATATATATATATATATATATATATATATATATATATATATACACACACATATACATATACTGTATATAAAATGTTTTCAGGTGCGAGTGCGCAGCAACACCATGCAAGCCTATTGCCTATTGTCAGTTAATTCTATAATTTCATGTTTAAAGGCTTCTGCCGGTGAATTGGATAAGGTTATTTCACTGATACTTAGCTGCAGTCTTGGGCTGAATCTCCTATAATTCCATCATGTTTGCTGGGACTAAAATATCACGAGGGTTTTTAAGTATGGAAGTTAACCTAGTTAACCTACTGCCCCCTGCTGTGCGGCGCGCGCTCTCACTCTCAGTCCCGCGCGCTTCATCTGTCCTCTGTGAGCCGTCATCGACACATTAATCCCAGTCTTTACAAATCACTTTACCATAGAAAATATGAAAGAAAGAACAAACAGTGCGGAATATATAGGTTACAAATTAGACATGTTATAAATATCAGAAATAGTAATACATAAAGGGCTTCATAAAGATATAGTTTCTAATTAATTGTAGCCTATGCAATAAAAAATGAAAATGCTTTAATGCTTTAATTCTAACATTTTTTTCTTACCACTATCAAGATTATTTGACATTAATTTCCCATTGAATATAAGTTTAATTGATATTTCTATTAATTTCCAATAATCTTTGAATAGGTTAAATCTTATCATTGCTAATATTTTTTATTTATGTATTTATGTTATTTGACAGTTGACTTTACGGATTTTAATTGTATGTATTTGTACTCAATACATTAACTGATATATAGGCTAGGCTATTTCATTCCAATAATTTAAATTTAATAAAACGGTAAACACCTTGAAATAAAAAAATACAATAATGGATCCAAGATTTGCCGATACATTTCTTCACCGCCGGTTTTATAACGACTCGAAGAAAATTTAGATTAATTTAAAATTAATATAATAGTAATTAACAATAAATGTTAAAGTCAAATAAACATATTACACATCCCTTTCCGCTATTAGTCGCTATCACACCTCATTGTTTATTTCATTTATAATTTCCCGGTGTGTGATTTCGTGTCATGAACAGTGACGTGTTGAAGAGAAACTATTCCTGAATTAATTCTAAAACATGTTACAGGTATGTGGATTGTGGAAGACAAACTCGTGCTGTCAGGACGGAAGACCTCCTGCGATTAGAGAGGAGAAATATGACGGGCTGAGTGGAAGAAGACTCACACCTCCCACCGGCCTGAACGCGCACTGCTCCTGCAACAGTACACACAAGAGCAGGACCATCTCCAACACACTCACTAGAACATGCAGCATTTCAATTAGTCTTTGATTAAAAAGTGCATTTAAAAGTGCATAAAGTGCGTACAATAATTACAAATGAAATAACAGATTCTGACGGTAAAGGTGTAGCGAAGGTTCAGCTGATTGTATTTACTGTTCATGAATTATGACTGCACAATTCACGTAGGTAATGCATATTGGGAAATATCGCTGATCCCATATAATAATAATAATAATAATAATAATAATAATAATAATAATAATAATCAATTATAATCATGATATGTGTGTTGTTTTAATACGCGTTTTAAACGAAAAAAATGCCCAATTTAATTGTACGTTCATTTATTTGGATATATAGTAGCCTATTGCATGCATTTCATTATTTGTTGTGGCCTAAATTAAAAAGGAAAAGCTATTTTGTATAGGCGTAATTACATGCAATATCAATGTGCAAGTAGAACTGTACATACATTTTATGTGTTTATGCAAATACACTGACTGTAGGCTAATGTACGACCAAAACCTCTTCAGCCATTTTTTTAAGAAACAAATGGATGTGGCATCGTGTCATCCGTCAGCGACTGAAAATAAATCAAAAAGAAAGAAAAATGCTATAGATAAACGACGGGAACGCGACGCCGAGAACGCACGGGCTGCTTTCAGAGCGGGTTTTGTTCCGGAATTGCATTTCACGAGAGCGCGAGAGAGGGGGCGGAGATGGAATATTTAGATGAGCTGTGATTGACAGCTCCTGTTTCTCCAATGCTCTCAGAAACTCGCCTGCTCCTTCCAGCAACTCTTCACTCTCCACTCCCGAGCACTACAAACAAACGGACGCTAGGGGATCTCCATGACGGCTCTCTGCTGATCGCTCCTCTTTTGCGCTTTTATTTATTTTCTTTTATTAGTTTATCCCTGCGCGCGGCGGTTAAATGCGTTGATTCTATCGATCAGCTCGTTTTCTGCCCTCCTGCTTTCCTCTACTGGAGAGAAACTCGAATAATGTCCTATCCTCAGGGTTACCTCTACCAGCCCCCGGGCTCTCTGGCGCTGTACTCCTGTCCGCTGGCCGCCCCGAGGAGTGAGGAGCTGGCCCGGTCATCGTCCGGTTCAGCGTTCAGCCCGTACCCGGGATCAGCTGCGTTCACAGCCTCGGCCAGCGGATTCTCCAGCCCTCTGTCCTACTCTACAGATCCAGCCACGGGATTCCCGTCCTACATGGTAAACAGCCCAGTTGTGGATGTAGAGCCGTCGCCATTCACAAGTCATTGTTCTTGATAGGAATGCATGAATATTGCATGATTGCATGGTTATAGTTTTGGTTGTGGGTTCGAGAGTTGCATGCGCGCGCGCGCGCGCGTGTGTGTGTTTCAAAGGGAAGCTCGTGCTAGTCATGAATACAAATACGCTCGGTGTTACTCGGGTGCAGAATACAGCTGGCCATAATTTAAAAGTTGTTTTAAATTGCAACAAAGTCAAGAATAAAATGCGTCAATACGCGCTTATTTATAAGAAACAATAACATCGCGTCTAATTATTT
The DNA here is from genome assembly GCA_038021265.1 of Cyprinella venusta. Taxonomy (NCBI): domain Eukaryota; kingdom Metazoa; phylum Chordata; class Actinopteri; order Cypriniformes; family Leuciscidae; genus Cyprinella; species Cyprinella venusta. The sequence continues at coordinate 6,632,701 of CM075874.1, forward strand.
CTTTCTTAGGCCCACTTTTACACTCTTAATAGGCCTGATCTACACCGCATTATTTTTAGACAATAGGTACAATTATTGTATTGGGATATTTTAAAATTAACTGTAAGAATAAAAGTGTACAATTTCAGAGGATAAATTTACTGAGTCGAGGTTTGGAATAATGCGCAGTTAAATAGGCGTTATTTAATCGTCAATTGATGAATTGCAATGCTAATGACATGGCACATGAAAGCGGGTAAAAACGGTCCATATCCAGTGGTTTTCTAATAGGATTTGTAATGCTGCGCTTCACTGATATGCGTCTGACACTGAAAGAGCACTGGGAAAGTCAGCCTGGTGATTATGCAAAATGGCTGCAATTACCCATTATCTGTTATCCACCCCAGTCCCATGTAATTGTGCATTCTGATAATTGCATGAAGGATTAATCATTGTTTATTGGCTTAATTATTATTACTATTATATTTTTTGGTTACACTTTATAAAAACATTCATTAATAGCATTGTATAATGCAGAACAATGTGCATTGAAATAAAGATTCATCGAGAAAATAATTATTCTAAAATGCAGTGTTTGTTTATGAATTAGCCTATGAAATTGTATAAAAAATGTTTTACAAATAATGATAATAATAACAGATGACTGACAGAAAAAAAAACATATTTTTGAAGGGGTCTCCGTATGACGCGCACACCACGGGGATGGCAGGAGCCATAAGTTATCACCCGTACGGGAGTCCCGGTTACCCGTACCAGCTGAATGATCCCGCTTACCGGAAAAATGCCACGCGGGACGCGACAGCGACGTTAAAAGCGTGGCTGCAGGAACACAGGAAAAACCCTTATCCCACGAAAGGAGAAAAGATCATGCTGGCCATCATCACGAAAATGACCCTCACGCAAGTGTCCACCTGGTTCGCTAATGCCAGACGGAGACTCAAGAAGGAGAACAAGATGACATGGGCACCGCGGAATAAAAGTGAAGATGAGGATGAAGACGACGGCGATGGAGAGAGAAAAGATGAGCGACCGGATAAAACCATGGACAACAGCGAAGCGTCTGCGGAGGACGAAGGTAAATTGTTATTATTGTTATTTGTTATTATTATACGCGGATGTAATTTAAATGCTTTATACGGTTGGTTTGCATTAAAATAAAGTGTCAATGTTAAATGACATTTATATATCATAAAACGACATGCTATTTAATAATTGTACAAGTAAGACCTTGACGTCGAAACGCAATTTTAAGAGTTTTGTAAGCTGTATTCGAGACGCCAGTCAACTCATTTTCGGTGTTGTTTTTGTCTACAGGGATCAGTTTGCACGTCGATGCCCTGACAGATCACTCCTGCTCAGTGGAATCGGACGGGGAGAAGGTCACGTGTAGGACCGGGGACCTGGTTTGTGATTCTGGACCTGATACCAAGGACAAATGCGACGCGAGCGATCTCGACACGGGCCGCGAGGAGAGGCATAGAGGCCCGTCACCCAAGCCGGTGACCTCTCCCCCTCTGACTGGGGTGGAGGCCCCTCTCTTGACCCATCATCACAGAGAGGACACCCGAAACAGCACCAACAAAACATGCCTTGACGGTCAAAACCAAACCGTCAAACCTAAACTATGGTCATTAGCTGAGATCGCCACTTCGGACCCAAAGCAGCATCAGCATCAGCACTTGGGACAGAACTGTCCCCCGGGCGTTGGCCTTTTGACCTCCACGGCGCCCGGCGCGTCCCCGGCGGGCGCAGTCTACCCCGCCACTTCCATATTAGGAAGACCTCTTTATTACACCTCCCCGTTTTATAGTAATTACACAAACTATGGCAACTTCAGCCCGCTGCAGGGCCAAGGGATACTGCGCTATAATTCAGCTGGGGAGGGACTTCTGCACAAACAGAGTTGCGACCCCCTTCTAAAGACTAATCCAAACCAGACTGAACAACATTTCAGGGCCTCCAATGCAGAATCCAAAAAAGGTGCGTAAAGGGTGCATAATATATACTGTTGATCTTCGCCAGCTAGAATTTGACGCGCTATTTAACGAAATGCCTACTAATTCAGTAACTGTCAAATGCTACTAATGTAACCGCGCACTTGATTTAATTGGCAGCCTCTTTTTTATTATGGAATCATGTTGATCACGTCGCGAGTTTTTGTAGTTGCTTTTATTTTTATTGTTTGTGACATTTATTTCTCTCAACTCACCATCGAACGGTATCGACAAGGCTAATGTATAGGAAATATTTAAGCTTTCAAAACGGTGTAGTCTATTTCCCTTTACTAAAATGGGTTTGCATTTTCTACAGACCCCACCGAGGTTTTCACAGTAAGACACCAGTCTTACCTGTCGAGTTAAAGACGACGACGATCGTTCAAGTAAGTCGCTATTTTTACGTGCAGTTTTTTATCACAATGTTGGAATGTTTCCAAAGGCCACTTCCTCATTAGTTGTATTGTTGTTGTCACACTGTTTTAAATATGAATACGAGGCCTTCCGATCTACTAATACAGCAGATAATGCAAGGTCTTTATAACATGTATAGATTTTTAGATTTTACGCAATAGTTTTATTTGATTCTTTTGTTTATTTCCATCGAAATTCGACTGATGTAGGTTTTGTTTCCTTGGTTCACAGGTAGGTGTCACACTTGCTTTGAACAAAGCGAACAAGCCATCACCTCTCTCTCTCTCTATCTCTCTCTCTCTCCCCAAGCTGTTTTAAACTAACATTTGCTCCTTACGCGGATCCTTTTGTGTGCCACTGTACACCCACGGACTACAGAGCACCTGCCTATATTACAATAACACGTTCGATTACGGGAAAGAAAATAAACAAGAAAAGAGGCATTTTATTAAGGCACAATAGCCAGTCTGGTTTGGATGAATCTTTCATTTATCGATGAAGTACTTTTTCCCCCCAAACATATGTGACTTTTCGATGAGGAAACTTATTTCTCAGGATCCTTATAGTAGCTTCATTGCCACCGGTTACATGTACACGCGGGACATTATAGACTTAAGACTTTATGTGCTAGAGGTGTGAAGTGTAAACGAGAACTCGGGACTGGTATAAACTTGACTAAGAGTGGAATACATTTGATATTTATTTTTGTAATGCCTATAATTTATGCAAGTTGTATTGCAATGGTAAATGAACATTGTTTTGTAAATAAATTATGATTGGTTTTTATTTAAAAAAGCCGAAGTTACACAATGTTGTTAACTTTAAGGAGACTTTTACTAATTTATATCTCTGATTGTAAATAAAATGCGCTAGTCTGCACTGGCACTATTTAGTGTGGACTGTTTTTGAAAACTTGAAAACATTGTAATTGTAGTGTCATTTTTTCATATTCTTAAACACATTAGGCTTTATAGTATCGTGTCGAAGGCATAGGCCTACTGCATGTACCAGACATATTTAGACCATTATGCATATTTAGGACATCAGGCGTCATTTAGAATTTACACTGAAGTTTCAATTTAGTTAATTCCTACAAACGATTATTTCAAATATCTAGTGTCTCTGGATATGAAGCGTGAATGTTGAATGTGATCTTGATGGCAGTGAATAATAGAGGCTGCTAATAATCCAGGCCTTCATCTATTTTTCAGCATGATGAATACAGGGCTGGAAAGGAAGCGTTATGAGCTCCCGGCGGGGTTTTAAGATGGTCAGTCGGGCTTCATTATAGACCGATATTGAACGATCCATAAAATCGTGTCTAAACATCTGCCAGCTCCAATGGGGCCCGTGCGCCTGTGTGATGCCAATGACGTCTCTCTTATTGTAAAAGCGTTAGTTAAACAGATTACTGCGGCTCACTGTGAGTTAACCTCAACAACCTTTAGATACAACAATTATATTTGTGCACAAATATATAATAATACAATATATATTTTTTACTACAAATATAATATAATAATATGATATAATAATATAATATAATAAAGGGCTAATGCATCATATAATAAAAGTATATATGTATAGTTAGATAGCTAATCGTGGGTTATGTAAATATAGATTTTAAAAGACTGATAATTAAATGACTCATATCAGTGATTCTTATTTTCTTAAAATTTCACGCGCGTTTAAAGCCTTAAAACATTCTGAATTCAGGTCAGCGTTTCCCAATATAATATATATATATATATATATATATATATATATATATATATATATATATATATATATATATATATATATATATATAAATTAAAATAACGCTTCATTTTGTCATTTTAAGTGTTTTGCGCCTGTGCATATCGACATTAAACTATTGAAATTCAGCCTTTAATCTCAGGTGGGATCCCGGGAGGGATCGACGACTGTTGTCAAAATAGCACCACAGGCGGTTTCCATTCATACTCCCTTCAAATGTCAACATTTGTTCTTAATAAAAAGAGTTATTGTTTCTTTAAAACAGCCTTTGAAAACATCAAAGAAGTTCAGCCACCTCTGTTTGATTGCGATCAGGTAAAGGAGCGCAATTGCGACCGTTAGTAATTGGACATATTTGCGGCACCAAATTTGAATTTTAAATAAGATATTTGACAACTTCAGTAAAGATTTATTTTTATATGTGATAGTGATACAAATGTGTTCACATATAGCATATAGGCCACGTAATATTGCGTTTGCGAGTTGAAATAGCCTAATGCCATAACTCTATCGATCTTTTTAATGCAGTTATTGGTATTTGTTAATAACAACAATATATTTAAAACGAAAAAGTTCAAAGCCTAATTCACATGATAATAATTAAATTATTATTATTATTATTATTATTATTATTATAGTTATTTTATGAAAAATATCTGAACTCCTCTTTCTCTCCGTGTGTGTGTGTGTGTAACACATGCTGACCCCACATAGTTCAGTGAATCCAACTGGAGAGGGCAAGCGCATTAAGACACTTTCTGAAAGCAGCCTCTAATGGTCTCCCTATTCTGCACCGTTTATCTTAACAACTTTAATCTACCATTAGAGTCAGGTCGTAAATAACATTGCAGGTCAGGAAAGGAGAGAAAAAGTATTAACAAATCGAGTACATGTGGGTTTAATAAGATACATCAAAGTCTCCGAAGCTCTAAAGTGAGTATTTGGTCGGTTCTTCCATAAAGGTGTCATAGAAGATGTCCTCCCATTAGAATGATCAAGGCACGAGAGAGAGTTTGTCCACTCTAGACTCTAAATAAGATCATTAGAGCCGTCAGCTTACCATTCGGCCTTTAACTGACTATGCGGTTCCAAGCCAAATAAAGTAGATACCATCTAAATCTATCGCCTATTTGTTTTTTAAAGAAATTGTTTTAGTATCAACTGTTTATTGCGCGATATTTATCTTCCAAAATGTTTCACGTTTAGTTGTTTACGCATAACGGTTTTTGATTTTGTCAAGTTTGCAGCTTAAATAATAAAACGTGCTTTTAGAAAGTGCTTAATGCCCTTATTGGTAAGATTTTTTTTTGTCCATGGGTGGATATGTATTATATGTGTGTGTTACTTTGTAGAAAAAAAGCATTTCCATGAATGATCAAGGAGGGTTGACTTAACCTAAATAGTGGCAAAATGACAAAGAAAGCAGAGAGCGAAGAAAGAAAAATATTGATGGAGAGTTAATGAAGGGTGTGGATGGCTCAGTAACGTGCTGTAAGATGAGGGCAGGCCTGGGGAATGCTATTTTTTAATATGTCGCTGTTTGCACTAATAAGAGAGGTAACTGAATATCTTTAAATATTCTCTCACACGCTCAATAGTTTTTTTTAATTAAAAGCTATAATAATAAAAGGTTCAAATGAGGGGAATATGATTACAAGCACTTAAAAGCAAAGACATAATTATTTAACGTAAAATTACTGTTGCATATGTTTCACGTGCCATCAATTAAAAACTACGCATTATATATGTGTGCTTTACTTCGGGTTTTTTTTATTGTGTAGTAGCCTAAAGCCTACAAAGTGATGCATAGACTACTCCATAACATTATTAGTGTCTTGCACAGGCTATACTTTCTGATGAGTTTGTATAGCTTCATCAGCTTGGACTGCTGCGAGTATTTTACAGGTTCGACACACACAGGTATGCTAATTTCTGCCGTCGTCAGATAGGATGCATCCAATCCAATGATCTGATTGGCAGTGGTGGAATGTAACGAAGTACATATACTTCGTTACTTTACTTAAGTACATTTTTCACGTATCTTTACTTTACTTAAGTAGAATAAATAGTCCATACTTTTTACTTTTACTTCGTTACATTTTGCAGCAATTATTATACTTTCTACTCCACTACATTTCTACAACTTCTGTTACATTTCCGTCACATTATCTGATCAGTTTTTCCCCTGCCAAACGTAATCCGACCGTCCGTTCGTTGCACGTTTGTCTCACCAGTGACGTTTGGTTGCGTTGCCATAGATACATCAACTAAATGCGTCTCGCACGCAGTTTGTTTATCTTGCAATTTATACGCGAAAATTTGTTTTTACGTGGATAGGAAACACACCGTGTGTAATATACGTTTGGTTAGGATTATGACAAGCCAAGAGGTTCAGAATTACACCATAAATTAATCGCGTTTACTGCCAAACATAGTTATTAACATATACAGTAAGGATAAGCATGGTTTATATTGCCTAATTGCAAGCTTGTTTCAGAAATCGTGACAACTTTTTTTTTCCATCATTATTGAACATCATTATAGGAGTATTAGGTTGAATTAGTTAGAATTAAATGTTTTATTAATCATTAGAAAATAGTCATTAAGAGAATCAATTGTTATGCAAGTACTTTTACTTTTAATACTTAAAGTACATTTAAAATCAGGTACTTTTTACTTTTTACTTAAGTATGGTTGTCATTGTGTTACTTCTACTTTTACTAAAGTAAATATTTATCTGGTTATTTGTACTTTTACTTAAGTACTGAGATTCAGTACTTCCTCCACCACTGCTGATTGGATCATGTCATATTTCTCACTGTCAAAGTTTATATCTGTATGTGCTTTTAACATGCTTTAAGACAAACCATGTGCTTATCCATAAGCTAATTCACAAGTTCTGAGTATTTTCTCCTTAAAACTGCAGAGAACAGACGAGTTTGGAATCGCTAGTGTTTCTGACGTCACAATCTACCGTTTAACCAATTGACGTGCAACGTGATCATCAACTAGTGGATCTCTGAACTGGTGCCAGTGAGTGGATGCCGGGGTTAATTTGCATATTCATAGAACCGCGCTAAATGAGGCAATGGTGTAGAGTTACACGCAAGCTATTTTAAAGCATGACTAAAATGTTTCACATTTAAATTAAACGTTTTAAGGGATACAGTTATTGACTACAGGGTGACTTTAACACCAGGATATAATTCAGGAAAGATGACCGTGTTAATGAGTAACACAGGCTACTCTCATGAACGAAGACACACACATTAGCACCAAATGGACTGGGACTAAAGTTTAAAATAAGCCTGCAGTTCCCGCCAGTTTTCCTTTTCCATCTGTGCCTATCTTTCTGTGGCACATTACATTTCGGTCATGCCTCACAGACAAACACAATATCCCAGAAGAGCCGCGTGTGCGCGTGGGAATGTTGCAGACAGCGGCCATTAAGGGCACTAAATGAAGTTGCACCAATATCACTGCTAATTAAAATTCTGTTTAACGGCTCCCGGCCGGAATGCAAATGGGCCAGTTGGCCTTAACTCGCGGTTCGTCGACTAAAGAGTAGGACGGGGGCAGCCCGAGCACTTTTTCTCGTTTTAGAGGGCCGTGTTCAGCTGATAGCATCTGCTCTAGCCAAGCTCGGGGTCAGGCCAGAGCTTGCCACTAAGTCATTAGCTCAAATTACTCTGCTAGTTTCTCTCAAGTTGTGCAGGGCTCAGGCACTAGATCTCCCCCGGCTGCTGCCCGGCTGCTTGTGGCTCCCTTGGAAGCCAATACTCTCCTAGGGGATCAGGGCGGCATTAACCCCCTATCCCCTCCCTCGGAGACTTCACCGATGCCCGCTCTTCCACTGGACAAATATAGCAGGCCCGAATTAATGCAACTGGAAGATCAGGATCTATCGGGTAGCATCACGCCGGCCAAATCCCTGCAGGATCCTTGACCCTTTGAAGTTCTCTGTGAGTTTGCTTACACAGAAGCTTACACCGCTAAGTCGGGTTTCAACAAGACTCGAGGAGGCAGCCTCCCGTTTTTAAAGTGGAAACTACAAGACCCAGAATCCCTCGTTCCACCTGCAGGACCTTTGTGATATCCAAGGCTTGAGGGGAACTAGATGGGATGGTCCTATCTCACATATCTTTCCGTGAGACTTGATTGTGGCTTCGGTTGAAGGAAAGTTGTAGCTCTCACTTTTCCCACACTCTCTAATCATCTTTCTTTTCCCTCCACCCCTTTCCGTGTAATTACTCATTGAAGGTTATTGCTTCGGGATGCTAACTAATTGTATTGCATGTGTGTATGTGTTAAAATGAAGCAATAAGCCAAAACCAGTTTTGCTTCAGGACTTGAAGTGACCCAACATAACCAAGATTTTTTTTTTTTTTTTTTTTTAGCATAACAAAATGTTCTTTTAAATGAATTACAAATGCAATTTGCTGCTGGCAAGATGGGCTTTCAACAAAATATGTCTGTCAATGTTGTAAAATTGTGACAAGGAATAACACCTAGGCCTATAATGCACTTTTAATTTTGGTTGCGTCCTTCAATCGTGGGATAAGAGTAAAAAAAAAATGCAGAACTTCAGTCTATAGATTTAACAACAGCCCTGGAGCTGTCAAACAGCCATTGGATGATGCAAAATGACATGTTTCGCGTCAAATAAACGGATAGATCTGCTGCAGGTAACAAGGAGGAAGAGTACACTTTGTTCATTTACATATACCACTGACTATTCAAAACTGACTGAAAATCAGTGGACTTATTCTTTAATTCACACTGCATTAGCTCAACAACACTCAAAATTATGAACATTAATATAGGAAAATAGGACACTGAATTGTTAGAAATGCTCAAACAGCAGCAGACAGGAACAAACATTGGGCTAAGTATTGTATAAAGCTTGCCTAAGGTTGAGTTTTTCATGCTCTCAGAAGCAACAACACACTGTGGTCGACACAATTCCTGTTTATTCGTGTTGCAAGTGAACTCATATTTTTAGTCTGCATCATATTATCATGAATAGTGTTTGTGGTTTTAAAGGCGTGTCATAACCTGTCCAACTTGTTACAGTTTTGTAATTTTATACCAACTAACTGCACGATTGGTTAGGGTGAATCTATTTTTTTTTTTTTTTTTGAATTCCACCTGAGAAATACTAGCAATGAGAGGCCATTCATTATAGGGATTTTTCAATGGGTAAGGGGTTCAGAATCATGAATTAATTGGAAAGTTGAATAGTGCAACTGACCAATCAGAATCAAGTATTCCAGAGATCTGTTTAATAATAACTTGACCTCAGAAAAAAAAGGTACAGAAGCAGTCACTAGGACGTCACCCTTTAAAAAGGTCCTAATATGTACACTTTTGGTACAAATATGTAACTTTGAGGTGCTAATATGCACTCTTTAGGAACAAAGTATTACCTTTTGAAAGGGTACTGCCTCTATGGCAAGACTCAGACTCACTTCCATATGCAAAGAAACATACATCTAACAAATAATCCGCCCACACAATGGAAAAAATGTAAAACTTTCTGTACACTTTTGTAGCTTTGTTAGATAAAACATTTCAGAACTATCTGGTGCGTCGGTCAAAAATGACAGAAATTAATGTTTTTATTTGAATGAATATAGTTTAGATCGATAATATATTTTTATTTAATATTTTGTATTTTTAGGGGATTTTATGGTGCTAAATTATATTTACGCTGTATTTATAATCCATTTATTCACTTTTTGAGCATAGTCGTGAAAATACAATTTCCAACTTGAATTGTCATCATTACTCTTGAATGCTTTAGAGTACAGAATAATTTTGTCTCTTTTCAAAGACAACGCTTGGCAGATTACTGCTGAAGTGAAAAAAGCTTTAAAAAGTTACAAAATTGTATTATGAAAAATGTGCAAAAATGCTATTTAAAATTTTTATACGAAATGTATATTTTCAAAAACACGTTTTACTCTAAAACTGAGCAATAAATCTAAACAAGTGCTCAAAATTTGAACCTGAAATCTCAATAAAATGAGCTTTCAGTGAGATTTTGTTTGGCCGCAGTACCAAAAGTTTCCAAGAAATTCGTCTCCCATTCATTTCCAATGCACTCATTTTTGACCACGAGAAGCACAAGTGTGACTTTTTTTTTTTTTTTACAGAACCATTTAACCGGTTCGAATCATGTTCATGATTATTTATTTATTTATTTTTTTTCTGTAAAAAAAATATTTGTTGACACAACTTGACTTGGTCAAGTCATCTTGTTGCATTGACTCAGTTAAGTTTAGCCAACATTAGGAGTTAAGTTAACTCAACTTATATGTATTTGTTGAAATAACTTGCAGTAAATTTGGTCAATTAATAAGCATTTCGATTTTTTTGTAAAGTCAACTTAAAAACATATTGGTTGAACTTAATTTTTCATGTTTTCACAACCATTAACCAAGTCTAATTGACATAAAATAGTATTTTTCCTCAACATCACAACTTAACTTTTTGAGTTTACTAGACTTCATTGCTTGCTTTGACTAGAAGTTCTAGATAGTCTGTGCATCATTTCCAGATTTTTTTGAGTTTTCACAAAGCATGTTGACACGTGAGGAGAACCATCTGACCTCAGAGATGTTTCTTCTGTGCCGTGCCTCCAACGGTTGCTCCGCGGCCCCAGCTGTGGCTTCTGGCCTGCACACAGAGACACAGAGAGATCAGCAGGTGGATGAGCACAATCAAACGACATGCTTTCTCTTTCAATTGTGCTGTGAGGAATTTAAAACGAGCATGACAGAGCATCGTACCTTTTCCTCCCGCGTCCTCCCTCGAGTTGCGTTTGCCAGATTTTCTTGTTAAATGCTATCTGTCAGGTTTATCAGCTAATTAGCAGCGGCTGCCTTTAAAGCTCTTCTCTGTCTTTCCCCTGCCTGTCGTCTTTTTTTGAAGAGAGTTTATTAGAGTTTTCGAACAATGTCTAGGGAAAGCCAAGACACGGGAGCAACTCTCAGAGCTCTTTAATGTGACAGAATCAACATCCGCTGATGTGAAGCAAGACTACAAAATCATCACCTGGAGAAGCCAGCATGCATTTCGATTCATGTTTCTCAAACTCGACGACAAGTGAGAAAGAACAGCGATGAAGAGATTTCAAATACTGAAATGAAAACTAGACAAATAGACATATTTGAAAACAAAGAATGCAAGGACTAAATTAATATGAATTTTTTGTGAAAAATGCTATAGAAATGTGTTTAAATTTAATTTAAGAATGTGTTCTCAGCTTTATAGATTTAATTATATATATATATATATATATATATATATATTATAAATAAATCTATAAAGCTAAGAACACATTCTTATCCACATTTATATAGCATTTTTCACAAAAAGTCATATTAATTTAGTATTCATATATTTATTTTTTACATAAAAAAAATAACATTTTTGAGTATATGGTTTTAAACATACATTATATATTATATACAGTATAAACTACCTGATCAGTGTGTGTCTGTGTAATAAATGAATATATATATATATATATATATATATATATATATATATATATATATATATATATACACATATATATACACACACACATATATATATATATATATATATATATATATATATATATATATATATATATATGTATATGTATATAAATTAAACAAAAAGGATGTAGAATTGTATTCTGGTATTTAGAATTGTATTTAAGGAAGTACAATTAAAATGGAATGAAATTAACATTGCATTTAATAATAAATTCAATAATAAAAAATGTGGGGTCAGTGAAATATATATATATATATATATATATATATATATATATATATATATATATATATATATATATATATTGTTTGTTTAATCCCATTCAACCTACCTGATCTGTGTGTCTGTGTGTAATAAATGAATATATGAAGAGTTCAGATGCAAAAGCCTCTAAGTGCCATTTGAAATTTTCTTCTAAAATGATCATTTTTATCAAACTTGTATATTTAAGTTCAGTAATTTCACTTAAATGGCAATGAAGATTACCTATTAATTGTCATTTAAGTGAAATTACTGAACTTAAATATATAAGCTTGATAAAAATGGTCATTTTAGAAGAAAATTTCAAATGGCATTTAGAGGCTTTTGCATCTGAACTCTTCATATATATATATATATATATATAAGTGTACAGTTTAGTGTCAGTACTACATTAAACTATGTATAATTTTATAATGTATAATAATGCAATGGGTAATAGTTGTGGGTCCTGATAATGCCAAATGTCTTATGTTACCAGTAAAAAGTGTTTTAAATATATCTAGTGAAAGAGCACAAGCATTTTCATCTAAAATGATTCTGTATTTTCAGCTTCAGAATCATGAATATTTTCATTATATATATATGTTGTCCATTAACCTTGCCCCATGTGTCTTGGAGTATCATAACGATACTGTGAGATCAGTATTATGATATGTATCGAGTCGTGACATGAGGGTATTGTTACACCCCTATATATGACAAATATTTGGATGCACTTAGCATTAAAAAAGTCAAGTGTTTTTTTTTTCCACAAATGACAAAGCACTAATTTGCACAACAATAAATGAGTTGTTTTAGGTGAGTCGCAGCATGACTTACAGCTCGCCAAACAAAACGTGTGGGCAGACATCTTGACATTTCAGAAAACAAAGAAAACAAGCACAGACATTGATCTTCTGTCCTTGTGAGCATCTATTTATACTTCGGTTGAGGTCAACTTGAAGACAAACTGCATGTGGTGAGTTGTCATTAAGATTGAGAAGCGGAGTGCCAACAACTGCAGCCAGCCGAGCTTCTGCGTGTGTGAAAATATGTGTAACTGGTAGGTTTGAAATAGTATACGGCCAAAATGCTTCCTCAACACGGTCTGGGACTGTATTTTCTCTCATTATTTAGCATATTTCAGCAGTGGAAATGTCAAGAGTTCAGCCTCAGCTCTTTTCCTCAGAAACCCTCTAAAGCTGATATAATTCAAAGCCGAGAAGCTTAAAACAGCTGAAAAGTATGAAAAGCAGTGTTTACTTTGGTCTGTTGCAGTTGGCCACGCGGCCGTGCTTACACACGCTACATAAATCAGCGCTTTCTCGTTTCTTATTGTCTGAGAGTTCTCGCGACGATTATTCTCAATTACTTTCGACGTGTCTGCGAAAAAAAAAAAGTATCAAGAGACTGTATTTAACTGTGTTATTAAGTTATCCAAAATGAAAAGTGATTAGAGAGTGCAACCAAAGTACAAGATACAAGGAGGCAAACGATTCTCTTGATGGGATTATAAAACGATGAACCACTTCAAAAAGGTTAATCTGCATATCTCATTAAGAATACACTGGTTTTAAGTCCACTAATAACAATAATGGTGTTGAAAAATTAATTCCCTGCGTAGCATTCCACTTTTATACAGAAAAGCGAGAGTTATTAACCATGGATCTTTCATGAATTACTTTTTTCTTAAGTACATTTAAAAGCACGATTAATTGCCACAGATGCGAGGACGAAAGCAGCTGCTGCGTTGCCTTTGTAATGTATTATGCGAGGAAATAAAAATGTATCTCCAGGGGTAGTCACTGCCGGCTCTTTTCTTTCTTTCTTTCTTTGTCAAATTTTCATATTTTCACAGTGCAACCATGCAATAAACTCTCAACTGTGCTTTTGATAAGTAACATACAAAGGAGTGATTCACTAGTTGAAAAGGAAAGAAAACTCTCTGTCTACTGTATATTACCAAAGGTCTGGGATCAGATTCACATCAACACATTGTAACAGAGCCCCACACATATTCACACAAACATACACACATATCAGTCTACACTCGAGCACAACAGCAACTGTGTTCAGAAGAGGAAATATCCACGTTTATCTAACCATCTCGGATTGTTTTGAAATAAATGCAATGCTCTCCACTTTCTTGACTGCTAAAATACATTTTTATTCAAAACTGGTCTAGAGATGTGAAATAACTGGTCTTCCCAATTAAACAAAGAGTTCATCTGACTGTATTGTTTGAAATGATTGTCTGATAGGAACTTTTTTTTCTCAAACGAGTGTCATTTCATCTACTTCATCACATTGGGAAGGAGATAGGAAGCTAAACGTCGCCCTTACAACATTGATATTTATGTTAGGAAATGGTTTGGTATGAGATGTCAACTGCTAGTTCTCATATTAGAGGCCCACGAGGATATACAATGGGTTTATTGGACCAGGACTTGGAAACAGGACTGGTTTAGAGGATTCAGTCAAATCATTTACTTGTCATGAGATACATGTAGGGTACCCTTTAACGTCAGTTAGATGATGCTATCCTAGGGCGTCATCCAACTGAGGCTTTTACTTTGACGCGGGTAGGTTTAGGTCTAGGGTAGGGTTAGTATTAGATAGCGTCATCTAACTGACGTTAAAGGGTGCCCTAAAAAACTGACGCTAAAGGTAAAGCGTCAGTTAGATGGCGCCCTAGGATCGTCATCTAACTGACGTTAAAGGGTGCCCTAAAACGTCCGATATTGACGTATGGTCAAAAGCGTCAGTTAGATGACGTCTTGGGATGAGACTGTGTTGGAATTAGCCACCTTGTACTCACTCTTGTACTGTACTCGTAGTTTTTTTCTGTGGTTGAAACAAGGGGTCAAAACAGTATGGCTCTGTTTGCCCTTGCTGGTAGATGCGGTAACTACAACACATGTAACTGACGCTTTTGACCATATGTCAACATCCTACGTTTTAGGGTACCCTTTAACGTCAGTTAGATGATGCTATCCTAGGGCGTCATCCAACTGAGGCTTTTACTTTGACGCGGGTAGGTTTAGGTCTGGGGTAGGGTTAGTATTAGATAGCGTCATCTAACTGACGTTAAAGGGTGCCCTAAAACGTCGGATGTTGACGTATGGTAAAAAGCGTCAGTTAGATGATGTCTTGGGATGAGAATGGACTCGTAACTACAGTATCTGACAACAAAAGAGCATTTTTCTCTATTGACAGGCATTGGGATCAGTTGGCCAGAACAGTAAAAGACAAAGACATTCGCACAGCTCATATGAAGGCAATCAAAATAAATTAGGAGCATATTCTTGCAAAATAGCTTGAGCGCATCTATAAGCTAGTGCAAGGACTCCATTGCTTGAAGTAGATTTTAGTAACGTTATTTTTTAATGTTCTCTGAACATTCTGAAACATATCAACGCTCTCTCACCACCAATTTGTATGAATTCTTACAAGTCAGGTCCTGCCCCTAAACCTACCCATTAATGGAGTTTAGACAAATTGTACGAATTAGCAGCCCGTTCTCATCCCAAGACGTCATCTAACTGACGCTTTTGACCATACGTCAACATCCGACGTTTTAGGGCACCCTTTAACGTCAGTGAGATGACGCTATCTGATCCTAACCCTACCCCAGACCTAAACCTACCCGCATCATCTAACTGACGCTAAAGGTAAAGCATCAATTAGATGGCGCCCTAGGATCGTCATCTAACTGACGTTAAAGGGTGCCCTAAAACGTCCGAAATTGACGTATGGTCAAAAGCGTCAGTTAGATGACGTCTTGGGATGAGACTGTGTTGGAATTAGCCACCTTGTACTCGCTCATACAAATTTGTACGAATTAATGGTGAGATACAAATTCGTGCGAGCGAGTATGTGGTGGTTAATTCATATTTAATTCAATTTGTGTAAACTCCAGTGATGGTAGGATTAGGGGCAAGACCTCACTCGTACAAATTCATATAAATCGGGGAACTCGTAAAATATGTACGATTTAGCAAAAATCGTGTGAATTCGGACGAGTGATGTCATGTGAATTTGTACGATAGACACCTCGTAAAATACGTACAAATTGCCGTGAGATCAGGTTGAACAATTAGTAACCTTTAAATAAATGTTAAACTAAAATGTTCCATGAACAATGTCTTTGTGCTAAAAAATTTTTAACCTTGAATGAATGTTATATTAACATTACCTTACAAACGTTTGTTCATCACTTGTTCATCACTCAGAGAGAACCTTGCCTGACTGAAGGCCAAAGTTCTGAGAACGGTCCCTGTTAGCTAGGTTGCTATAGTGCACTAAGTTGACACGATTATTTTTTAGCAGATTTTTTTTCATGAAATATATATATATATATATATAATAAAAAACGAGCCTAAAACAGACATTCTTCCTCTTGAATGAAACAAATTCCTTCACCCTGAAAGCTGTTTTTGATACGTCCCACCCAAATCTCCGGCTCAAACCGGAAAACTGTCATGATGTGAAACTAAACTTGTAAGGCCATTCCATGGGGTCTTTGAAGGTTATGAAGAAATATATTTATTATGAATACGATTTATTGCTCAAGAAAACTATTTCCCCCTCAAGTATTTCATGTTACGACAAGCAAGAGAACCATAAGACTAAGATTCCCGTCTGAGGTTAACGCAGCAATGGGTTTGTCCGTCGCTCCCAGCCCAGTCCCACAAATGAAAAGGCAACCCTCTCATGTTGAGATTCCCCTGTACCCTCCTCCTCTTCTATAAATAAGGTTCCTCCCCATTTGCGGCCTGCGAGAGGGTGTTTATGGTGGCATCTGAGCGGAGCATGCCTTTCTAGACCATCAGCACTCAGCCAAGTCACACAGGAATATTAGTCTTTTCTCATCTAATCAGTCCATCCTTACGCCCAAGATTTCAATTCATTAGAAGCACTCAGCGATTCAAGCCAGCTGTTTCCTGCCGCTTGGCTGAGAACGAGGTGAAGAAAGACAGGCAACCCAATCCACGGCGTCGGCCTCGGCTGCTCTACGCAGAGCGCTTTAAAGCTTTCTATTAGAGCTGTAATGTCGGGCTGCTGTATACACTAATTCAATCAGGTCGATACAGGCCCACGCGTCTGCGGGACTCACACTTTTCACTTCAGCTCTGACACAGACGGGCCAGAAGAAAGGAGGGATGAGTCTGCTTTTTCTTTTCAAAATGATAAGTTGCAGCGGCCGTCTGCGTGAGGAATGCGCAGACACATTAAGCTGGATATCAGAGCAGGGAGATTACGAGATGTATTGTGTCTGATTTGGACAGAAGTGTTCCACTCTCAAAGGGAGGAGGGGAAGTACTTTAAGGGGATCGGGAGGCGACCATACAGTATATCTGCATGTGCTTGCTGAGCATGCCTGATAAAATATTGACTCAGGCATAATCTGGTGAGGACCAAATAAAAGCCCGACTTGCTGATGGTGCTCCCATGTTGAGCGGTGTATACCTGACAGCAGTTTCTTCATAGAAAGGAAAGGACAAACTGTTGGAAAAAGAAATCAGTTGAAAAGTGTAAAAAGGTACCGGGAAATAGATATTTTCCATCAATGTTGGAATGAAATGCAAGTTGCAGTCGCCTTCCCTATTGTGGTATATATATAAACTAGTGCTGTCAAACGATTAAAATATTTAGTCGCGATTAATCGCATTAACTTGTGATTAATCGCACATTTTTATCTATTCTAAATGTCTCTTGATTCTTTTTGTCCTATTATTTTAACGCTCTTATCAACGTGGAAAAGTGGATCGGCTTGTTTTGTGCAAATGTTTTTTATTGAAAACAACGTTGGCATATACTGTGTTCAATTTCACACTAACATTCTCACTTGGAGCAAATAATCTCTCACACAATGTAACACTGTCCATCAATAAAAGGGTGAAAGAAATACTGACGAGGGGGCGGAGAATTCACATCAGCTGTGTGTGTGTGCTTGGCCATCAAGTGGTATTTCAGACTGGACGTGCTGCGATCGCGATGATGATAGCTAAGTTCACAACAACAAAACACACATACCCCTTTTCCACCAAGGCAGAGCTTGTGCTGGTTCGGAGCCAGAGCCTAGTTTCAAATCTGTTCTTTGGTTTTCAACCACCAAAGCACCAGCTCCGAACCAGTAAAAGTTGTTCTAAAGTAGTACCAAATCTTTGCTGGTCAAGAAGTAAGAACCACTTACGTCAGCGGCTGGGGCTGGGGTTACCGCGACCAACAAGACGAATAGAAACTTGTGACCACCATTTTTTAAATAGCTGCTAATCATGCTAATAGCAGCTCGATTGTAATCTCCATTAATGCAAGTTACGGCCAGCTGCACGGACGTGCTGGATTCACCGTGTTTGGATACCGATGTAGGTTTGCAAAGCCATGAGCATAAATAGTAACGCAACAACCGCCATTGTTGATGGAAGGCTTGTTCGAGATGCATCAGAGCGGCGTGGACTGATCGGAGCTTTACGACTCCTGCTTTTGAATCAAATCTTTTTCTAATGTTTTTTCGAACCGCTCTCGCAGTTGGAGATTCACAGTGCCGAACCATCTCGAACAAGCCTGGTGTGTTTGTGTGTGCGGCGCTAGCGTTGCTGGGCAACATGAGATGTATACAGTGACGTGAGATCTGGCTCTGTGATGGCTCTCTAGCCTGTGGAAAGGCAAACCGTTTTTTTGAAAGCTCGTCAGTCGAACCAACTCCGAACCAGCACTAGCTCTAGCTCTGAACCAGGACCTGGTTCTTGTTGGTGGCAAAGGGGTAACAGATCACTTTGGTGTTGTCAATGGAATCATTTGGCGACTTTTTATAACTAAATTTTCCATTCAGAATCTGATTGGCATCCATTTCGGCGTCTTGCGCTCATCATCCACTCAAAACTTAACGTTAACTTACTATTTGGCTGGCTCAAAAGCCCAAACAAGTGTTTGTGGCATTGTGCTTTTTGTTTTGTTTCTAATCTACTGTAGCTAGATCTGCTTGTGTTTTAGTCAATGAAGCAACAAAACATCCATGCGCGGCACAAACCATTGAAATTAATGGGTTTCATAGCACGATGCCGCGCCCTGTTGCAAAAGCACGTGAAAAAAAAAAAAAACTACAAATTTGCTAGGCCAAAAAGACTGTTAATCCCACGAAAAAATAAATAAAAATAAATAACGCTGCAAAAATGGGTTTGCGTTAACGCCGTTAACAATGCGTTTAACTGACAGCCCTAATATAAACGGCTTCTCGAACTAGAAAAAGATTAAAGGCGGGGCTTGGTTTTGTCCATGGATAATTGATTGGATGGTCGTAATTTGTTATTGGTTGATCTCATGTGAGTGACAGGTACACATCATCAGAAGAAAAGAGATGTTGTTGGAAGTGAGAGGGGAAGTTATTATTACGAAAGATTATGAAGCATTTGAATTTAAAAAAATGTGCACGAATCAATCATTTATAACAAATATTTCTATAAAAACAAGAATATTTCATTTAGAATTAATTAAGCTTACAGACATTTCCTTTAACCGTAAAAGGCAATGCGTCATTTGAAATACGGGAAAACACCTGTGAAAAATCAATATGGAAAATCTTTCATATTTACACAGCACAACAGTGCCCTATTTTTGCTGACGTTTCTTTGAGCGTCGGACACATTCTCTTTCTCTAATGTCAACGGACCTTCGTGTTGAAAGAACAGGAAAGATTTCCAACTTGAAATCCCCGAATCCGTCAACACTCGACCATTTCCGCACTCGTTCAGAGCAAAAATACAAGAAAAAACAAAATCCAAGAGGTGTAAATGAGAGCAGCAGGTGCGGAAGTGCCTTCAACACACCTCAGGGCTCAAAGCGCACTATTCAAATGATGAAGGACGGTGTGTTTTCCACTGACTCTCAGATGTGTGGACTGTTGTATTTTAAACACTGTAAACATAAAACATTCAACTGAAATGTCTTTGAGATATCAAGGTCAAGTCGAATGTATTTCTAAAGCCCTTTCAGTACACGTCATTCTAAAGCAGCTTTACAGAAAGTCATATCGTTATGTTTATAATGCCTTAGCGCTTTAACACTGAGCATGTTTTAGGGCTGGGCGATATATTGTTTTTATAGTGTTATCTAGCAAGCGAATATGTGAATAAGCGAACATACGTTCAAAGCAGTTAAGAGATGTAAATTTTGGATGGTTTTGTTCTATTAACATTTAAATGATAGTGTTTATTGTTCTATTATAAGAGATATACTATACATGTCGGTTGGTATTATACATTTTTTATTTATACATTTAAATATTAGTCCAGTCATTTTAAGCCAAAATGGGGGTCAACCTTGAACAAATTGCAACAGAAGCAAACTCAACTGATTTTGTATCCTCAATATGTCCTGAATAAGGAAAAAAGCCCCGAAGAATCCCATTAGGGGAACGTTTAGAAAAAGACCCAACTGTATTGAGGATACAAAATCAGTTGAGTTTGCTTCTGTTGCAATTTGTTCAACTTTTTTTCATAAAATGACTGGACTATAGGTTATTCTGTTTTAAGCAAGAGTAAGTGATTCTTGAAAGGTACAGTATTAATGAAAATATGATCGGTTGTCACAAAATTTTGATGAACAGACACTCCTTTTTTTTATAGTCGGTTTTGGGTAACACTTTATTTTATAATGTCCTTGTTACAAATGTTACTATACATTTACTTACCATAGTAATAACAGTAAATTATGCATAATTACATGCAAATAATCCTCCTAATCCTACCCTATCCCTAGTAAGTATATGATACAGTGCAACCCTTATGCGAGT
This sequence comes from Cyprinella venusta, assembly GCA_038021265.1. Lineage (NCBI taxonomy): Eukaryota > Metazoa > Chordata > Actinopteri > Cypriniformes > Leuciscidae > Cyprinella > Cyprinella venusta. Next base: position 6,653,449 of record CM075874.1, read on the forward strand.
TTAACATTTTCCAAGTTCAGAGGTCAAGGAAGGAATACTTATGTATTAAGATACAAGCTAGTGTTTCAAAGGCATTTAAATGACAAAGATTAGTCATTTAAAAACACTGCATTCTGGAGTGTTTTAAGGTTTTGCGGTGTGTGTATGTTTACTTCTACTTCTACTACATTACAAGACTAATTCAACCCAAAGATTTTTCACCCGATGTATTATTGTCTTTCACCTACAGTGTAATTATAGATGTATTTAAAGAACTAAGCTGTAGTTCCATGCAGGTATTTTTCAAATATAAGTACAATGTAAAAACATATGCACACTATTAATCAAATCAATAATTTGAAAGTTAGTACGTAATAGTTAAAGACACTTAACATAAAGTGGGACCGTATTAAACACTTGTTGGAAGGTTAAGGTTCGGTCGGAGTCAAAAGTGTTAAACTCGCCCACAGCCTTTGGTGAACCCGGCAGTTGAAGCAAAGCATCCATTTCCACACTTGTGTTGTACTGCCCCCTCTGTGCTGTAGCTGAAATTAAAGAACATATTCGCCTCCTACAGAAAACCAAGTATGAATGAATTGCACAGCTGAAATGACAACGCTGAACTTGGACGTCGGCGTGTAGGGTTTCACTCACGCCTTGTGTTCTGCATCAGGTACGCTTCATGAAACGCACAAATATGACAAGCCGAAGATCAAATTAAAACACGTTCTCCTTCGCATGTGTATTTGCATGTCTCTTGACTCGGTGCCCTTGGCCTTGATACACCACACCTGTTTTAGTAATAAAGACACAGATTGGGTCTGCCACGGGCCCAGGGGTAACCGCACACAGGGCTGGTGTTTCTCCCACCCTCTGACGGCAGATGTGTTTAATTATTGCTATAAACACCACTTCATGTTTGCCCATTCTGCCTCACAGCATACTAAAGAAACTAAACAGATTGTATAACACAGTGTCCTATTGCTGTCTGCAAGGGATTTGGAAAATAAAACACTTCCTTTTTGACTTTCAGTCGGTTGGCAAGGGCCACACAGAATGTGGAATGCACTCCCGGGGCACGGACGGGAGGGGATTGTGGGAAAACTTTAATTAAAAGCTTGTCAGTACAATTTCACCTGGGCGAAACAAAGCCCTCCTGACTCCCGTCTGCGGCGGGGCGGCTTGGGAATGCCGCTGAATCTGGGGAATGCAATACGGGCCGGACTAAATTTGATAACAGCACAGTTCAAGTCAACATGAAAGTCAACTTTTTTTCTTACTATTCATTATAAATGATTCATTATGTGTTTTTTATAGTGTTTATTAAAATGTTTTATTCTATTCTTTAATCAAAATAACTTCTGCTCCCTCTTGCAACAACACCTCTTCTCTTTACGTGTAAACTGGCATGAGGGCGGGACTACCTGTCACTCAAATATGACTGTCCAATAGTTAAGTCAAGTCAAATCACTTTTAACCCCTTAACTGTCACCGTCCCGGTACCGGGACGCCTAACTTTACTTCACTATATTTCTATTAAATCCTAATCTAATTATGCGAAATTATATATCGTTGGAAAGGTCTAAGACTTCTAAATGGATATTCTACCCCTGTTTTGTGTAACAAATTATGTAGGAAGAGTAATTGATGAATTTATGACAAGAGTGCACCTAAAAAAATCTGCATCATAACAGGACTTTTGACCTTGTCACAAAAAGTCGATGCACCCACTTTTAATCATTGAAACTTCTGTTTTTATGCTAAAAGTTCATAATAAAACATATAATCTAGTATTTTTTTAAAAAAAATGTAGTATAATATTGTCCTCTAAAAATGATATTTATATTTATTATCCTCTAAAATATAATATTATTTTTTATTTTATTATTTTTTATATTTTTTATTATTTTTATTTATACCATAAATTAGGTATCATTTGAAAGCTTATAAACTCAGAATTCATAGTGTGAAAACTGTTTTATAATTGAACATTGCGTTACCATAGAAACGGTACTTATTTTATCAGGCTCCTCCCCTTTTTTGGTGTCATTATATTTCATAATTTATGATCAAAACCTTTTCTAATCTTGACAAAACTGATATTGTCAGAAAGATCTGAGTCTCAAGGTTCCAAATTTTGTGACAGAATTGATATTTGGACAGAAATGTATTAATTTGTTAAAGCAGAATGTATACAACTAAATTCAATGGAATTCAATGGCACCCGGTGGCTATTTTTGGTACTACGCCTAAACAAAATCTCATGGGAACTTCAATTTTTGTGATATCAACTTCAAATTTGGAACATAACTTGACAAGATTTATGGCTTTGATTTTATAGAAATTTTAGAGTAAAAATATTTTGTAAAATGTATATTTTATATAAAATATAAAATATAAAATATATATTACAGTATATTTGATTTACTGTAAATTTAAACCTCCATAACCTTTTCATACTTTAATTATTTAAATTGTTTTCACTTCAGCAATATTCTGCTTAGTGTTTTCTTTAAAACAAGACCAAACTTGGGTATATACAGTATTCCAAAGCATTCTAAAATTACAACCATTTAAGTTTGAATAGTGCATTTTAACCCCCATTCTCAAAAAAAGGGGGGTGACAGCTAAGGGGTTAATATATAGCTCTTTTTACAATAGAGATAGTTTCAAAGCAGCTTTGCAGTGATTACAGGAAAATAAAACAGCAAAGTTTGTTTCTAGGAGAAAATAGTGTCATAGTCCAGCTTAAGTAAGTTCAGTGATGGCTCATTTTTGTTGTAAAAAAAAAGTTTGGTGACATTATTTTACGGTGTCTGTGATAGAGAGTTTAATTACTTAGTAGTAGACATTGTAATAACATGTAACAAAATGTAATTAACATGTAACTAAACTATGGAACAACCTGTACTTACAGATTGTAATTACACACATGTAATAGGCAGCTACTGTTACGCATATGTAACAGGCCGAGTCAGTTGGTACAATGTAATTATATAAGAAACTACTTTGTACTACACAATGTAACAAGTACTTAAAAATGTATGAAAAAAAAGCCTGCAGTTACACATGGTCATTCTGTACCTTCTAAAATAGTGTATCAAGATTGTACTTCATGTGTATATTAAATAGACATGAAGTACACTTAACTACAATCTTGACACACTTTATTTTACATAGCTTATCCCAGTGTAATATTATGTAATTGCAATGTAACAGAGTGCCGAAGTGATGACGTCACGTTGTAGGACAACTCAGAAGTTATTGTCGCATGGGTTCCCTCGATCGAAATAGAAAAGCTATGCATTTTCCCCATAGACTACTGGAAAATCACAAAAAATAAGATCTGTGTTCAACAAAAAGTTATGACCCTTACACGTTTTGTCTATCAAGATAATCTTTACAAGTTAAGGATAAAAAAAAACACAAGCAGGCACAATAAAGTAAAAAAAAAACAAGCAGGTTATAACTGTGTGTTTTATGTCATGGATCAAAACGTGAAAACATTTAGAGGCTTTGTTCACCACAGCCCTTATTTCAGGATATTTAGCAAAAACCCATTTAAAAATCCCATTTAGACTTTAGAGCGAGGGAACCCAGGAGTGCTAAAATGCTAAATCACTTCCGCGTTTTGGCCTACAAAGTGATGTGACAAATTTGGCACTCTATTAGGAAGCTACCGCATGCATTTAAGCTGTGAAGGAGGGAGTTAGGCCTAATTCAAACTAAAGTACATATAGATAAGGTTTAGAGATACACATGAAGTGCACTTAAGTACAACCTTGATACACTTTATTTTAGAAGGTACAAAATGACCATGTGTAACTGCAGGCTTTTTACCTTAGTAACATATTTAAGCACTTGTTACATAGAACCAAGTCGGTAACACGTATGTAACCAACTCGGCCTGTTACACATGTGTAACAGTAGCTGCCTATTACGTGTGTAATTAAAAACTGTAAGTACAGGTTGTCCCATAACTTAGTTACATACTAATTGCATTTTGTTACATGTTATTAAAATGTCTACTACTAAGTAATTCCACTGTATCACAGATACCGTAAAATAAAGTGTTATCAAAAGTTTTTATTTAGTTCATTTATATATATAGCCGCTATGGAGAAAACAGTGATGTCATCGTCCAGCTCAGTTCTCATATAATGGTGTCAATGCAGGCAGATCAGTAATATTGCTGAATATTAAATGTCCCCAACTAAGCAAGCCAAAAGCCAAAGGCAACAAAGGTGACAGTGGCAAGAAACCAAAACTCCATCAGGTGACAGAATGGAGAAACAAAAAACCTTGGGAGAAACCAGGCTCAGTTCTCCCAGACTGATCTCATGAAGTAGCGTGTGTATGACACGCCAATTCGTATTTCCATTTTTGGCGTGCTATCAACACGCCGTTGACTTAACGTTATATAAATATATGACTTACCTCAACCCCGTCTCTACCGTCACTGGGGTTAATGGCATTTATGACTGTTCCCTTACCATCCTAGTGAAAACAAAGATATGACTTACCTCAACCCTATCCCTAAACTTAACCGTCACTGGAGTTAATGGCATTTATGACTGGACATTTGACGCGCGTGTACAGACACGCGGAATCACTCGGATGTTAATGGCGTAGACATACACGCATACACGCGGATACCTCAAAATGCATAGAGATAACACGCCACTTGACTCGAAACTGGCGTGTATGTTTACGTAACACAGTCTAATCCCAAAAAGTTATATAACTGACGTCTTGGGACGTCTTTTGACCATACGTCAATATCCGTCTTTTTAGGGCCCCCTTAAACGTCGGTAGATGGCGATCCCGGGCCGTCATACAACTGACGCTTTACCTTTAACGTCAGTTAGGTGACGGGTTAGGTTTAGGGTTAGGTTTAGGTCTGGGGAGTTAGGATCCCATAACCTCATCTACCGACGTTTAAGGGGGCCCTAAAAAGGCGAATATTGACGTATGGTCAAAAGACGTCCCAAAACGTCAGTTATATGACGTCTTGGGATGAGACTGCGCTGGTTTACGCAAAAGTCATGATGTCATGTTGGTTCTCCTCTGGCCAGTAAACGAACAGTGTATGATTATGATTCAGGCAACATTACATGTCAGAAGTCCGATTGGATTGGAACATTCAGAATATTTCAATAGCAAATTACAACCAACCATCCCCATGGACAAAATCAAGTCCCGCCCTACATTTTTTTTCTTGTTTGAGAATCCGTTTCACTTGGATATATGTCACAACGGGGAAGAAAAAAAAAAAAAACTATTGCAACTTCCGTTACGTGACCGCTTTAAAAAGCTCTTAGCTCAGGCAGTTTGCTGCTCGTGACCGTGCTCTCACCCTGTGGCTGCTTTCCAAGCACATCTTTTATCCTCATTCATATTTCAGTTTTGTGATCTGTATCTATTGTGGAGCTGAAATGTGAGTCTCAAAAAGCTACAAAAGGATTCTGTCGCACACTGCCAAGTCGGCAGGGACCCGCATACACACATATCGACAGCGTGATGATTTGGAGTTTGGAGACAGATTAAACATAAGGGCGTAAGTGTGTTGGTCAAAAATATTACAATCAGAGACAGTATGAGGAGCAGGACATGGACAATAAAAAGGATCATCCCACTCTAGTTCCCAATGACATGAATCAGTATATTGTGAACACAAAGCTGGGCACTAGCAAGCTCCTCCATCCACTAATTATCAGACACTGACGGCTTGGATTCCTGTGACACAATTACATTTGTGCGTTCAAACACTGGTACTGCAACAGCTATAACAACAATGTCTTTCGGACATCATAGCATGCATCCATGTTTCTGTAAATTGCAAATGCCATCATATTTGCTGTTCTCCTCAAATTTTCAGAATATTTTATAAAATGCAAAAAATAATGTATAAAACATACTACTAGGCTATATAAAACAGCAAAAAATAATTTTAAAGGACTATATACAATTTGTTGTCCCACTTTATTAACATGATGCAATCATAACACTTTATTTTAGTGTCCTTTTTACATGTTAATTTGTGCAGAATTGCATGCAATTAACCCCAACCCTAAAAGTACATGCAGTTCATTCTTATTACTTAGTATTTTAATGAACAATTACACTGTAATATGGACAGCTTAAAATAAAGTGTAATCCAATTATTTGACACTCAATAACAGGTGTTGTGCAATAAAACACAAACACAACAAATGCATTGTCCCTATATTTTTTTTAAAAGTACACTAAAAAAATAGTGCTAAATAGCACTAAAAGTGGTTCATTGGCTTGTAATCATTGGGGAACCACGCCATATAGCACTTAGTATCTTTGTCATATGGTGCTATGTCAACCCGCTCTCACCCCAAGACGTCATATAACTGACGTTTTGGGACGTCTTTTGACCATACGTCAATATTGGCCTTTTTAGGGCCCCCTTAAACGTCGGTAGATGAGGTTATGGGATCCTAACTCTACCCCATACCTAAACCTAACCCTAAACCTAACCCGTCACCTAACTGACGTTAAAGGTAAAGCGTCAGTTGTATTACGGCCCGGGATCGTCATCTAGCGACGTTTAAGGGGGCCCTAAAAAGGCTAATATTGACGTATGGTCAAAAGACGCCCCAAAACGTCAGTTATATGACTTTTTGGGATGAGACTGTGTTAGCTATGTAGAACCATAAGAGGTGCCATAGAGCATGGCATGTTAACAACCCCAGAGAACCACTGAAGAATCGCTGAAGAACCAAACTGGGCTCAGTGGTGCTATATAGCACCATGACCACCGCAAAGAACCCCTGAAGAACCTTTTTTTTAGAGTGTATAGTTATATAAAGGCTGGCCCATTATTTTTAATAATAATCCTCTATTTTTGATGACTGAAGAAGGAATTACAACATTTCCAGTAAGCCATTTTCCAAATGCCACGATTGACCAAACAGAATCAAGAATTCCAGGGAGTTGTGTATTATTGAACCAAAAACTAAGCAGCAGGACCAGGGGTGTTCAAAGTCAGTCTTGGAGGGCCACTGTCCTGTAAAGTTTAGCTCCAACTTTCCTCAACAAACCAGCCTGAAAATCTGCAGGACAGTGGCCCTCCAGGAGCAGGAATGGACACCCCTGCTATGAACCATAAGTGAACGGAAATATTCCAATAAAAACTATTGTTTGTTTAATTTTAATTTAATTTTATATTACATAACAACCCTGGTCAAGACTTCCCGGAACAGCAGTATACAACCACACAGGTATGTCAGACTGGAAAGTAAAAGTGTCTCTTGCCACGGACAAGAATAAAGCATGTAGTGCCACATTTAGCAACACAGAGCACACACTAGCAGTTAGCGGAGGTAGGAACAGCTTTAGATAGCTTGCTATAGATAGAGAAGTGTTTCCTCAAACAATTGAGGCCTGTCACCAAGTTAAGGAATCAGAGGTAGTTTGTAAATTTGCTTCTAACAGGTCATGTTATATTACAAGAATAACCGCAATTATGGTCAGTCATGATTTAAGTTTATAATTTGACTTGTTCACCAACACTACCATTCAAAGGTTTGGTTGATTTGTTGAAAAAAATCTGTGTGATTATTATTTATTTATTTTTTGGAAAGAAATTAATTATTGCATTAAATTATCAAAAACTACATTTATAATATTACAAAAGATTTACATTTCAAATAAATGCTTGTTCTATTTTGTTCACAACATTGATAATAATCTGAAATGTTTGTTGAGCAGAAAATCTTCATATTAGAGTGATTCCTGAAGGATCATGTGACACTGCAGACTGGAGTAATGATGCTGAAAATTCAGGTTTTAGCACAGGAATAAATTAAAATATAAATTTTACAATATAGTACAATAGAAAACTTGTTTTAAAATTTTTAATAATATTTCACAATATTACCGTGCGTTTACCGTGCGTGTATTTTTGATCCAATAAATGCACATTGACTAGCTGTACATTATTTCACTATAACCAATCACATACACAAGTAACATGTAAGTTATATATATATATATATATATATATAGAGACCATTTCAAAAGATGTAAACAACACTGGTCCAGAAGCACTTCCTGTTTCAGTTTGTAACTGTTTTCTTTATTTCACATGTAAAGAAAACTTTTTAAAGATGTTTGTTTAAGTTTTTGATTCAGTTTTAAATGTTCTGTTGGTTGTATTTTATCCCAGCTTTTATGTAGTGTTAAAAAACTGAAACAGGAAGTGCTTCTGGGCCGGTGTTGTTTACATCTTTTGAAATGGTCTATATATATATATATATATATATATATATATATATATAACTTACATGTTACTTGTGTATGTGATTGGTTATAGTGAAATAATATTTAAGTTAAGTAATTTCACTTAAATGACAATTAATAGGTAATCTTCATTGCCATTTAAGTGAAATTACTGAACTTAAATATACAAGCTTGATAAAAATGGTCATTTTAGAAGAAAATTTCAAATGGCACTTAGAGGTTTTTGCATCTGAACTCTTCATTTTTTCGCTGTTATAACAGAATCTGTTTAATTGCTAAACTTTTAACTGATCATTTTGTTTAACACTGACTGCAGCAAAGTAATTGTGCATACATCAGGTTTAATCAAATGCATGATGTGCATAATGGCAGATGTAAGCCTTTAATATTTCACTGGAACTGGTGGGGCCCAGAGGGGTATGCTGGGAACTTCCTAACGTTTATGAGATGTGAGGGTCTCTCTCTCAGGAATTAGCCTCATGGCCTGTCTGTCATATGACCTTAGTTATTGGTGGATGCATCTGGGCATGTCTTACTGGATCTGATTAGGTGCAAATGAAACCTTCATCCATTGTCAGAGCATATTAAAAGAAGCTAGAGGAAGGGCGCCTTTGTTCTAGACTTCACAGTCTCTACATATTTACAATAGAGCTACAGCACTGTTATAGGGCAAAAAAAGTCTTCTTTTCTCATTATAGTTTATCCTTTGCAGAATTACGTATTACAATTATTTAGGATTTAAATATATATATATATATATATATATATATATATATATATATATATATATATATATATATTTTTTTTTTTTTTTTTAATAAAATAATATTGTTTTGCTATGAACCCAAATAACACATTGACATATTCGAATCCGATGTTCGTGGCTATCTTTACGAGCCGCAATATAAGTTAGTGAAGAGCAGCTGAGGCTGATGGAGGAGCAGGAGGCGGCTGCCTGTCGTGATCGAGGAGCCCGAACTGACTCGAGCTGAGGCGGACTGCTGGTGCCGGTGCCCTCGTGCGCACTACGGACACAGAGTCTGTCTGCTTCAAAAAATTTCAACGATGGCAATTTCTCCTAAACGAAATCGCTGAATCAGACGAGCACACGGACGTTTGTGTTGTGATGTGAACCATCCTAGTTTCGCATGACTGAACATCCAGGTATCATGCAGTAATTCACCATATAGAAAGAAATACAAACGAGGAGTAATTCACTAATGAGTTTGCCAATGTAACGTTAACAAGATTCGTTGTTGTGGGAAGAAGGAGGCGGGAACCGGCGAACATTTAAAGGGGTGATGAACTGAGACATCAAATTTTCTTTGAGCTTTTGACATCCAAGAGGTCATCATATTATAAAAATATCCTGTAAGTTTCAGAACTGAAAACGTCCTTATTAGTCTAATAAAAGCTTTTATTGACACCAGGCCCAGCAAACGACTCGATTTTATAAGTGGGGATTGTCCTGTAAACAAGACTGGATTTGCAGACCGATTAAGAGTAAAGAACGGTGCTGTGTCTATATTGGATCTGACAGGAATTGTGCAACACACGGACTTTGGGTCGAATCTTTCCGGTTGCCATTTTACAACAATGGACGTTTCAAAACAATATCCCCCAAGTGCATCGATGGGACTCATTATTATATGCAAAACTGTTATCCACTCACAGCAGTGGGCGTTTACTTCCAAATCTTCAGTGCGAGATGCCCATAAAAAACAGCGTTTTTCAGGTAGGCTAAAAACTTGGATACAAAATAGCCTATTACTTATTCATTTGGATGTTTTTGAATGCAAAAACCCAGTGAACGTCATAAGTTGACCTCAGACAACAATATAATAAAATTTAAAAAGCCAGTTCATGACCCCTTTAAACATTGTAATGTTTAAATGAGCAAATACAAAACAAAAGTATAGTCAGCAGGCACTCATTGACGACTGCTGTCCACACACAACAGAAACAAAATACAACATAAAATCAGGCCTGTTTCTCTTTCGATCTGCACTGTCGTCACACTCTTCCTTTTACGCTTCCGCTCCTCCGTGAGAGATGCGAGACCGGTGCGTCTCACAGGTGTCTTTCATTATCGCACACGCCACCGGCCTTGCGCTGCTCTCACGTCCCTCTCGCTCGATTGTCCCTCTCATCACAACCAACTAACTAGAAATTTTGTGTGAAATGAATTTCAAACTCTAGTGACAGCTAACGTTAGCCTTGTAGACGCAAGAGTGATTTCTTTGATGTTTTTCGCTGTTCCAGATTAGTGAGTTTGGCTTGTGGATGCAATGTGGTGCATTGTGGGAGTTGTTGTCTTATATACAAATGTTCCCTTCGGTTATTTTCTGTCTTTTCTCGGTCAAGAGGGCACCAAATTCAAAAATTATTTTACCTACTACATATATCATCCACTTGCAAAGACAAACTTAAGTTATCGTCCATTCATCATTTCTATACTGCTAACGCTCTGGTTTCCTGACCTGCAATTCATATTACTCATTACTTTAAAGCTACACTTTGTGATTTTTACCCCCATCTAGCGGTGAAAAGGCCATCCAGTGAATATTAGTTTCTGTTCCTCTCAATTCCGATTTCGTTTTAACTCCTACAGTGGCCAATGTAGTCCAAGAGTAACATGGCTTCCAGTTCGACCTAGTCCATGAGTGTTAACTCAAAAGTAAACGCGAAAGGCGAAGCTTGAACTAACGGGTATGTCCCTCTTTGGCTAATGTACATTCAAGATGGAGGGGCAACATGGCGACCGACATTAGAACCCCTTAACCGTGTGTATTTTCAATGGCATATTATACACTCACGAGAATACTTTATTACTTGAACGAAGTAAATACACATTAATTAGCACATATATTTTTGAAAGAATTAAGTGTTTTTATCTAACAATAAACTAAAAGAGTGATCTTTTTCTTCTGATCATGGAAATGTAAAGGAAATTTCAAATGAATTGTATGTGATTGGTATAAATAATGCATTTTCATGAAAAGAATAAAAAGAATAAATGAAATGAAAAATGTTACACAGTGTAGCTTTAATATCTAACCATCTGTTTTGAGTATGAGATTCTATAACAGTCATGTGGAATACATTGCTATCTGCAATTTTCAAATAGTTTCAATATGGCAGCAGCAAATAATAATAATAATAATAATAATAAAAGTAAATAAATAAATAAATAAAAACATTGCAGCTTGCAATGCATATATAAAATATGATCACTTTACAATAAGATCCCATTAGCTAATATGATCTAACAATGCAAAATAATTCTAAAGCATTTATCAATATTTGTTCATGTTCAATACAACTTTTACGAATACTAATGGGGAGAAGAGAAAATATTTCACATCACAATTGCAAGAACAAGTATCCGTTTTGGTTACTTGTGCAACATACAAATCCACTCTGAGAATCACAGTCATGGTATTGACAGCCAGCGAGCGATGGCATAAATACGACACAAACAGAGGCAGTTGTCTGAGCCAGCCCAGTTTGTGTTCCCTGTCGTCAGTGACTTGAGCACATATGTGTTTTGCAATGCAGATCCAGGCCCGCGACTGGCAGCAGTAAATCCATTTGCTCGACTACGAGGGTCTTTCTGCCCAGGCTGGGAATTAGTGTTTGGGGAGGGGGATCTACCGGCTTCCACTGATAACGTGCTGGCTGAACTAGCCAAAGACTGTCTGCAGGCATGCATTAAGCATCTCGATGGCACTTACCAACCCCTTATTCTGCCTCAACCGTCGCTTCTCAGAAAGCACGGGCAAGGCTTTGATATGGAACTACAGAAAGCAGCTTTTGACTGATTGAGTGTTTTGGGGAGATACTGAACAGTCTGTGTGTGTGTGCGCATATTCGACAGAATTTGTGGGCTTGTACTTTGGTGAACAAAACGAGTTGGAGGCAGAAAGCAAGTCAAAAAATGGGAGAAAAAAAAACTATAATCATGAGATATCAGTCTTGTTTGTTTTAACAAATGATTTTCTCACTGAAATTATCTAACACAGTGTTTCCAAACCATTTTTACTGTATTCCCAACACATTCTCATGCTTTGGCGTCATATAGGTGACACCATATGACATTTTGTCGAAATACTATGCACATGGGACCCTTTAGCGTCAATATAACACACACTGTTATGGGTAGATTTAGGTCTGGGGTAGGGTCTGCGTCTCATATTGATGCTAAAGGATGCCAGTCACCTGTATGACGCTTTGGGTTCTGCATGTTATATTGACGCTAAAGGTTGCCATGTACATAGTATTTCGACGAAATGTGGCGTCACCTATATGATGCCAAAGGATGAGAATGGGCTTGTATTCCTTAACATATAATCTGTTAATCATTATTGCATTTATTTTTTATTTTGGTTTGGTTTGAAAAATTCAAAAGGGTTCACTCGCATTGCATCAGTTTCTTAGCTGACGATATGGAGTAACTCCGTTTGTCAAAATACTAAAGCCTGATTAGTTTACGTCTGTGAACCTGCACAGACAAATGGCCTTTCAGGGCACCAAAAAGGGCAGGGCAGACTACCTATAAAAGTAGGTGCTGGATGCCATTTCCTCAAAATCTTTCTCCTTCAGCACAAAGATCATCTCCTCATGGACTCAGAAGAAGAGAACATACTTGCCATAAAAATGAGAATGCAATTGACAGCACTGCAGCTGAGAACAGCGCTGACAGCTTGGTCCTTCTCCCTTGTCCGGTGAGACTAAAAGAGATAATTTTGCCAGAATTTGTTTCAAAACACCTTGAGTGTGGCATATGCAGGGCTTCCCTGCACCTCGGATGAGCACTTTGCCCACACCAAGCCACGTTCAGATATGGATTGTTCTGACTGAGAAAATATGAGTCTCATTTCGCTGCGCTCACGGGCCGCTTTCTCTTAAGAAAGTGACTCCGCTCCTTGTGCTCCACTGTTAACAGTGGAGTCACAGGGGTGAGCAGACAGGACAAAGTGAGCAAACGAGGGCCCATGTCCCCCACACCTCACTCTCCCTACAGCAAAAGGACTCATCTGTGCACTTCTCCTGCGAAAACCTGCATTTTGGACTCTTTTAAGGGTTCAAAGGAGAAAATTGCCAAAGGCATTTGCAGCTATGGATAAAGAGGAGTAGTCGGACTCCATGGAGGACCGGCCTGAACTTCTTGTGAGTTCGGTATAGAGTGGTCGGGCCCCAAAAGTGCAAGTCCACAACCATCAACGAGCCCACCACTAGGGACCTACCCCCTTCATTAATTTGCTTACCAGTTTATGGCGAGCCCCCTACTCGGCCCTTGTCCAATCCAATCCTCTGCTTCACCTGCCCTTACCATTGTTGACGGTGCCAAAAGCTTTCCCCCCGCCAACGACGCTCCGCCCATCTATGGCCTGGGATGGAAAGCCAAGGCTGTTCACCCCTCTAAGCCGTACTGGGCCACTTCCTCCTTAACACCGAGGTCTGGTCAAACAACATGACAGTGGTGGCCTTCATAAATCACCAAGGGGGACTTGGGTCACAACAGATGTGCCACCTCCCCTTTTGGGCTCAGCACAACCTCTGCTTAGTGTCATCTACACAAGGTGCATGTGCCAGGCTCTCTGAACAAGGGAGTGGACATGCTGTCCTGAAATGGACCGTCTCCAGGGGAATGGAGGACAGAACCCTCAGATGGTGCAGGTGATTTTGAGTATCTTCAGGTGAGCAGAAGTAGACCTCTTTGCCTTGGAAGAGAACTTCCACTGCTCAATGTTCTTCTCAAACGAACAGGATGTGTTGGCCCACGACTGCCGTGCCTCCGGAAGCACTGCTCCTTGCTCCCTCCCTCATTTCCCCAGCCAGTTGTGGAGCCTTCACAATGGTGGACTCGTCCCATCTAAGGTCAAAGTGTATGTGATTGCCATTGTTGATTACCATGCCCCTATCAGTTGGAAGAAACAACCTAATTGTGAAGTTAATTGCCAGAGGGCTAATTCCACCTCTCCCCCTCACAGTTTTGCCCAAGGATCTGCCAACAGTCCTAAGGGCGCTTCGAGACCCTCCGATTGAGTGGCTTCTGACGAATGAACTCCAACCCCTTTTGATCAAGATTGCCCTGCTGCTAGACCAGCATCAGTCAAGCGAGTTGGGGACTTACAGGTGCTCTCATTGGACACGTCGTGTCTTGATTTTGGACCTAATCACAGTACTCTTGATGGCCTTCAGAGCCGATGTCACAGTGGCCTCTAAACTTCCTGATTTGAGGACAAGCAATCATCACATCTAATATGCTTGGTACAGGCCCTCAGAGTAAACATTAAATGGTTGAGCCAGTTCAGGCAATCAGAACAGCTGTTTGTGTGCTTTGGAGGCTGCCAATCACAAAGCAGACACCATCCATCTTGATGTATAGCGTAAGCAATAGCACTGGTTCCTCGGGATTAAAGTGTCCTATTGGAGAACAGGCTCAGTCCACCAGAGGAATTGCCTCCTCCTGGGCATGGTCAAGTGGAGTGTCCATTGATGACATCGGTGGGGTGGCCGACTGGTCCTTGCTGTCCACCTTTGCCAGGTTTTATAAAGTAGACGTTCCTGCTCTTCAAGCACGGATTCTGTCAGTTTAAAGTTAGTCCCAGGCCCCTGAAAGGGTCCTGCTGGACTAGGATATCCTGTCTCAAAGCGGTCCAGCCTGAGGGTCAGGTAAATTACAGCTTTGCCTCCATGTATTTTCTCCTGATTATAAGCATACAATAGGGCCCTGACCCCAAGTGCCCTTAGGCTTGGCTCGCAGGACGAACCCCATTCTGTGCTCGTAGCATGGCAGATGTTTTTATCTTATAAAAATATAAGATAAAATTTTGATGAATAATAATTGATGGTTCCATTTGCAGGTGATTTAAAACAAATGGTTAATTTCCCTAAACAGTAAGAGTGCTTCCAGTTTTAATCAGTGTGTGTACTTTACTTGAACACACCCCTAACAATTTGGTTTAATAAATGAGTATTAGTTTAAGTGACTTTCTAGCAGCCCTCAAATTAAACAACTTAGAGAACTAATATTTTCTCGGATATGAGTAATTCTGAAATTACAGTAAGGATAACTAAGATGTTATTAACTGAAATGAAAACCACATCCTATTGCAACATGTAGACAGTTTTGATTTAATTTTCACTCCGCTCCATTCCTGTTTTACCTGCCTGAGTTCCTAGTTAGTTTTCTTGGTTATTAATTAGCTCTACACCTGATCTGGTTTTACCTCGATTATCATGTCTGTTTATTTAAGCTTTGTTTCTTCAGTTCATTGTCCGTTATTATCAGTATAAACGTTTTGTTTAAACGTGGTTGCATGTTAATCTCCAGTGAGTTTTAGTTTGCGAATTTATTAAAGACATTCAGTGTACGCTTCTCTACAGCCACATCTGACACATATATTCTCAATATCGTTACTTATAAAAATTGCTAATAAAATATTTTTGATCACACATCTGTCACCAATGGTTGCAGCAATAACCACATTTTAAAAATCAATGTGTGTCTGGATTGTCTTAATGTAGTTGATGGAACCAGATATATCGAAGCAAGTCCATTGATTTTTTTGAGATTGTATTAAGAAGGTCTCTTATGTAGTGACCGGTTTGAATACAATGCTCAAACAAAAAAGGGAAAAAAAAGAGATAGAAATGATATTACAATCCAAACTGCAGAACAATCAAGGCTCTGAAAGCATTTTATGCCACAGGCTGTCAACATGATTCACCAAACAGACTTCAATAGAACATTGACAGACAATCAATCATACACATTAATCAAGCAATACTGTGGTTTTACAACAAGTTATGACACCTCTGCATTCTTTTGCATACGATAAGACCACCTACCCAACACATTTTAATCACTCCAGGTGCACCTATACAACTGGCATAGATTTGTACTCATAAAATATAAAATATAAGGCCTGTCATGTCAGGTTTAACCCGTCATGAAAAAAGTCGTTTTTCTGGATTCAATAAGTAAATATCATCAACATATCATCAGATTGATTTATATACATTCTGTTTTACAGCATAAAAGTTGAAGTAAATGCAGCTAAAGGAAGGCCGTAAGTGCAGCGCTCGACTCGAGATGATCAAATGACAAAGAAGTTGCCACACAATGCCTCAATCAATAGAGATTCTTTCCATCAAAAATGACCTGTGGTTAAACACAATCCACATAAGTCCCCCGAAAGCTTCACACAAACGCTCCTGTGACTCTAGCCTTCAAAAGAAATCTTTAATCACCCAAGGCTTCTCATTTAGCAATGTCAAAACACAACTATACTGAGCAATATGAGTAAGCACACAAGTGAAAGCATCCAAGTCGGCTGGTGGGATCGAAGCAATGACAGATAGGTTAATACTGACTGCAGTGAGAGAATTTGACAAATTAGAGCAGCACCTGGGCTGTGATTTATCAGGCTTCTGTGATGTGCCTGCTGGGGAAAAGAGAGAGAGAGAGAGAGAGAGAGAGAGAGAGAGAGAGAGAGAGAGAGAGAGAGAGAGAGAGAGAGAGAGAGAGAGGGGGGGGGGGGGGGGGGGGGGATGAACAGTTTTCACATGAATGCTTTTTCCTTGAAATTATTAATAGCATTCTTGACCACAATTCATTTTGACAAATCGGTACTCTGGGTTTTAGGGTAGTTTGACTGTGTCTAACATTTTCTATACTGCTTGATAACCTCCCATCTGCAAGTTTCTGTAGGATGTTTGATGAAGAGATATCACAGATGGCATTGCAGGGTGTTCGCAGAAATTCTCAAGGCAATAACCCATACATTAAAAGGATTGCGCAAGAGACGTTCTCCCTGAACGTCTTGTCAGACTGTCAGTCAAAGGGAAGCCTGCTGAAAGAGAGTCTAACTGTGAGTTTAACTGAAATGAGAAACACACAATTAGTCAGCTGTCAGACAGGCTTTTCTTCATGGCTCAAACACACATCGATCAACACGTCACTATATGATTCTAAATATCTCTGTCAAAACATATACCATTTCTAACATGATATTTAACACTTAAGCTGATGAAAATAGTTGATAAGATAAGATAAGCTGGTGTTCAATATATTTTTTTAAGGCATTGATATAACTATATAACTATATATATATAACTATATACAGTATATATATATATATATATATTAGTACTGTCAAAAGATTAAAATATTTAATTGCGATTAATCACATTAATGTCGTACTCGCGATTAATCGCACATTTTTATCTATTTTAAATGTCTCTTGATTTTTTTTCTCACATTATTTTTTTCTCATTTTAAAGTTCTTATCAACATGGGCAAGTTGATCGGCTTGCTTTGTGCAAATGTTTTATTATTATTATTTTTTTTTAATTGAAAACAACATTGGCATATACTGTGTTCAATTTCACACTAACATTCTCACTTGGAGCAAATAATATCTCAATGTCCATCAATAAAAGGGTGAAAGAAATACTGACGAGGTCCTGATATTGACGCAGGGGCGGAGAATTTAAATCAGCGGTGTGTGTGTGTGTGTGTGTGTGTGTGTGTGTGCTTGGCGATCAAGTGGTATTTCAGACTGGACGTGTCGCGATGATGATAGCTCAGTTCAAAACGACAAAACAAACAAATCACTTTGGTCTTGTCAATTGAACAATTTGGCAACTTTCTATTAAAGTAAAATTTCCATTCAGAAACTTATTGGCATCCTCGCACTAGTCATCCACTCAAAATGTAACGTTAATCAACATTTTGGGCTCGCAAGCCCAAATGAGTGTGTGTGGCGTGCCTGTTGTTTTGTTTCCTGTCTAGCTAGATCCGCTTGCGCTTTGGTCGCCGAAGTAACAAAACGTCCTTGCGCCATGCAAGCCATTGAAATGAATAGGTTTCATAGCGCAGCTCTACGCATGCCGTGTCTTGTTGCAAAGCATTTGAAAAAACTTCAGTTTGCTAGCCCAAAAAGACTGTTCATCGCGCGGTAAAAAAAATTTTACGCTGTTAATATGGGTTTGTGTTAATGCTGTTAAAAAGAGAATCGGTCTGTTAACATCCAGAATCGGTCTGTCTTCGCCGGCCAAAGGTGGTCAGCGCAGACCACAATGATCTGCCCAGGTCTGTCGGCCCTGGGCGAGTCCCATCCAATTGTGTCCTAGCTCTTGTCGTAGCGAGTCGCGCCATCATGTTGCAGGGTGCTAGATGTTGATCGGTAACAAGACGATGACTTCCTTCGTCCGTCCGCCGCATCAGGTGCCCGGCCCAGCACTTCTTGGCCTTGTTGGCCAGGTCCACCGCGTCAGCCACCCCGGTCATGGCCCGCAGCTGCTCGTTGTGGACATAGTCGATCCGTTTAACCCCAATCATGCGGCGCTCGATTGCGCGTTCAGTCACAGCCAGCTTTTGCCGGTCGGCCGCCGTCGTTGCCCAGGTCTTGGCCCCGTAGAGCATGGCCGGCAGGACGGTGCTGTTGAATAGGGCGGCCCTAATGTCCGGGTAGATTATGGTTGGTGGTCAGCTCCTGGCCCAAGTAGATGTAGCTATCGACTTGCTGGAGCTGGTGCTGGCCGACATGAAGGGTAGTGTCACTTGGTCATTGCGCATTCATTTGGTTTTGGCCAGATTGATTTTGAGGCCGAACCGAGTGCTAGCCTGGTTGAGCTGCTGCTGTACATCGACTGAGGAGCAGTCTATCAACACGATGTTGTCGGCAAAGCGCAGGTGATTGAGCCAGTGGCCATTGACCTCGATGCAGACCTCTTCCCAGTAGAGCTGCCGGAAAATTTGCTTGAGGCAGGCGGTGATAAGTTTGGGCGAGATGGTGACGCCCTGCTTGACCCCGCGGCCGACCTCGATGTTAAGCCGGCTGGTCGAACAGGATGATGGTAGTGGCGCAGTTGCTGTTCATCTCCTGCAGCAGGGCCACACACTCGGCCCTGATGCCTTCTTGTTGGAGGGCGAGCAGCACGGCATTGATCTCGAACAAGTCGAAGGCCTTCTCGTAGTTGAAGAAGGCCAGTACCAGCGGCATCTTATACTCCCTGGCCCGCTCGAGCAGCTGGTTCAGTACCTGCACATGGTCCATGGTGCTAAAGCCAGATCTAAATCCGGCCTGCTCGACAGGCTGCTGTTCGTTCAGCTGCTTGGCCAACTGGTTGAGCAGCACCTTGGTGAAGATCTTATACACGGCCGACAGCAGTGTGATCGGCCGGTAGTTGCTGAGCAGCTTGCGGTTACCCTTCTTGAACAGTAGTACTGTCTTGGCCGTCTTCCACGGTTTTTGGATTTGGCATTGTGCCATGTAGCGGCTGAATCGGGCCGCCATGGCTGTCCAAAGTGAGTGGCCGCCGGCCTTGAACAGGTCGATCAACACGCCGTCCAGGCCGGGCACCCGGTCTGCCTGTACCTCCTCGACTGCATGTCGGACCTCGCTTTCAAGCACCGGCAGGATGGGCGGCAGCTGGTCGAGCTAAAGGTTAGGTGGGGGGACGGGGACCTTGCTGGAGAAAAGGTCACTGTAGAAGCGCCTGCACTCGGCCTCATTGCTGGACCGAGTCCTGGTCGTCCGCCTGTCGGGCGTCTTTAGTGCTGATATTTCCGGATCCAGGTCGAATATATAGGAAAAATGAAGGGCTGATAAAATTTTGTTTTCATACAACAGCAGAATTTTGGGGCCTAAGAAACGGAATTTAAAGTGCACATATTTTAAAACCATCCCGTTATTGCCTCAGTTTAAACTACAAAAACGTTGACTTCATGCGTATTACATGTTCAGTCAACAGGCGCGTAGTGTTTCTTTACAAAGTGACATCGGCATCGCCTATTACTGGCCTGACAGCATAATACAATGTTAATTTTTTTTTGTACATCTTTGTTGTGTAAAGTTACATTTGCTGTAAATAAAATTATATTTTTCCCAATATGATAATGAAGTCAGTATGAGTTTTGTTTGGAGTTTAGTGTTTGCACTGGTCTCACTTCAGTTTACTTGGCTTCTGTTTATCTGTTGTCATAAGCATTTAATTTACCGTCATGTGTCACACTTTAAGAAATGGTTAATCAATTACATTATTTCATCCCTATAGCATTAGAGTATATAGCCCTTAGTTTTAGTTAGTCTTTGTCTGATCTCCTCGTACTACTTGTGGTTGACTGTTTCCAGTGTTCTGAGAAGTTTATTTTCATTAAACGTTTACTGATAAGATCCAGCTCTTTAGTTTTGTTTTACATCAACTATTGCTGACAATGCAATATATTAATTTGTTATTAAACAAATGGTATTAAAATCCCACAATGAGACATTATTAGTGAACCATTGAATCAGACTGCTGAATTGATTCAGTGAAATTAATACTTTGAACTGATTCACTTCAATGCATTCCAATGGTGAGCTTAAACCAGAGATGTGAAGAAACAGAAGCATTCTGTCAGATCTGAGTCTTTAGGTTATGTAGGTTCTTATCGTGGTCCTGGGGGGACACACAGATCTTTCTATTGCAACTGTGTCAAACAGTGCAGGAAAGGGGACCAGAGGGGGTGTAAGGAAGAGAATCTGTGATTGATGGGTGAAGGGACCAATCTGCTCCATGACCCTTCAAATGGGTGCTGTCTGTAGGGCAATAGCAGGTCAACCATCAGGGCAGCCTAAAGAAAGTCTTAATGCAGCTGCAAGACAGACCTTGAACCTTGAACGGTATATCAAATCATCTGTCACCAAGGAAACATGAATAGTTGACAAGCCGATGCTTGCAATGCTTTCTTGTTACATAATATTACTCCACTTGATAATGATGGAGGATTGAACAATTTCATGTGACAGTGTCGTGAGCTTGACTTTATGGAAAAACAATGCAACATAATATCTTGCAGAATTTGTTAGGCGTATCAGCTTTTATGTTTCATATGTTTTCTTTGTTGAAGCCAAAGGTTGTGTATCCAATCAAACGTTAATTTGGGGCAAATTCATTTGTCATTTGGTAGAATCAACTCAAATTAGGCAGATGGAATTTCCTACCCTATCTCACGACCAATGCGTACGAATTCAACGAATGATTAAAAAGTATCTAATTCATACTAATTCGTACAACCTCACTCATACGAATTCGTACGATTTGTCTAAACCCAAGTGACGGGTAGGTTTAGGGGCGGGGTATGGGGTAGGTCATTCGTACGAATTCATACGAATTGGCCAATTCGTAAAATATGTACGATTTTGCAAAATCGAACTAATTCGTACGAGTGAGGTCGTATGAATTCGTTTGAATTAGCCCCTTTTTAATCATTCGTTGAATTCGTACGACTTGGTCGTGAGTTCGGGTTGGAATTTATCAACTTTTGTCGCTTGTCGCTTGACACGCCCACATTCTGTCGCCAACGGTCACTGTCGCTCGTGTCGCTGGAAGTCGCCAGCGCTCCATTGAAATGAATGGGATCATGTCGCTTTGTCGCTGTGTGTCGCTGGTGGTGTGAACGGGGCTTTAAGGTTATCTATAAGCTAGTGTGCTCCAAAACAATGACAACATTCTCATAAATGATACAATACAATATGTTTATTGTCCCCTTAGGGACATTTTTCTTGTGCTTACTATGCTCAATTTTAAAATCACACAATATTTAAACTAATCTCATGTGTATTTAGACGATAACAACCGTTTAAAAAGTCTCTCCCTATGGATTAACGATTTTGATGACATCACTCTGCACTTCAGCTTCTCATCAGATTTTCTGTCCAAACAAAGGCTCTCTAGAATCTGAAGCTCCGCCCCCCTATATTACAAATAGACGCTCAGTCACTTGTTCGCACATTTACTATTTTCTACATGGTTAATGCATAGTGCACTATATAGGGGAAAGGGAATGATTCAGACAGTGTAAATGCTTTCCATTGGGGCAAATTAAGTCTGGTTTCATGTTAGTGTCACACGAATCGCCTCAGTGCCCACACAGTCTGCTCCGGTCCAGAGACACGATAGCACAGAGTGGATCATATGCGCGAGTCTGCGCAGACCTGAAAACGCAACATTTCTAGTTGAATTGAATGCTATATTTTAAAGCGATATGGAGATACGATTAGACAGACTCGGCGTTAGAAGAGGAACTGAAACAGAACTGATAGAAGTGATAACATCAGTGCCATGCAGAGATAACATCGGTGCCAACATAAATCACACACTTTTCAAACTATACATCCTCAGCATGATTATGTTGACTGTTTTGCTTAAGTATTTTATATTAAATATAAAGTTTGTTGCGTTTTAACTAGTTTTGAGGGTGGCACTCTAAGCATTGCTCAAGGATCTTTCTGTGCGTACTCGCAGGCGAGAAAGCGTCTTTAGAGAGCGTCATGTTTGCTGAGTCACAAAAGAAAGGGGTGTCGAAAATGCCCTTAAATGGATGTGGTTTCGGTGTGTTTTGAGTAAATTACTTACCTCTGGCACACATTTGGTCATTCAAAATGAACAAGTGAATGCAACTATTAGTGAATGAGACCTTATGACATTTAAAACGGTCTTTTACAAAGTCTTGATTTTGTTTTTGTGGTGTACTAGAATAGGTTTTCGATCACAAAATTATGGATAATTTTCCTAAGTTGCAGTGGACAGTCTTACAAAAGCTTAAAGGTCCTATAAGCGATCCTGGGGGTGTTGACGTTCGCAATATTTTCAAACAAATCGGAGGCTAGCTAGACCCTACCTCCTCCGCATCTCATCTCCTCCCCCTCCCTTCCGTGCTTCCTGAAATAATTGTAACCGTCGGACTGGAAGCCCTTCTGCCGCCGGAGTTCTCGCCATCGTTCAAAAGCTTTGCTACCGATGTAAATTCGGAACTTCGCACGTTCTTTATCCGACTCCTTCTCCTTTTTAATTTGTTCTTCAGAACGACGTCTCTTTGGTCGTGTGTCGGGCATTTTTCAAACTTCCCTCTGACGCTTGTCTCTCCTTCACACACACACCCCCTTCATGTGCATGCGCACTAACCCCCAGACCCACCCTCAAATACTTCTTGCCAGTGATTGGCTGGAACACTGTTTGTTAGGTTTCGTCGTCCGGGTAAGACATGATTGTTTTTGTTGCCGTTTGTGGAGCCTGTGGTGTCTACAGAGACCGCGTTTTTTTACAGTGTGTTTAGGGGACAGGCAGCTAGCCGATAGTGAGGAGACGTTTGCTGTACGTGACAAAAAATGTTTTGCCCCGACATCGCTTATAGAACCTTTAAGTAAACACTACATCAATACAGTAATGTTAGTTAGCAAGCCAGCGGAGGCTAAGCTTTGCTCTTCTTTTACATTATAGCTATCACTGCAACTATACAAAGCGTATAATTGGAACTGCTAATAGAAAACAAAACTAAAAATAATAAGACAAACTTAGTTGTAATCCATAAAGAACAGATTGTCCCAACAAAATGGCTACGTCTTTCAGGAGATTTGTTTGTGTGTATAGCCTGTCAACATGACATCATGACTTTTGCGTAAACACTTTCAAGTCAAGTGGCATGTTATCTATACACATTTTGAGCTATCCGTGTGCATGCATGTATGTCTACGAGTGATTCCGCGTGTATGTACACACCGTTAAATGTCCGAGCGAAACGAAGCAAAATGTAGCTCTACATCTGGGAAGCAATATTTTTTTCGTAGGATGGTAGGGGAAGACACATAAATGGCATTAACCCCAGTGACGGGTAGGTTTAGAGACGGGTTGGGGTAGGTCATATATTTATATATACAGTAACTAATGTAACATTAAGTCAACGGTTTTTCATGCTGAAAAGCGATTATGCGTGTTGATAGCCCGACAAAAATGGAAATACGAATTGGTGTGTCATACATACACCATTTCATGGAGACTGGAGAGCCAACCCTTCCTCATCCGATTTGCGCAGTGTAATTAACAGAATTACAAAAAATATATTTTGCCTCCTATTTTTTTTTTGTCACGCATGAATGTGTGTCTTTTCCCTAATATTAAAAATAAAACAAAGACTGATATTTGTCTAATGTCTGGAGTCCTTTAAGGAAGTAGCCTATATACGTTTCAATACATGTATTTTCTGAGAATTTTTATTTCAAATTTTGACTGCAAATGTCATGTCCATAATGCTGGACTTCCCCAATTTTAAATAATTTATCCTCAACTAGTTTTGTGGTGTAGGTCTACGTATTTTATAATAATAACTTCAAATAATACTAATAGCCTAATTTAAAGATAAGGCAGCATTGGATCTGGACGGTAAGGAGAATAACGCTGAAGTTGGAAGAGGTGTGTCGCGATTCTGTAGGTTCGTGAATCTGAGTCGTGTGGCGAATCGCGATTTCGGTTTCTTATTGCATATCGTTACAGCCCCAAAGTTAAGTTCTACTTAGTTATTTTGGTGAAAGTAACTCAAAAGTAATACATGAGTAATGTAACGCATTACAATTCTGAGACAGTAATATTGTAAGGTAATGAATTACTTTTAAATAACAGTAACAAGTAATACCTAATGTATTACAGTTTGGAAGTAACTTGCACAACACTGGCGAGAACAGATGAATTTGAAATGTAAAAGCAATTTCTGAAAAGCCAAACAAATGTTGATTCTGGTTTTATTACAAGCTCTGTCATATTCTCCTTTGCCAGTAGATTCTCTGTTTACTTTTTTTTTTCGCTTTAAAACCGGTGATTCATCGTAAAGGTCGATATTTAGCTTCTCCAGGTCTACCTTTCTTGCTTGTTGTGACAACTAACCTCTGCCACTCCCACTCCTTCTATTTACGGATATGACGAGAAATGTAAGGTAAGTGAAGTATGCAATTTTCCATCCAATTTTCCAACCATCCTGTCAGGTCTAAAATATAAACTCTTAGGCTCAACATAGTGAATCAGGGTTAGACAAAAACACATTAACCCCAGTGACGGGTAGGTTTAGAGACGGGTTGGGGTAGGTCATATATTTATATATACAGTAACTAATGTAACATTAAGTCAACGGTTTTTCATGCTGAAAAGCGATTATGCGTGTTGATAGCCCGACAAAAATGGAAATACGAATTGGTGTGTCATACATACACCATTTCATGAGATCAGTCTGAGCCTGTATTGTATTCTTTTCTGGAAGCGATTTCTGTAAAAGAAAATATCTCCCTTTTTATGTGTTGTAACTTTGCAGTTTTTATTCATGCTCAAGCAGCAACATTGCATTACTTAAGTTAAAAAAGTGAAATCATAATCAAAGACCCCTTTAATATAGCTAACATTATAACAGCAGCATATATTGGTTCTGTTACTCACGTATGGAGTAGAAAATTCAACACAACCTCCCCGTCTGTTTGCAGGCCGTCCCGCTTCAGTCTCTCCAGCGTTGGAGAGCTTTTCTAATAATAACACGGGTGCCTGACCATATCCCTTATGGTTCCATTGATGTTCCTCAGACCATTTTTCGTTTGTATTTGTATCATGATTCAGCCCGGTCTCATACCAAGGGGTCATCCAACGCACATGGCACCCTCTAGCGTCAATATGAGACGCAGATATATTTGGTCCAGAAGGCGCCTCCTAGTGGTCTAACCCTAACCCTACCCCAGACCAAAACCAACCCATACTCTGTGCGTTACATTGACGCTAAAGGGTGCCATGTGCGTCGGATTTAGACGCATTGTCAAAAGCATCACTATATGACGCCCTAGGATGAGAATGCGTTGCATGATTTAATAGTGTTTCGAAAACCAAAAAAAAAAAAAAAATTTATTGTAAGGAGATTGCTGTGTACTTCTGTACAATAAACATTTTCAATGTCATCACTTGATGTCCAACATAAAAGCTGGGTTCCAGAGTCTACCTGCAAAAAGCGGTTTCAGGGACAAGAATCATGGGATTTCTAGAAATCGCTCCATCTCAGAATCATTTTGACAGCACGGTCAGCCGAGCACCGAAGACACAAGGTGGAATATTGTAAGTGCACACACTCCAGTGAAGAGGACTCAAGGCAAGGTTACCTTCTCTTGTTTTGGCTCTCCTCGTGCATGCTTTCAATGGTTCCTCCTCCCTCAGGCCCTTTGGAGAAGCAAACAATCCAGCCCCTCCTCGGGCAGTAACATCTGCTTATCCCTCACCGCCTGTAGCATGACTCCAGGTTCCCTCTGGCTGGAGCACACAATGTCATTTTCTGTCATGAGCACAGAAATTTGTAGTGACAATGTTAAGGCTTTTAGAAGCTTTGGCCAGCTTAGGTTTGCTGCCAGCTCCGGCCTACACAGCAGAGATGATACGGCCCCGTGTGTCACTCTTTCTTCTCTTCAATTTCAGCAGACACCCAGAGCACAGCGCAGCGTTACACATTTTTTTTTTCCAAACCGTTCTGCTTGCATTTTTTTTCTGCCAATCCTGCTCTTTTTGGCTACTTATTTATTTTTTTTTTTTCAGGCCACAACCTTTTCCTGTTAGTACTTATTATTATTCTTGCTTTGAAATAATAATAAAAAAAAAACAAAAAAAAAAACATGGTGATCAGGGTATTTATCAGTTTTGAATCTGAATTTCTTATTCTTTGTGTACTACAACACAGCTCCAACAGTAAAGTATACATTTTTTAAAAATATGTGGTGAAGGTATTACACAGTAAGTACATTAAGCCTTGGTGCTCCTTCAGATTATGCAAGTTACAAGTTACATATCTTGTTGTTGATATGAATAAAAGTGTTAATGAATGACTGAATGTACAAACAATATACAATTTTAAACATTAAAAATTTTGGGGTTTATTGATACAATTTTTTTATTCATTATTTTTTTCTTCGGCAAGAACGCATTTGAGGTACACTATGTAGCAATAATAAAACAAAACAGCATGAAGAACATTGTTTTGGTTGTGCTTCGGATGAATATGTTGTTTATTAAACTGCTCATAAAATACGCACTAGGCATAAGAGTTATAACAAGTTTTGATGGAAATGATCTCAAGCTGACTTGCTGAAAATGTTACTGTAATAGACACCGTACTTCCTCCAAATTGTATTACACAACCCATAAACTCTACATTTTGCGTTTTATGTGTTCAATAAAGTTCATTACTTAACCATCGAGTGATATAAACACCATCTCTGCATAGCGAGAACCAGTGTTGGGAGTAACGCATTACAAAAGTAATACATTACAGTAACATATTACTTTTTGCTGTAACGCAGTAGTGTAAGGCATTACTAATCAATTTTCAGTAATATTTTACTCGTTACATGTTCAGTGAGGCTTGTATTACAGTGTATTGTCTGCTTTTACTTCTTAAAGGCAACAGACTATGTGAAAGTTTTAAAGCAGTCTTTTAGTGCCAGTTCAGAGCGGTCACGTCTGTAACATTGTTTTTCCTCATAAATGCGAACACGAAAACTAAAATAAAATGAATATTTTAAGTTCTATGGAGACTGGAGAGCCAACCCTTCCTCACCCGATTTGCGCAGTGTAATTAACAGAATTACAAAAAATATATTTTGCCTCCTATTTTTTTTTTGTCACGCATGAATGTGTGTCTTTTCCCTAATATTAAAAATAAAACAAAGACTGATATTTGTCTAATGTCTGGAGTCCTTTAAGGAAGTAGCCTATATACGTTTCAATACATGTATTTTCTGAGAATTTTTATTTCAAATTTTGACTGCAAATGTCATGTCCATAATGCTGGACTTCCCCAATTTTAAATAATTTATCCTCAACTAGTTTTGTGGTGTAGGTCTACGTATTTTATAATAATAACTTCAAATAATACTAATAGCCTAATTTAAAGATAAGGCAGCATTGGATCTGGACGGTAAGGAGAATAACGCTGAAGTTGGAAGAGGTGTGTCGCGATTCTGTAGGTTCGTGAATCTGAGTCGTGTGGCGAATCGCGATTTCGGTTTCTTATTGCATATCGTTACAGCCCCAAAGTTAAGTTCTACTTAGTTATTTTGGTGAAAGTAACTCAAAAGTAATACATGAGTAATGTAACGCATTACAATTCTGAGACAGTAATATTGTAAGGTAATGAATTACTTTTAAATAACAGTAACAAGTAATACCTAATGTATTACAGTTTGGAAGTAACTTGCACAACCTTGGCGAGAACAGATGAATTTGAAATGTAAAAGCAATTTCTGAAAAGCCAAACAAATGTTGATTCTGGTTTTATTACAAGCTCTGTCATATTCTCCTTTGCCAGTAGATTCTCTGTTTACTTTTTTTTTTCGCTTTAAAACCGGTGATTGTAAAGGTCGATATTTAGCTTCTCCAGGTCTACCTTTCTTGCTTGTTGTGACAACTAACCTCTGCCACTCCCACTCCTTCTATTTACGGATATGACGAGAAATGTAAGGTAAGTGAAGTATGCAATTTTCCATCCAATTTTCCAACCATCCTGTCAGGTCTAAAATATAAACTCTTAGGCTTAACATAGTGAATCAGGGTTAGACAAAAACACATTTTGGAAGAAATAAATTAATTAAATTAAATTTGGTTAATTAAAAAACAACATCCCCCCCCAAAAAATAAAAAGTTACATCATGTGACAGTAAAGATATTTATAATGTTAAAATAGATTTATATTTAAAATAATTGCTGTTTTTTAAAGTTCTATTTATCAAATAATTCTGAATAAAAATTATTTGTATGACTACTTAAGGATCATGTGACAATGAAGACTGGAGTAATGATGTTGAAAATTCAGCTTCGCATCAGGAATGAGCTGCATTTTTAAATGTATTGAAATAGAAATTGAATATACAATAATATTACAATAATATTGTAAGCAACACAGGCATTGTATCAGCGTTTCAGCAGAATTGGTGGTTTCGTTGTGTGGAGAGCAGTTATTACACCTCATTATTACAACCAAACTTGGTAACACTTTACTTTGATGGTCCCTTTTGAACATTCTGTTGACTATGAGTAACTTTGCAACTACAAGTCAACTAACTCAGAGTATAATAGACTCTCTGCTTAATATAACTCTTTATTATTGTGATGATCCTCCAGCAGACATTCTACTGACTATAAGTAACTTTGCAACATGTCAACTTATTCTAACCTTACCAGTCTACTAATACTCTACTAACACTAATGAGAGTTAGTAGACAACGTTGCTTGTGTTAAAGGGCCATTAAAAATAAATTGAAACCCAAAACTTTGTTAGAATATCATATCACTGTATTGATTCACTGACAAACTGATGAGTTCAACAATGATCCATGAGTGTTTCTGAGAAGCACGTCACTCGTGGAACCGGTTCTGAATCATTTCCTTCTTTGCTGTAAAGTATTCACAAAATAACACAATAATCACGTGTAAAGAACAAGACACGCATCATTTAAAAATGTGATCACAGCCACTCAACATGCATGTGAAATGCATGTTTCTATTGAGGCATCATCATACTGCAACAATTCAGTAGATTCCAAGTGAATATGTCACTCTCGCTTTTTGTGATCCAACATGTCTCTCTCTCTCTGTTTCTCTCCAGGTCTCAGATAACCTTGGCCAAGAGTCAGCTGGAGGAACTAATCTGGGCCATTTGCATAGCAGATCCAGAGAAAGAGGAACAGTCTGTGAAAAGTCACTGGCTCTCTGAAGCCCGAGCATCACAGCGAGCTCCGCGGGAGGGAGGTCACCGCCGATACTGCTGGGAAAGCACATTATTTGTGGACGCAGCGAGCCGAGCCGCGGAGAGACAGGTGGGGGGGCTCGAGTCCCGTCCCTCTGAGCTCATCCACCTCCACCTTTACAGGTGCGCCAGCATTCCTCCACTGACACAGACGGATGACATATTTATTAGCTTGTTAAAATGCAGCCTCCCCCATCCACCCGAGTGCTCACCTAAACAAAACAATTGGCTCCTCCATTGGCTAATTGGGCCGAGCCCCTGTGGCGCGACTCGCCCAAGTGCTTGATGAGGCATAAAATGATGATTAATTAATTTACTGCTCAGTTGATCATCAAACTGAGAGGTTTATGATTTGCACAGCGGTCAGCGTCTCTCTGCTGTTTAGGAACTCAGCGGCGGAGAGATCAGAGCTGTAGCCGCTGCCTTTGCTTTGACCTGTGCGCCGGCAAACTTCCACATCCACATCCACACCACCGCACAGCATCCCAACATCCAATACTGACTTATGCAACTACTGTATAATATGTTAACGAGACTCCGACTTGCCAAAATTTTTTATTAATCAGTGTGGGTGGGGGAAAAGTTGTTGCAGTCATTTGCTTCTCATGGTTGTGCACTGAATCAAGAATATGCTTTAAATTACCAAATAAATAAATAAAACAAAAAAATAGTTTAAATGAATCAAACAGGATGTAGAATTGTATTTTGAATTTAAGGAAGAACAATTAAAATTGAATGAAATTAACATTGCATTTAATAATACATTCAATATATTAGGGCTGTCAAACGATTAATCATCATTGATCACATCTAAAATAAAAGTTTGTGTTTACATAATATATGTGGGTGCACTGTGTATAATTATATATTACACTGTGTATAAATACATACACATGCATGTATATTTAAGGAAAAAATATTTGTATGTAAAATATTTATATTTATATATAATAAAAATTATAAATCTATATACAGTATTTCTTTTTTTTTTCTTCAGTATTTTTCTATTATTATTACTATTACTACTATATATATATATATATATATATATATATACTGTACATTTATAATCTTACAGAAAATGTATGTTCAAATAAATCATGTTCATTTGAACTTCCTATTCAAATTTATTGAAATATCTGGAAAAAAAAAATGAAAATAATCAGAAATATTTTTTGAGCAGGAAATCAGCATATTAGAATGATTTCTGAAGGATCATGTGACACCGAAGACTGGACATATGTTTCATATGTGTCCATAAAGACACATGTTTTTAGTACATTTAATGCAAATAAATGCAGCTTTGGTGAGCATAAGATACTTCAATCAAAAACATAAAAAATGTACAGACACATAATGTTATGTATATTATATATATGTAAAATCTTTTTTTACTGACCACTGTGAAAGAGCACTCATTTTCCAGAATACTCCTGAGGGCTCATTGTCCTGTATTTCGGCCTAACCCTGATGATTTGATTACATGTGATTTATCTTTGCATTTGAATACTCTGTTACAGAACATTCACATGAATTATTGAAACTAAAGGACTGTTTGATGCTGAAGCATTAATATGCTTTTGATATTAATAATTCAATCTCTTTTATCAGCGGGGTTAACATAGCGCTGCCGTTTTATATTAAGCCTAAATGTACATGTGTACAATGCTAATTCACTCACAGCTACAACATCCTGCGTTCAGATGAGTTTTGATCTATTACTGTCAAATGTGGATATCGGGGTGTGTTTTGAGTAATTGATTTAAGAATCAATGGAATCATGTCTTTATGGTGGTGTGACATGAAAACAAGGTTAAACAGGTAAAAACACATTCCATTTTGAAGTGGTCGGGCATGTCACGCTGACTGATTGCATGATATTCCAGTGACTTTCAGAGGAAATGCGTTCAGGGTTGTATGTATATTCTTCACTCATGGCAAAGCTAAAGCTCACAGGCCTCAGGGCACACATCCACTCATCACTCTTGATCGCTCCAAGTTATGATCAGAATGACGTTGAGCAAACAAAAGATAAACTGTAATTTGCACCATTCTAAGATCAGTATTTACCTTTGAGATTCGGTTTAAGTCCCGTCAATGGTACTCAAATAGTCAAATGCACGCTTGACTTGAGAAACACAAACACGTGTTTGAGAAAGCTGTTTCAAGTAGAGTTACAGACCACTTTTGATTGCATTACCGAAGAACAAACATTGCTGGAAAAAAAAATAGCTGTTTGGTTGAACATGATTCAATCATGGAGAGTTGTCATTCAAACAAGTTATCTTAAGGAAGCTGAAACAAGTAAAACCCAATAAAATTAAAGCTGCAAGCAGCATTTATCGGTGTTCAAGCAGTTCAGATCTTTAAGGCATTTAAGCACAAAAGCATCAAAAGACATTAAGTTGTATGTAGCAAGCATGATTTATCATGATATACTACATTTCAGTGTGATATTACATAATTAACCATGTTCCAATATGATTTATCATAATTTACCATGTTAAAATATGATTTACAACAGTTTAGTTCACACACTCATTTTCAACTTCAGGATCATAGTCATTTTTTACCAAATATGGTTGTAAATGTTAAAAGATTGAATTAATAAAGTTATACTATGAATTATAGTTGAGTATTGTGAAAAAAAAAAAAATTAAACAGCAGCGTAAAAGTAAAACACCACTCAATGGCCACCTATAATCCGATCCTCACGAAACTTTGCGGAGAAACTTTGGTTGCTGTAGCGCCACCTATCGGCCAATCGGGCTCATACTCTGATAGGTTCTCCTCAATTTGAGGCCCAAAATGGAAATTTGAGATATACATCTTGTCCGTCTTGAGCCAGGGATTACAGTGGTGTAAAAACATTGAAGCTAAGTCAAACGGTCTGGAGTTATGAGCAATTTAGTACTTTTGGTTGCTGTAGCGCCACCTATGGGCCAATCGGGCTCATATTCTGATAGGTTCTCCACAATTTGAGGCCCTACCATCTGACAAAGTGTCAGAGCTCCAACCCTTACGGTTTGGGCTGCACGATGCTTTTTAGGGGATTTTTTTTCTTCTTTCTAGCAAATACAATAGGTTTTCAGCACTTCGTGCTTGAACACCTACAGTAATTAACAATTTAAAATTAACTAATATCATTGGTTCATTTAACGGGTGGTGATGGCGCAGTGGATAAGACCAACCCGGTCTCATCCCAATTCGTCATATAACTGACGTTTTGGGACGTCTTTTGACCATTCGTCAATATACGACTTTTTAGGGCCCCCTTAAATGTCGGTAGATGACGTTATGGGATCCTAACTCTACCCCATACCTAAACCTAACCCTAAACCCAACTCGTCACCTAACTGACGTTAAAGGTAAAGCGTCAGTTGTATGACGACCCGGGATAGTCATCTACCGACGTTTAAGGGGGCCCTAAAAAGTCGTATATTGACGAATGGTCAAAAGACGTCCCAAAACGTCAGTTATATGACGAATTGGGATGAGACTGTGTTAATAAGACACATGCCTTTTGTGTGAGAGACCCGGGTTCGAATCCACTGTGAGACCCAATGTGTCACTGAGCAAGACACTTAACCCCTAGATGCTCCAGAGCCATGTGACCTATTGTGAACTAGATAGTTATGTATAAAAACTTAACTATGGTAGGGCCAGACTTAATGCAAAATTACATTAATACTCATGAGATCAAGTTGGATGTGGAGAAAATGAGCAGCAAAAAATTAATTAACAGCGCAAAAAAAGACGAAGACCTCAAACTTTATCCACATTATAGCTGTGCACTTCTTTCCCAAAAAGTTACAAAAGGAGGGAGAAGAAATGTGACAGAGCAATAAAACAAAGCTAAGACAAACATGGGCTTCAGGATGTCTGCAGGGAGATGGCTCCAAAATAAGAGCATTATAATTTAAAGCACACAGTGAACGCTTCATTACAGGGACATCAGTGTGGTCCTTGTACGACTGACTCTATTGATTTTACCCTACAGTGAAAAGGAGCAGCCCTCCGCCTTCCTCTAAGGCATATCAGCAATTCATGCTTGAGTTTCAGCTTTACTTTCACCTCAACCTGCATTTACTTGAAATAGAAAATGCGGTCAAGGAACAGAGAAAAGGTTAAACTCTGTATATGAACATTTGAAATGGCTGTTTTAAATTTTGCATTCATGCAAACAACTGTTAATGTTCCACTAAATGATTGAACAAATGAATTTAGAGTATTTCTAACACTATACAGTATACGTGTGATGACCAAGGATGTCTATAAAACCTGGAAGGTGCTGTCCGCCAGCATTCCTATTCATCTCAAGCTGTTGCGTGCAGTTCTGGAAACACAGCATAAATGTACACCCCCCTGACTAAGGGCGTTTTCACACCTGAAAGTCCACACCAAAGGTCCGAACCAAAGTTCACGTTTTGATACATTTTATACTTTCAGAATGTTCTGAAAGTGCTTTCACACTACAATTATGCGAGCGCACTAAAGAACTTTACGTGACATACTTGCATCCTATCGTCATCATCTATGTGGGCTGCATTGATTGGTTTTGTAAATGGACGTGCGTCTGACGTAAGCGTGTTGTCAATTCGACGGGTAACTTTGACAACATGAATGAACAGACGCATATCGTTGCAACCAAGCGTGCCGCACAAGCCCTCAAAAGTGAAGCCAAAACGTCTCGATCGCCCCCCTGTGACCGGTCCTAGTAT
This sequence comes from Cyprinella venusta, assembly GCA_038021265.1. Lineage (NCBI taxonomy): Eukaryota > Metazoa > Chordata > Actinopteri > Cypriniformes > Leuciscidae > Cyprinella > Cyprinella venusta. The sequence goes on from CM075874.1 coordinate 6,688,012, forward strand.
AGGTTATAAACCCCGCCTCCCAATGTTATTCAACGGGACGTGAGACCAACTAAACAATTAAATGACACTTCACATATCCTTTATCCAAAGATAGTTTGTCATTTATTGTAGTTTCTATCACATTGATGTAATTTCAAGAGTTTGTTTTTAAAATGTTTGTTTTTAGTTAGTTATTTAATGCTATAAAAACAGTGCTGTGACATCATGATTGACAGCTGTGATTGACAGGTTCTCTGTGCAAGGTAGTCACTGAAGCACCAACAGACTTTTTTCATAATGTTGACTATGTGGTAAGTAGTTGTATTTACCTAATTTTAACGAGGTACTGCAATCAGCAGACATCATTGGAGAAGAATGGAGCAGATAGAGGCCACTTATTACAAGTGCGGGGCGTGTGCTTGCGTTTGATTCAGCGAGAATGAGGGCGCAGCCTTGATTTCGCGGCTTTACTACCTGCTCACAACTGTGCATGTCTGGTCCTGAAAACGCAAGTGCGCAGACTCAAGTTCCAAGATATCAGCACCATATCGGGACACTGGCGGCTTCAGTTCTCTCTCAGACTGATCTCTTGAAGTAGCGTGTGTATGACACGCCAATTCGTATTTGCATTTTTGGCGTGCTATCAAAACGCATAATCGCTTTTCAGCGTGTTTATGAACGCCGTTGACTTAACGTTATATAAATATATGACTTACCTCAACGCTGACCCTAAACTTAACCATCACCGGGGTTAATGGCATTTATGATTGTTCCCTTACCATCCTAGTGAAAAAAAAGATATGACTTACCTCAACCCTATCCCTAAACTTAACCGTCACTGGGGTTAATGGCGTTTATGACTGGACATTTGACACGCGTGTACAGACACGCGGAATGACGCGGACGTTAATGGGGTAGACATACACGCATACACGCGGATACACGCGGATAGCTCAAAATGCGTAGAGATAACACGCCACTTGACTCGAAAGTGGCGTGTATGTTTACGCAAAAGTCGTGATGTCATGTTGTCTCTCTGATGGAAAAGAGCGAAGGGATCGTCCATCTTTTTTTACAGTTTATGGTTGCAACTATATTGTTATTTTTATCGCACAATTACCTGCAACACCAACTATACACAACACCAGTTCAAATTCGCCAACTGAACGTCCTCGTCGTGCGAACATTTTATCGTCGCCGTCAGGAAAGGAGGAGAAGACTGCAAGTTGACTTCTTATGTCATCAGACCATACATCGATTAAAAATCTTGTCTCCTCCTCTCCCCAAGTCCCCGTGTGCTACCACGGCTCATTTTTTTCCTGCCACCTTCTGTTATTTCGGCTATGCTGGAACCACCAGAACTTCCTGTAAAAGGTCTGAAAGTCTGAACCATACAGAAATGCTTTCACACTCGAAACAAACCAAACCTTTGTTCAGTTTGATCCGGACCGAGACTACCTCTTTTCGTCGGACCAAATTTCATCTGTTTAGTCCGGACCAAGTCCGAAAGTCCGGACCAAACAAGGTAGGTGTGAAAGGGCCCTCATACTCTCCAAAAAAGACCCATGGTTGGCTCAAATATGGATGAACCCAACTGTTGGGTTTATAAATGGTTTACCTAATACTTGGATTGAAACAACCCAGCATTTTTTAGAGTGTACTTAGTTAAAGCACCCTTTGATTTTACTACAACACTCAGTCTGTTTGGATAGGAGTCTGAGGACATTTTCAAAATATCCCAAGCTAACACTCTTCTTTGCAAAAATGTTCCAGATCTGCTCAATTTTGATTCACTTCTTCCAGTTCAACAAGCAATTTCACTCGGATGTACGCCACAATAACTTCCGTTTCATGCTGACATTAACTGTGGAAGCCTTGACCCTTTGGTAATAGCCCCTGAAAATAGCCTCTCTTGACAGCACTGCAACTTGATTTCGAACTTTAAGTGCCAAACAAAGCATTGACATTAAGGAGAAGGAAAGTGAGAATTTAATCGTTCGGTGTGAATAAAAATGGGTAAAACAATAGAGCTATAGCTGCTGGCCTTTACACCTGCTCAGCCGACTCCAAGTGAGTCATAATTGCTTTAGGACTTCGAATCCATTTTTGAATTCAAAGCTTTGGACAAATAATTGGATTTCCAGCAAACATGCTGAGCTGTGTTTCCTTCTCTATTGGTTTGTGTCCTGAGGGCTAAACACTCGCCAGTCTATATACTGTAAGTGCACCTGGTGGGGGCAGGAGGTCTTGGATTGGTGTGGAGCCTGCATAGGAACACGTTAGAATGGTCATCAGTTCTGATGAAATAACTCTAACCTTCATTCCTGGGAAAATTGAGCTAGTGTTTGTAGCATAGCAATAGCATTAGCATTAGCCAAGATATCTAAAGCAATTACATGCAATATGATATTGAGCCCAGCATTTCATGTGGTATCTGACAACACAGCCTGAGCAAACAGAGAAAAGCATCTTTTGTCACATATTTCAGAAGTTTGTGACAGCAGGAATCAAGGGTTTAGAAAAAGTGACTGCTCAGATTTTAAAAAAGGGGATAATAATAATAATAAAAAAGAAACAGGAACAAGAGCATTGTATCCAAACCACTGCCTCTTGAAAAAAAGAGAGAGACGAGAACAGATTTGACAGCACAGAAAAAAAACTTTTTTGTTGTTGTTTACAAAATATGATATAAAAATGATTCTTGAATTTCAATGTTTTTAGTTTTTGGTTACACTTTATTTTGACAGACCTCTTTAGACATTCTGTTGGCTATAAGTACTGTTAGGGTTAGTATAATAAGGGTTTTTTTACAATACAGTACTTGAAAAGTTACTTATAATCAATAGACTGTCTGTTGGGGGACCATCAAAATAGTGTTATCCGATATTAAGGAGACAGTCTATTAATATTCAGCTAATACTCAGATGTATTACATGAATTAAACCCAGAAACATTCAAATGGAAATGGAATAAGTAATAAGTAAAAATAAAAGCCCCCAAAACACGGTAAAAAAAATTAGTTTATCCTCTCATTTCCAAATAAAAATATTTCAAAAGTGATTAAAAACAATTATATTCTACATCCACACACATGCTACAGTATAAAACAGACAAATAGCATAGCTGGGAAAAAAAAAAAAAAAAAAAACCTTGTTGGAAAATGGCTGCAAACTTGCACAGATTCCTAGTGGTGCGATTTGACATTGAAAAGTTGTCAACATGCCTTTAACATTTGTTCCCGTTACTACGAATTTACCTGCTGCATTCTGACAGAAAGCCATTACTATGAGTCTGAGTGGAGCTAGTGTCCGAGCAGATCGGACAGGAGCATTGTAGCGGGCGGATAGTGTTTTGCTGCAGGCTATATGTCCTCAGGACACACTACAGCAAACCTCCATGGAGCACACCATTAAATATTGACACCGGAAATGCTTCCTTCAACTCGGTCCACTTAAAACTCATCAAAAGCACACCAAACACTGTTAAACCTCCAACCCAGTTAACAAACAAATATGTTCTATGAACTTTTTGCTAACGTTCCCATAATGTTATAAAAACGATATTCCTGAATGTTCTCTATTTCTCAATGAAGGGAGTCCATTAGCTTCCACAGATTTATTTATTTATTTATTTTTTAAATAAAGTCAATGGGGTCAATCTAACACAGTCTCATCCGCCTTTTTAGGGTACCCTTAAACGTCGGTTGGATGACGTTATCGGATCCTAACTTTACCCCAGACCTAAACCTACCCCTAAACCTAACCCCTCACCTAACCAACGTTAAAGGTAAAGCGTCAGTTGTATGACGGCCCGGGATCGTCATGTAACCGACATTTAAGGGTACCCTAAAAAGGCGGATGTTGACGTATGGTCAAAAGACGTCCCAAGACGTCAGTTATATGACGTCTTGGGATGGTCAATCAACTTTGTTTGCCCATATTCTTAAAAATATCTTCAGCAAGAAAGAAATTCTTACAAGTTTGGAACAACTTGAGGATGCGTAAATGATGACAGGATTTTTATGTTATGTTTAACACAGTCTCATCCCAATTCGTCATATAACTGACGTTTTGGGACGTCTTTTGACCATTCGTCAATATACGACTTTTTAGGGCCCCCTTAAACGTCGGTAGATGACGATCCCGGGTCGTCATACAACTGACGCTTTACCTTTAACGTCAGTTAGGTGACGAGTTGGGTTTAGGGTTAGGTTTAGGTATGGGGTAGAGTTAGGATCCCATAACGTCATCTACCGACGTTTAAGGGGGCCCTAAAAAGTCGTATATTGACGAATGGTCAAAAGACGTCCCAAAACGTCAGTTATATGACGAATTGGGATGAGACCGGGTTGTTATGTTAGGTTTTATGTATAGATATGAGGAATGTATTGTGCTATGTTTTGAGAACATTATTTGAGACCAGATAACTTTGTACAAACTTTACTGGAAGAACGTTTGTTCATAACTTAAAATTATCCAAAGTTTCGAAAACTTTTGTTAGTTACAGGCTTGCTTATTTGTATCCAAAAAAATACATCCAAGGGTGTTGAGGCAAGTGTCCAAAAATGGGACATAAACTCCGTATGATCCTTGACTAATAATGAATCGAGTCAGAATGACCCAAGCAAAGGAATCAAGTCCACCTCATTTGAGAGGCTCATTGAAAAGGATCCAAGTGCCATAATCCATAATTCACAATCACTTAAAGACAATTCCTTCTTCAGAAGTACTCTCAGAAGAGCATTCTCACACGTATAGGAGTAACTGGATCGCACAATCATCCGCATCAAAGCTACAACAGACATAACGCTCCATGCATATTGCTAATCGGTCTCGTATGGCTTCGGGCCTGGACCGGGCTGCCAGGGCACGGCTGGTGATTGGGTTACCCAGTGAGTGATGCTAAGCTTCTTCCCTGCTAGTCACCGCGGTGACCTCCACCTGGACAGGCGCTGGTAAGCAGAGCAGTCTGGCGGAAATTATTTATAAGCACTCGCCCCCCCCCCCCCCCCCCCCCCCCCCCACTCTAATTTAGTTTCATCCCGTAAGGCCCTAAAGCTCTACTTGACACAGCAACAATGGCCACTGAACTTTTGATCCAATGAATAGTTAATGACAGATTTGATTACAAATAAGGTTCCTCATTAGATGATCTCATTGTCTGGCTGTAAATTGCAACCGAAGCAAATAGGTCTAAACGTACAAGTAGCACCCCTCTGATTGGCTGTTAAACCAGTCTCGTTAGCCTGTTCACACTTAGTGTCTCTATTGACTGGTTGTGTTGTATGTTAATTCGAACATTTATGCTGTGGTAGAATCAAAACAAACCTGCTATTTTGAATGTTCCCAGAGCAAGCGGCTGCCGGAAGGGACGGCTATACGCCGCCGCTCTTTTATTTATCTCTCGTCTGCTGACCATGATTAAACCATGGAGTTAGCAGCGGTACCAGCTGGCTCCAATAATTGCAGAGGGAACCACTTACCAGCAGTGAGCGAAATCATCAGTAGCTACATGTTCCTCGGCGCTTAGAAACATTTCCAACAAGGCTACAGTTTCAACATCTCAGCAGGCGACGCAATATTAAGCAGTCTCATTATGTTCTGTGGCCAGAGCAACACAAGAAATGTCTCAGCTCCTCGGTGTGCTGGCAAAATAAGAGCGTGCAAGCGTTTATAAAAATAGCGATAAAATAACTGTATGTGATTTACATTGGAAATTAAATGTGAATATATATATAATTGAGACATGACATTAAGCACATTTCTGACGCATTTAATGTCATGTATAATAAATAATATTTATTTGAACACAGCATGCAATGAGTGCAATGTCCTCTGAGGCACACACACACGCACTTCACTATACGATTACTGTAATATTAAGCAAACATCTTTGCATACCTACAATAATCTCTACTATAATCATTAAACCCATTTCACAGAGAGAGAATCATTCACAATACTGTTGTTTGTCTAACAAGTTCCTTGACTTTGACAAATGTTTAATTGCATTGTGAGGGTGAAAAAAAAAAAAAAAACATTCTGAATCTGTCAGCGGTTTCTTTTATGCGACAGTAGAGCCAGGGCAGCTTTGTCCGACACTGAGCTGTAAATAATTTAGCGGGGGAAAAAAGAAGAGGAGCCATCGAGTGTGACAGTTGCCCTTGTTGTTGTGGCGGCTGCCTAACGTGGCCTGTAGGACAACACTGGCAAGGTTATAGTTAATGTAGGCAATGAGAGGAGACGCTACACACCTGACACACACACACATACACACGTAACCTATAATTTAATATCTGTGCCTAAGTGCACACTCACACATACAAAAGCATTTAGCGTATATTTGCACATACTGTATACTGTATGTAAGCAATAAGGTACGAGAGGCTGAATAAGTAACGTCTGAAGGGCGTTGTTAGGCACGACGCGAAGTGGAGTAACCTCTTCAGCCGCTACTTATTCACGATACAGCACTCGTCTCGACTACATTATTGCTTTTATAAAACGGTTACCCCACAATACAAATATTAAAGTAACAAAAATATGTATTAGTGCAACTTTTATGAAGTAAAATCACTAAAAGCCTTCCTTCCGCTAGAAAAAAATAGTCCCTGACCGTTAACAGCAAGAACGCTCCATATGAATGAAAGCTCAAATAAACACAACTTAGGAACTGCAGTGTTGCACAGTGATAAATAGAACCGGTCATAGTCGTGTTTTATCAAGCATAGCAGAGCTATTGACCAATCAGAATCAAGGATTGGAACTAACCGTTTTATAAGTGTAAATACAGTAAATATACAGTATGGATAATAAAAGTCATGCAGTACTTCTTTAAAGACACACACATGTACACCCACAACTTAAACAATCCATTTTACTATCTTATGTGTACACACACACACACACACACTGTGTGTGTGTAATCAAAGACTCCACCTCATCAGGGTAAAGCAGTTCCTGCATGTTGAACACATGAGTGCAGCTCTAAGGTGTCACTGTTGCAGATCCGCAATGAGGCGAAGCATGTCGTCCATGAGTGGAGGTGTTTTATCAGACGCACAGAACTACTTGTATATCAGTGAGCATCGAGCTCTTCCCTGATACCGCCACACACCAGCATGAGTAGCAGTGGTGTAAAGCATTTGAGTAAATGTAATTAGTTATTGCATCTTTTTGGCTGCGATCAAAGATTAGATTTGATTAGAAACTTTTACTTTCCACCTGAGCATATTGTTGAATACGAAAATGTACTCTTTACTCCAATACATTTGTGATGATGAGTAATGCAATTTAGCGTAGCATGACACCAAACTTTTTCTGCAGGAGTTTATTTCTGCCACACAAGAAGCTATATTGCCATCTACAGGGCATTAAAGGTACTATATATTGTGTTTTTTGCTCTTAGTCACCCAAACTTGTCAAGGAATCTAATTTACACAAATGTGAGTGCTAGGCTTTGACTTAGTTTTACATAATTGTGTTTATCCATTGTATTGACGGGACCTTTTAGAAGGATAGTGGTTTAATTGAGCTTGACTACGACGTTTAAGAGACTGTTGTGTCGACCTTGATTTATTACAACGTTGATGTGTTCAGTTTTATTTTGAGTTTAGATAATAAACTTGAGATTGCGCTCCTCACAAATCAACTGTTTGTTGTTTTTCACTGGCATGGCTCTTAGGAGTTGAGGGCTACTGCTTTTTTTGAGTCAACATTCAGCATGAGTAAAATACTTCAGATACTCTGAGGCCCGGTTTCACAAACAGGGTTTAGATTAAGCCAAGATTAGATCTTCAATTAAGGCATTTAAGAAGTAGCTTTTATAAATGTACCTTTGGGAGAAAAACAATCATTACTGGTGATTATCTTGACAAAACAATGGCACCTACAGATTTTTAGATATGCCAGTGCAAGTTCAAACATGCAGTTTAGTCTGGGACTAGCTTAAGCCTTGTCTGTTAAAACAGCAGGTAAAACTTTTACTCTTTTAAGTGGTATGGAATTGGTGACTTGTGACCTGTAATGCAAGTCATTTTTGCTGTAAGATGTACTTTTGCTCAAGTATGGTGATAAAGTACTCTTTACATCTCTGATGATAGACTAGAGTCTGGAGATGAACTCACATCAGTGCTGACTATTTCAAAAATGTCTACATTTCATGGGATTTATATTATTTCTCTGAGAGGATGTTTGGCTAGATGAGGCAGAACATTGAGGATTGTAATGTATGTTATAGTGATCAATGGATCTTAAGGCTTCTTCTAAACCCTGTAAAGCCTAACATATTAAATAATGCCATTAAAAAAATGGAACAATGGCAGTTGAATAAAACTTGTTTAGACAAAATAGAAAAAGAGTTTTTTTGAGCATCATATTTTATACACTAGGCTTTATGGTATGAAATAGTGAGAATAAGGAGCCTTTACTCAAAGGGGAAACACACCTCATATTTATTCAATATCTGAGCAAAAATATGGTATTTGGTGCAGATATAGATTTTTTTTATCTATGTGTCCAAAAAGTAAGATGGAATTCTGATATAGCTTCTATATGAATAAATGTATCAGAGATCTATCTCCCAATAATCTGTCTTAGTGATAAGATATTTAAACGCTTAGTTTTATGATCAAAGCTCTATAGTTTCAAAATATATAATGCAATGCAATACAATAATGATTAAGAGACGAACAAATAAACATTCTTCAAAAGCCAGATGCATAATATTTGATGCTCATTTTTAACATGGTGTTTCTTCATTCCAGTAATATCTCAGGAAAAGCTGCATGGTCTGTTATGTGTTCATGTTGAAATACAACTAACAATACAAAAGTTCATTTTAAATTTGCTTTTAAAAATTAGTATTGTATTACGACTTGAATATTGATGTGGGTCCCACTTTATATTAAGTGGCTTTAAGTACTATGTACTTACATTTAAAAATAAGTACAATGTACTTATTGTGCTCATGTTGTATTGTAAATCAATTTTGCTGCTATTGAGGTGTGATACGGGTAAGGTTAGGAACAAGTGTGGTGGTATGGGTAGGTTTAAGGGTGGGTTTAAGTGCAAGGGATGGGTCAGCTGTGTAATTACAGGTGTATTTACATAAATTAATTACGGCTGTAATTACATGCTAGTATTTTTTAAATATAAGTACAATGTAAAAACATGTATGTACACAATAAGTCCATTGTTTCAAATTATTGATTTCAATGTAAGTACATGGTACTTAAAGCCACTTAATATAAAGTGGGACCAAAAGTCTTTTTTTTTTTCTCGAAAGTTTTGATCATATTTATGGAAGCTTGTTTCCGCCATAGAATGAAAAATATAAAAGGTACTTGCGACTTTTTATCTCACAATTCGGACTTTTTTTTCTCACAATTGCGAGTTTACTTCTCGCAATTCTGACACAATTTCTCAGAATTGCAAGATGGAAAGTCAGAATTGTGAGATATAAAGTCAGAATTCCGTGATATAAGGTCGCAATTGTGAGATATAAAGTCAAAATTGCGAGATATAAAGTCAGAATTGCGTGATATAAAGTCAGAATTGTGAGTTATAAAGTCAAAATTGCGTGATATAAAGTCAGAATTGCGAGTTATGAAGTCAGAATTGCATGATATAAAGTCAGAATGTGAGATTTAAACTATTCCGAGGGGGAAAAAAGTTAGTCTTTTTTCCCCCTTAGAATTAGCCTGATAAGTCGCAATTTCGAGTTTATATCTCACAATTCTGAGAAAAGATGTCAGAATTTCGACATATAAACTCGCAATTATGTGATATAAAGTCAGATTTGCGAGATGTAAACTCGCAATTGTGAGAAAAAAAGTCAGAATTGTGAGACAAAAAGTTGCACTTCAATCTTTTTTTTCTCAGAATTGCGACTTTATATCACGCAATTCTGACTTTTATATCTCGCAATTCTGACTTTATATCACGCAATTCTGACTTTATATCACGCAATTCTGACTTTTATATCTCGCAATTCTGACTTTTATATCTCGCAATTCTGACTTTATATCACGCAATTCTGACTTTTATATCACGCAATTCTGACTTTATATCACGTAATTCTGAGAAATAGTCAGAATTGCAAGATATAAACTCGCAATTGTGAGAAAGAAAGTCACAATTATTTATTTTATTTTTTATTCAGTGGCGGAAACAAGCTTCCATACATATTGATAACATAGAGGACTTCCACATTTGCAATTCAAATTTGATACAGTGGATTTTTGGTTAAATTCTGCATTTCTTCATTTTTTAGTAGATAAATGTGTTCCAAGTATCCTGCACCTGATTTGGAGCACATTTAAACATTGAGTATTTCAAAAGTTACAGATGAAAATGTCACTGGAAATGAGTTGTTATATTAATACAAGAGCATGTAAACATACTTTATCAGTAGAAGAAATTGAAATAACCTGTTAAACATGAAAGTATTATCCAGTCATTTTTTTCCGTATATAGAACTATTTTGGCATAAAGGGTTGTCTGAAATTGAGAGAAGAACACTAGGATTCTTTATAGAACCTATATATAGGTTAAGAGCATATAGTAACATGGCAGTCTCAGGAAAAGCCACATGGTCTGTTTGACTCGGATGGCATTGTGCTGCTGATCTCTCCTCCCATCCTCCATCCTCTCTGACTTTTAACTCTTAAGTACCCCAGCCGAGCTACAGCGGGACACGCGCCCCTCCCTTCACATGACAATGATAGATTTGACAGCAGGAAAGTGTTAATGATGGCGGGCCATGATGGCGGGGGCTACTTCAACAGCATTTGCATTTCCATTCATCTCTGCAGCATTTATCATTATGAGGTGGCTGCCAGATCTAATTAAAGTGTGAGCTAACAGGGGCGACATAGACGCCCAGCCACTCGCCTCCGAAACACGGGACTGACTCCAGCAGGAAGCACCAAAACCAATTAACTCCTTCGCAAATGAAGTCATCGGAGGCCTCTTTATTAGAATTAGCCAGCGAAGAGGTCCAGAAGAAAGGAAAATAAATGAGTAAAATAACAGGGGATTTGGTGTCATGTGCGCTTTTTGCAACCATCCTTCTGGCTGATTTTAGCACTTGCCCATAAACGTGACTTGAGAGGTCCAAAATCAATCCCTCTTTACACCATTGACTGTAATTGTGACTGCAATAGATACGTCATGGACTTCAAAATGTGTTAGGGGTAAGCTAGATTTTTTTTAAAGAAATTATTTGTTATCGTGCTACTCGCGTGTCGGTCAAAAAGACCAAATTAGAAATGAATGTATATATTTTAATTTGATAATGTTTTTTTTTTTAATTTATTTATTATTTAGTATTTTTAGGGAATTTTCTTTATACTAAATTATATTTATGCTGTGTTTATAATCCATTTATTCACTTTTTGAGCATAGACGTGAAAATTAACTCAAACTGTCGTAAATCTTACAGTAAACGCTGTATAGCACAGACTTATTTTTTATCTCTTTTCAAAGACTAGATTATTGTTGAATTGAAAAAAAGTGAATTTAAAAAAAGTGACAGAATTTTACGAAAATTGTTATGAAAAAATTACAAAAATAATATTTTCAATTTTAATGGAAATATATATTTCCAATAACTCTAAAACTGCGAGAAAATCAAAGCCGTAAATCTAAAGTTGTGTTCCAAATTTTAGCTTAATATCTCTCTCTCTATATATATATATATATATATATATCAATATATGTATATCTCAATATATATATATATATATATATCTCAATATATATATATATATATATATATATATATATATATATATATATATATTTATTTTTGACCACGAAGAGCACAAGGGTGAGGAGCACATTTAACCTTTTCGAATCATGTCCATGATTTATTTTATTTTTATTTTGTGTGTGTGTGTGTGTGTGTGTGTGTGTGTTCACAGCAAGTGCCAAAACCTTTACCTTTCGTAACATTCCAATGAAGTAAAAAAATTCAAAAATTTATTCATTTATTTTTAATTTTACAACTTTGCCAGAAAATAAATGACGAAAGAGGACCAGAGGGTTAAGAATGATTGATTTGTAATGTAAAAAAGATTATTTTAAATAATGCTGCCAATTCATCAAAGATTTCTTTACGATTAAAGGAAAACATTCATGGTTTCCAAAAAAAAATATATATATATATATGAAGCAGCACAACTGTTTTCAACACTGATAGTAATGAGAAATGTGTTTTGAGTTAATTATATAGAACTGATATCTTGCAAACACAAGGAAATCCGCCTAGCCATTTCTGTGAAACTCCGTATCCAGTAATTCTGAACGACTGCAAAGGTCATGGAACTATCCCAGAAATTCACTTGTCACAAAGTGTGGGAAGTCTTTTCTCATCATCATATATGGAATCTGTTTTGTGGGACAACAAAAGCTAGCCCTGGGAACGAGAGCAGGGCTGGTTGTGAGGATGTTACAGTGGCATCCTCGATTTATCAACAGTCCAGCAGGTCATGGGTGAGTGTGAAAGGTGCCATCCTTCACCAGGGATGGATGCCCACAGAGGCGTCCATATGTAAAGCTTTCCCAGCCAAAACCCCAGGCTGCTGCGCACTGGTCATCCTCACCTCCAGACCGCACATGGGACACGGGACGCGCTACAAGTGCACAAGAGATGGATCCGCTCCACCGCACCGCCCAAATGAGTTATGTCACGTTCTCCAAAGACATTAGGATGAAAAATGAGATGCTGACGGATCGTGGAAATGAGCGATAACATAAAAGATAAATATTTTAACATGCACTTATTGTGGTTCACCTCTTAATAAAAACAAATCGTTGCATTCCAGAATAGCTTATAATAGCAGAAAAAGACTAGGCCTATTTGTATTGTTATGATATTATTCACACTTTAAGAACTGTTCACTGAAATGTTCTTTGGGAACCAAAAACATCAAAATGTTTTGGAAACTTAAAGGGATAGTTCACCTAAAAATGAACATTCTGTCATTGGTTGCTCACTCATGTCATTCTAAACCTATAAGACTTTAGTTTATCTTTGAACAAACAAATGAAGATATTCCAACCCGATTTCACAGCAATTCATAGCCTGACTTCGTCATACTCATATTCTAATGAGAATATGAGTCTGAAATCACTCAATTGAAATTTAATTATGAGGCGTGTCATAACCGAACCAGGACAAAAAAAAAACCTCTGCACTCAATTGGATAGTCGGTAGACCTACCAACCAATCAGAGCAACGCATAAGTCAACTCCTTTGCATAGCGCAGTTTTCAAATACAGAACGTAGCCTACTTTATTTATTTTAGAAGTTAAATAACGAGTGTTACTTCTTTTACTTACTTCTCCATGAGTGCCACCAAAGGAGAAACCACAACGACCACAGGCTTTTCATTACGTCCCATCTTCTTAACGACCGTCAGAGCCAGCTGATAAGTTACACTTTTCCCGAATCATGTAGGAAGGACGCCAAAAATATATTTCCGATCGACAAATGCCTTGATTGCAGTTCTCTGTTTGTCTATAAAATGAATGCGCTGTCGATTTATTTTACAAAAGACGCGACAGCGGAATCTATACATCTCAATTCTCCAGCTGCACTCATCTTTGACAAGCGCTCTTTGACGACGTGAGGATTACGTTACTGAAGACCACCTGTCAATCATCGTATAAAGCCCGCCCTGGCAATTTGATTGGCCGATGATTTCTGAACCGATCATAATTTCTCCTCAATGGATTGAGTCCAGACCGAACTTCCCGTCCGAAAAATGTTGTGGGCGGAGTTCGGGCTGGCATCCAGGCTAAGCAATTCGTACAAATTCATATGATCTCACTCAATTTTTGGTAAATCGTACATATTTAGTACATTGCTCAATTCGTACGAATCCGTGCGAATGACCTACCCCCTAAACCTACCCATCACTGAAGACACAATCGCTTTATTTGATGAACAAATTTAATTTACGCCTTTTTTCACATTCAACATCGATATGTGAATTTACATGGAACACATCGCAAATGATAAACGGAAGCTCGAGCAAGAAGACGAACAAAAAGTCTGATGGGTTTGGATGAAAGCGTGTGAAAAAAATGTCAATTTTGAACAAGGGCGAAATTTTCAATCACACATTGGGGGAGACAGCTATGGGACTTTTTGTGTTGGCGCATACACGCATTTTTTTTTTAAACAAAATAAAATGAAAGTCAGAGTCCGGATGTTTGTAATTGTATAACGCAACAAGGAATTTTATTGCATCTGATCGTCAAACCAACGTAAAGTCACCCTGTAATGATTGTAGCAACGGCATCAATTACAAGCCTGAATTGACAAAGCGGCCAGTATTCTCTCTCTTATATTTTGCTATAAACATATAGTGGCTATAAACATTTTGATTAAAATACTGTTACAGGATAACAGATATTTACCATTCATAGATATGTCAAAATGCCAAATGTCTGTCAGATTTCGCACTAAATCTGCTTTTGTTTGTTTTTTCCTATAACTCACTGACGGTGCACGAGCTACTAAAGGTAAAGGGAAAACATGACAAGGATTTCAGGAGAAATTTGTTTTGTTAAAGGGGTGATGAACTGAGAAATCAAATTTTCCTTGAGCTTTTGACATCTAAGAGGTCATCATATTATAGGAATATCCTGTAAGTTTCAGAACTGAAAACGTCCTTGTTACTCCACTAAAAGCTTTTATTGACACCAGCCCCATCAAACGACTCGTTTTTCAAAGTGGGGAACTATGACGTCAAAGAGGATATAACACCACCCCCGAAGAAGATGATCAACGCCTACTTTAACACGGCCGGTTTAGCCCCGCCCACCGATTCGCGCATTATATGCATAGCTAAATAACATAGAGGCCTACCTCGTGATGACAAACCGGATCGAGCTACCGAGCAATACAAAATATTGTGCAGTGCCTGGTTGTGGAAGAAGACAGTCGCTGCATAAGCTTCCTCTGGATTCCAATAGGACTGCAAGGATAAACTTTATTTTTAATGACGTTCAAGCTGATGAGGTAAAACATTGTCCATCTGTTCGCTTCATTTCACTGTGGATTTGCAGACCGATAGAGTAAAGAACGGTGCTGTGCCGACTATATTGGATCTGACAGGAATTGTGCAACACACGGACTCTGGACTCGAACATGTATGGGCGATAGGGGTGTAACGGTACACAAAAATCATGGTTCGGTACGTACCTCGGTTTGCAAGTCACGGTTCGGTACGTTTTCGATACAGCAAAAAGAAAGAAATGCCAGAGAAATTTCCTATTTGTTTAAAGAAAAAATATTTTTAAATAAGTGTGAGTTTTCCTAGACCTTGAAACTTTCAGGTTTATAAATGGGGGTCATCTTTGAAGGATGAACAAATAATGTTTTGGTCATCACATTAAAAATAACATTTAAATATATATTTATTTAGATAATATTTGAATTTTGAAGTGCTGGAAAGAGATGTGTGAAGTACTTGAAAGCATTTAACCATTCCAGCCAAACTGGTTCCAGTTAGTGTTCCTATATTAAATCCATGGTGAATGTTGCTGGTCTGTGGATGTATTACTAGTTTATTCACGGCACAATCTTTCTCCTTGTTTCCATGACAGCTCTGTTTGATCTAATAGAGATCTACGGTTAATAACGGAGAAATGTGAATGCATCTCACTAGTTACCGCAGCGATGTTATTACCTCAGTGACGAATTCAAATGTTTTCTTTACCGGATCTCTTAGCGCTGTGTAGTAAGTGTTGCTTGATCGAGATCGGCTCGCGCTGAACTGGTCCGAACTGATAAACGATTCGTGAAGCATATAATCCGTGAAGCACATGAGTGCAGTTTCGTTCTGCTTTCATTACGCTTGCCATTTGCACGAATTTTGCCGGCAGGAAAAATGGTCCAAGTAACCGTTCGGTTTGTATGCGTACCGAACCGGAAGCCTCGAACCGAAACGGTTCAATACGAATACATGTACCGTTACACCCCTAATGGGCGAATCATTCCGGTTGCCATTTTACAACATTGGACGTTTTCAAAACAATTTCCCCCAAGTGCATCGACGGGTGAGTCGAAACTCATTATAATACGCAAAACTGTTATCCACTCACAGCAGTGGGGGTTTACTTCCAAGTCTTTAGTGCGAGACGCCCATAAAAACCGAGCGTTTTTGATCTAGGCTCAAAACTAGGGTACAAAATAGCCTATTGCTCATTCATTTTGATGTTTTTGAATGCAAAAAACCAAGCAAACATCATAAGTTGAACATCATAAGGCAAGTCGAATGGATTTGAGAAATGGACCAGCCGGGATTTTATATTTTCAGAGCTGGAAAGAAAGACGGGTTACACTTTATTTCGATAGTCATTTTAGACGTTCTACTAATTATAAGTAACTTTTCAACTACATGTCAACTAACTCTCATTAGAGTATTAGTATATTATAATAGACTGTCAGTAGACTATTAGGTTATGGTTAGGTGTTAGGCTTTGGGTTAGGAGAATTAGTCACCAAGTTACTTGTAGTCAGTTGAATGTCTGTTGAGGGACCAAAAAATAAAGTGTTAGCAGATATTAAGCTGACAATCTACTAATACTATAATGACAGTTACTTGATATGTAGTTGAAAAATTACTCATAGTTAGTAGAATGTCTAAAGTGGACTATCGAAATAAAGTGTTACCGAAAGACGTATTTGCAATCACATCGATATTGCCCGCATAATCATACTGTATGAGCAAATATTGGGGGGGGGGGATTGTCCTTTTAATATTGAGGGAGACGTGTCCCCCTGTCCCCCCATAGAATTACGCCTATGTTTTTGGATGAACTATCCCTTAAAGATGAAGAAAAGCATCTCGTGTGATGAACATCATGTCTACTAATGCAACAAATTGCAACTGGCTGTTTTAGCCATGCGGTCATTAATGTTAACAAGCTGAGGAACAAAAGTCAGCTCTTGAAAAAAAGACACGAGAGAAAGAGAGAGAGAGAGAGAGAAATGAAAGAAAAACAACTTTAAACATCTTGTTTTCCCTGGCTGCCTTTTGTGATAAGATGAGGGTGTAACCTGAACTTGCTTGCCCTTCTGCCATATGTTCCAGGAAGCACAGACTCTTCACCACCAGAGAGGGGCCCTGAATTATTGATTAATGATTAGCAAATGCAATAGAAATGTTAGACTCTATGTTGTGTGAGCGAGAGAGAGAGTGTGTGTGTGTGTGTGCGCACGCGGCATGTGTTTGGCAAAAAGGACTGCATGGAGTCGGCGGTGTGTGGACTAGAAAGGGGGAACCAAATTCATTATTGATAGCAGGACAAAACAGCTAGTGTGGGAGGTGGAGAGCACTAGGTGATTTCAGGCCTGTATTGATTACTGGAAACAGCAGGAGGTGAGTGTAGTGTGACAGACTGAACACAAGCTGACAGCAGACTGACTGGCTGTCATAGTCCGTCCTCTCGCTCTGGAAACCCTCGCAGGCCAGGTAAGCATTGTTTGGGGCCCATTGTCCCTAAAGCGAGCTCTTCAGCGGATGGGATCTCATTTTGGCCACGCTGAAAAGTGTCATAGGCAGCGGTGAATATTGAGCAGTGGTCATACGAGAGCCTTTTGGCTTTTCATTTCAATGGGACATAGAATAACATTTCACGAGGCGAGTTACACTAAACTTTTGTAGCGGCGCTACAAATGAATGTCACTGCATTCGATTAAAAAAATAAAAATGACACTTGATCGGATGTTCTGTCAAAAATATAAAACATAAATTAAGCTTTTTTTTTCAATATTTACATATTTAATAGTAAATTAATTGATTACAATTAGTTAGTTACAATTAATAGTAAAATTCCATTAAAAATTAATTGAATAACCCTTACATACTATATTCATATTATGAATTTTAAATCAGTATAAAATAGAGGTTAATATCTATTAACGCTTTGTATAAATGTCAATAAATAAACTTAAATTTAAACTTTTTTTGTTACATGTTTTACATTTTTTAATTCGTAAGTGAGGATTTTCAATGTATTCAATTTAATTTGATGGAATTTTACTGTTAATTGAAATACGTAAATTAAAAAAAATGTATTTATATTTTCAGGTCTCATTGTAATTTCAGTAATCTTGCGTTTTTGTAATTTTTAATACGTCTATATAGTTATTATTTCAGTTATTTTAGTACATCAAATACAACTAAATGGAACTGAAAAATGATTTGGCAACTTTATGAAATAAAATAAGCTTACATTTTGAAGAAAGGAAAACATTTTTAACTAATAACTCTGGACAGACAAAAGTTTGTTGGTTTGAAATGCTAAACCAATACTGTATGTAGTGTCGAACATGTAGACAGTCGGTATAGTGTGTGTTTGTGGTTGTGGGTCATGTTAATAGATAATGTGATGCATTATACCCAAGGTCATTTTGCTAGGACACCTGTGTGAACTGAGAACATACATCCAGCAAAAATCTCCAAAACATTCGAACACACAGCGACTTCAACAATGATGAAGTGAAGAGAAAATATGTTGAATCTTTCAACATTGCACAAATTGGAAAAGGGTGTGCTTCACACAAAGAAAAATGCATCACTGAAAGGTTCTTTGGGAACCAAGAATGTTTATTCCATGGCATCACCAAAAAAAAAGGACCATCATACGGAAGTAAGTAATTGATTACGCATTTATTTATAGCATGATGTGGCTCAGAAGCCAGAGAATTTATGCACAGGTGATCTAAAAAAACAAAGATGAGGATGTGAAAAAAAGAGAGCAGAGTTTTGAAACATTAATGTTACGAGGGCTCCAAGCCCTCATGTTTTGCTTGTATATAGAGCTGTCACTGTAATACTGATGAGCTCTGACACATCACTGTCCTTCACTGACTCCCTTTCGCAACTTGATCTAGATAACTTCAGGTATGTAAAATCTGACTCCTATGAGCACAGAATTGTGATGAATATTGATCTAGAGTAATGCTTTCCTGTGGCATGCTGTGTTTGAAAGTTTTAAGTACAGTGTTAAGGATCAATAATGCACAATAAGGCTTTTCTGTTTCCATAAAAAAATATTAAGCAATTAAAAATATTATTTGGCCAGAGCAAAAGATGCGTGAAATGTGTTTATTTGATTGATAAAAATCCTATCCTTGCCTTGTTTTTGAATAAATCAATGTGACGGCACATCTATATCTCATGCTTTCCTAATGTCTTGCACATGGTATCACGTGGATGAATATGCATATGCAAATTATATGCAGATGAGGATTATGCATACACTCTGAAAAAAAATATTGTTGGTTTAACTTAAATTAAGTGACCTGGTTGCCTTAAAATTTTAAGTTGATTGAAATGGAAAAAGTGAGTTAATACAATGAAGGAGATTGATTTAATCATCAGAAACTCAAAATCTGAACTAAATAAATTAAGTTGATTTGACAAAAGAAAAAATGTTGTGATAACAAATCTTGAAAAAAAAATATATATATACAGTATAGTAAAACTAGGTGTTGTAAGCTCCATATATGGTTATTTCGGGGAGGAGACGGAGTGGAGACACATGTACTCACAATCTTCCGCTGACTGGGTTTTATAAATATTTGCACAGGTTATGGCATACGCACAATTTTATAAGTCTGAATGTTTTTTGCCTAACACCATGTTGGTTTTCAGCACACATACTGTACACTTGGTAAGGATCCTACACACAGTTTAAATGTATAAATGAGACCACTGACCCGTGTCTGATTTAGGACCACATATGGAAGTGGCCCGAATCAGATTTGAATACATCAGAATCCATGTGGATTTTGTTGAACACATTGTCCTGAGAACATGAGTCACATATGACTGAAAAAATAGGATTTGGGCCACATTTACCTGCAGTCTGAACGTAGCCTAAGACTTAAACAAAGATGAAGTGAAGAGAAAAGATACAGACACTTGCTTTGATATTGTGTATCTAATGCATTTTGATGTATTCAAGTATTAAAACACTTTCCGGGCCACTGTATTAACTAAATAGCTTAAGCTAATGCACAAATGAAAGTATCATATAAAAAAATGGTTTCCTTATCGTCTATCTAACAGTTTTACTTTGACATAATTGAACAGTTTCTGAAAAAAAAAAAAAAGTTTTTATTTCTTAAAGGTGGAGTGTGTGATTTTTAGCGATATCTAGCGGTTCGGTTGCCAGTTTGCACTAAGGGCTCAGCCCACTGCTCAACCGTCCCTTTCAAAGAAGCTACGGTGGCTAAAACGGGACAAACATCTCGTCACCTGAGACAGCAGAGAATAGCCAGAGTAAGCCAGTATGTGTAACATTGTCACTATTTCTGTACCACAGTCCATTATAAACCACATCATGGATAAAGTTTACAAAGCCATAGTCAGGTGAGGATCAAGGGTCTTAAAGAGTACCTATTACGGCATTTAAAATGTTCCTAATAATGTTCTGGGAGTCCCCAACAACAATTTTACAAGCATGCAATGACAAAAAACACTTTTGTTGTCTTATAATATGCATTTATTTTTACCTGAATTGCCCACCGACTCCCATATGAATCGTTTTAGCGAGTCCTTTGTCCAAAACCCGCCTTTGCGTGACGCTAATCTGCGGTGATTGGTTAGATGACCTAGTCAGTTGTTACTGTGTTACTGTGCCTGAGCAGGTTAAAGCCTTGTTTAAACTCGACGCGTCCGCATGAGCGCAAAGGTGCGCACGGCAAAAATGACATGATTATAACAGCGCGCGCGCCTCCACATCCCCTAGACACTCTTCGCGATTAACTTAAAATGCTTCCAAGATCGACTTGTCGACTGCAATCGACGGGTTGGTGACTCCTGTAACGTTACTGTTTTACGGTCAATGACAAGAGTACTAATCAGCTGTCTCACAAACGTAACCAGCACATTTATCCCCACATAGCAAAGCCAGAACTCAGCGAGGGAGAAGAACTAACATGAAACAATCCAACTCACCGCAGTCTCATCCCAAGACGTCATACAACTGACGCTTTTGACCATACGTCAACATCCGCCATTTTAGGGTACCCTTAAACGTCGGTCAGATGACGTTATCTAATCCTAACCCTACCCTGTCACCAAACTGACGTTAAACGTAAAGTGTCAGTTGGATGACGCCCCCAGATCGTCATCTAACCAACGTTTAAGGGTACCCTAAAACGGCGGATGTTAACGTATGGTCAAAAGCGTCAGTTGTATGACGTCTTGGGATGAGACTGTGTTATCCAACTACATATTTTACACCACTGACAAGTTAAAAGTCACTACTCATGGTGTTTGTTAGCTTCTAGCTTTCTGCGTCTTATCTTTCAAGGTAGTGACGAAACGCGTTCTGTAGCGCTGTGTGTTCGCGTTCAGCTACGGTAAAAACATGACATCACAATGTGTCAACCTTCATAGAAGGGGGTGCCCCCAGTTATGTAGATATAAATGTCTCATTCTAAGGTAATAAAAACATTACGGTTTATTAAGTAAGTTCTTTATACACCACTGAAAACATAGTTATGGATGTCATATGTTAATAGATATGCAAAAATGTTACACATTGCACCTTTAAGTCTAACCTTCATGAATTGATAATGTTAATAAATATTAACCGACTCTTCTGGCGTACATGTTTCAGGTATCCTGACTTCACGGCTCTCTCCTTCACCTGAGTTGACTCATCTCGTAATGAGCTCCTTCAACACGCTGAGCTACAGATGCAGACGCCTCACAACCCTCACAATCGCTTCCTTTTCATCACAGAAATATGGCTACGCCGCTGGCCTGTTTGAGATGATATATTGGGCTGTAATAACACTTGATCATCACATTTGAGTCTAACTGAATTATGGGTAAGAGGATCGGGTTGACATATGTTTCAATATCGGCGAATGATGCATTATTCTCCGCCAAGCAATGGATTTAATGAAATATAAATGTCCATTAATCCTCACCGTTCATGCAATCAGTGAGCGCGGACCGAGCCGGCTGTTCGCTAACCATGGGAGATGAGCTGCCATCACTGGACAAAGAGAAAAGTGTAAAAGTGAAGGAAAACAGAGCAAAAGAGAGCAATGGTTATGAGATTGAGAGCAGAGGCAATGCCACTATTGGATCGTTTACAAAAGTGTACTGGTAACAGTTAAAAAAAAAACTTTATTATTACATTTTCAAATGAAAATGTAAGTGGTTTCTGCTCATGCAAATCTCAATGGCATGATGCCAGGGTGTTCCTTTGTGGTTAATAAAGTAATATATTTAAAATGCCGCATTATATGAGGCGTCATTCAGGTCTGTAGCATAAATAGTACAAGAGTCACATGCCAAAACGCACTAGTTTAGAAATAATAATTACATTAAACTTTCACCTAATTAATTGCAGAACAAACTGCTGAGGTACCTTTACACATGAAATCAATAAATCTAACACACACAGTTAAGATGGGTGTAACCGATACTTAAACACACAGCAACATTGACTATTTACACTCAAGTTTGTACGTGTAGCGACGCGCATGCATCTCATAAAAATATAAAGTAAATGATAAAATCATGCACACAAACCAGTGTTAGCACGTGAGTTTTACACACAGTGACTCCCTAGTAAACACTGGCAAATTGGAATCAAACATCAATATTAGCATTTAGCTGGGGAAAAACAGCCTACCCTTAAGGTTACTATAATGACACAAAAAACAAACAAACAAATCCCGATATACAGGAAGTATATTGAAGTTACTTGTCAGTTCTCAAATATAAAGAGTTAATGTTCCCATTTTCCTATGAGGACCTTCTCTCTGCTGTTCAGTTGATCAAATCAGCCTCATCCTGCATTTTCCACACTGCATTTTTGATTAATAAAACACTGCAGAAACATATCTCGTGTTCTCCACAGAATCCAGTGAACACAATTTACAGTAGGTCTGGTTGTTATCTCTGTAATGTGTGGAATATTTATTTACTTATTTTGTCCTAGTTCGTTTATAGCTTTTTTTTATTTCTGGTGATTGTATTTATGATTCAAAAGTCATAAAAAGTTGTGTCCATTTATGGAAGAATATCAAGATGAACAACATAATTGAGAATTGAATTGAATTCACAAAGCTTCTTTTCTGCAATAATCCAAAAGAAAATGGAAAGATCCTTTTGGGTTTTTGTCGAGGGAACTAAGGTAATGCTGACGGGTTGGCCGCACTCTATGGACATTAGTCCCATACGCATTGGTTCTTTGTACGCATGTTGACAGGCAACAAAATTTTCCCCATGGGGATAATAAAGCACTCAAATCAAATCTCTACTGGTAGTCTAGTGTTTTTGTATCTGTCTTTTTGTCTTATTTTTTATATTTTTAATGAAGCACAATCACTGCGTTTACATGCAGCCAATAACCCGTTCAAAACCGGGATATTAGCAATAACCCGGTCGCGAACGTCCATGTAAACACCGGCAAAAACCCGAAAAATGCTCATATCCCGGATTTTAAAAACCGGGATATTATACCTGGGGTACCCCTTTTCTAACTCGAATTTTTGGTCATGTAAACGCGTATCGGCATATCCCCATAGTGATTTGTGTTCTGCGCATGTTATATTCGCAAGGAATCTTGGTCTTTTGAGTAGAGAAACTTCTCGGCGCATACAAAAATCCGCGTGCAGTATTCCGGAAGTAAACATGACGAGACCAGGCGAGACACAGCACAGCATACTTTTGGAACGAGCTCAGTAACGTTACCAGCATCTTAGCGCAAACAAAGGCGATCGCTATCTGCACCGAACTATTCATTATCCGCATACTGCTGTTGTTGATGTCTTTGGATACAGGAAGAAGAATCGGAAATGACGCATTTTGCGTCTTAAGGTTGTCCGTACGTCTAAACGCTAACCGCGCGTCGCCGTTTACATCGGGATATTGTAATACCATGTATACAGGAGAAACTCTCTCGGCTCACGCATGTAAACGGGTTATCCCTAATGTTTTAGAAACCCGAAAAGTGACCTTAACCCGACTATAACCCGAAAATTGGCTGCATGTAAACGTAGTCAATGAGATTAGTCAATTGTGCAAAACCACCATGATCCGGCACACCTGGCACAAATGCAGGTGAAGTTCGTCACGTACGGATTCTGCACTCGGCTCTACAGCGGGACCTGGGCATCATTTATTGACTAAAGATGGAGTCAATAGATCCTGAAGCACACTTAAACCCAGACAGCAGTGATTACAAGGTGTTGAGCGCACGCCGCAAACTCCCTCCTCGCCCATATGTATAGCTTACGTCCATAATAAATGTTATCTCTTCATGAGAGGGGTGAGCTGTCAACTTGATTAAGGACGCAGATGAGCATCTGAGTATCTGGCCAAACACACTGAGATATGCAGAAATACAGTCTGTTGTGTCGGGTTCTTGTTTGAATGTAATCATCGCTGCTTTTCTGCATCATTGCTTCTAGATTACAATACAGCATTCTGAGTTACTCAGATAACAGCACAGTTATTACGTTGGCAGTTATTACAGAGCTTCGATTCTGAACATTATTCATGTATATGTAATTGTATAAACAAAATGCACAGCAAATTTCTAACAGAGCCAAAACTTCCGAGTTTCATTGTAAAACGACATTTGCAATTCAGCAGACGCATGTTTGATTCATTATAGTGGCAAAAGACCCCAAATAATAGTAATTATAAAAACAATAAACATGACACAGTGATTATATTTCTTCAGTTATGTTCTTTTCTCGTTTTTTTAACGCACACTGTAAACCCTAACGGTCAAAATAATTAATTGGTTTGAGTAGGACAAACTTAAATTCAACGTATTAGTTCAGTCAAATTAATTTTTATGAGTATTTAGCACTTTCTTTTTCTTTCAAGTTCACAGAACTGATATATTTTAAGTAAACTGAACTGTTTCATTGTTTTGAGTTTTATGAAATTATTTGTTTTAATTTAGACGAACTTAAGTTTAACTGAAACGGCTGGGCTATCTATTTCCCAGCATGCTTTGCCGATGGCACTCGAAAGAGAGTGTAAATGCTAAAATTAAGTGCAATATGTTTTTTTTTTTGTGTAAGATTAATGTTAAGTGTGAGATTTAATGTTTTGTTATGTTAATTTAGAAGAATTTCTGTTAATGTTGGCTTTAGGATAGTTACCATCATGGTGACAAGTGGTGCATTTAGCTTGATTGAGAGCAAATTGTCCATTTATATTATTGCGCTCATACAGCAAGTGCTTCTGTGCTTGTAAGTGCTTATAACATACTGTTTCTAATATGATAGCATTTACTATGCCAGCAGATTAGCTTTTAAAACTAACTAAGTTTATATAATTAAAAATAATTTGAGTTCTGCCAACTTATTCAGATTTACAGTGATTTAAGTTATAGAAACTAATTAGTACTATTAACTTTATTTACCCAAGTTATCTTAACAAAAAGTTATTGAGTTCCTTGGAAACAAATCAAATATTTTTTTTATGCTTAAATTGTTTGAGTTAATAAACTTAAATGATTTAAGGCAATCGGTTTCCTCAAACGGTTTGAGTTGAACTAACTCATCAGGTTTTACAGTGCATGCGCTGCTATGAAAGTGTTAGGTTTCATGTCTTCCACCTGAGTGCCCAATCCTCTTTTGTCATTTTAAATGTTATAATTAGCCAGACAAGTGTGCGGCTTCTTCGCCTGCTCCGTTATCTTGTCCGCTATCTTTGAACGGGTGTTAAAAACAGGCGCAGTTGTTTGTAACGAATATGTCTGCTTTCCCGGGCCGATCCGGTGGCACTGTAAACATGACGCGGGTTAACATGAGACCATGTGGAACCTAACGCCCGCTGTGGGCGACTGCTCCTCATCTCTGCTTGCATATCACAAGTTAAAAAGTCCAAATTATATCACCTTTCCTGGGTAACTGCACTTCCAGTAACCAGTCTCACCTCCAACTGACACTGAGCAAACCAGACAACACGCATAGCAGTTGCAGTAGGAGTAACAGTAAGTTAGCAATGACAGAGCGAAGACTGCAGACTCAATTATCACAGCTCATGTCCATTAGCCTTCCGTAGATATTTGAATTTTGAACTCAAATCATTCTCATATTCACACACACACACATATAAGTTGAAAAACTGAAATAAAGTGAAATATAGTTGACTTACTACAACTTTCTCCCATCTGCATCTCTGGAGCTCAGCCACAGTGATCTTTGGGTTGTTCTTTACCTCTCTCACCAAGGCTCTTCTCCCCCGATAGCTCAGTTTGGCCGGACAGCTAGCTCTAGGAAGGGTTCTGGTTGTCCCAAACGTCTTCCATTGAAGGATTATTGAGGCCACTGTGCTCTTAGGAAACTTAAGTGCAGCAGAATTTTTTTGTAACCTTGGCCAGATCTGTGCCTTGCCACAATTCTGTCTCTGAGCTCTTCAGGAAGTTCCTTTGACCTCATGATTCTCATTTGCTCTGACATGCACTGTGAGACTATAGACAGGTGTGTGGCTTTCCTAATCAAGTCCAATCAGTATAATCAAACACAGCTGGACTCAAATGAAGGTGTAGAACCTCAAGGATGATCAGAAGAAATAGACAGCACCTGAGTTAAATATCTGTGTATCACAGCAAAGGGTCTGAATACTTAGGAGGACCATGCGATTGCAGTTTTTCTTTTTTAATAAATTTGCAAAAATGTCAACAATTCTGTGTTTTTCTGTAAATATGGGATGTTGTGTGTACAATAATGAGGGAAAAAAAACTTAACGAAAACGAACTTAAATGATTTGAGCAAATGGCTGCCAAATAAAGAGTGAAAAATTTAAGGGGGTCTGAATACTTTCCGTACCCACTGTATATATATATATATATATATATATGCCGACAAGCATTTATGGTAAAATAAAATATATTTTAATATACTGTTTTTTTTTTAATTTGTACAGCATGTCATATATTCAAACACATTAGCAATTACACATTTTGTAACGATGACGTTGCAATTGAGAACATTTAAAATATATTAACTTTAACTGTAATGTTGGACACACTAAGGTTAAAATTATAAGCAAGTGCTTTACATATGCTTTAATAGGTCAGTCAACACATCAAATTAAGTGTACTTTTATTATATTGTCTGCAAGCAATTTATTTTATTTTTTTTTTCCTTTTAAAATATCACTTTTTTTTTGAAGGTTTGAGGTGCACTGGTGCACAAAGGGAAGAGATCCTGAAGATAAAAAAATGATAATAATAATAATAATAAAAAAAATCACCTTTTGTGTTTTTAAATTTTTATTAAGCTTGTATATTTAAGTTCATTAATTTCACTTAAATGGCAATGAAGATTACCTATTAATTGTCATTTAAGTGAAATTACTGAACTTAGTATACAAGCTTGATAAAAATGGTCATTTTAGAAGAAAATTTCAAATGGCATTTAGAGGCTTTTGCATCTGAACTCTTCATATATATATATATATATATATATATATATATATATATATATTTGAATCTATACTGTGATGAGTCAATTTTCATTTTGGGGTGAAGTATTCCTTTATCAATGATACATTTTACATGCATTTCATCTACTCACATCGCATCTATAATACTACATGTATTGTACATCCATAATTCAGCCCTGCGTCAAAGCTGTACAAGCTGCTCCATGTGCTGAACTGAAGTGTATTGTATCTGTTAGCTTTCTGTCCCTGTGTGAGTTTGGATTGACATCGGCCTCTGTAAAGTTAACCTGGGACACATGTGGCTCTGTCGAGCAGCTGTCCAAATCAATTTTGCGGTTGTAGTGTACACACATGCCTGGGACACACTCCGTTCCAGACGGTGAGCCTCAGTCCTCTTCCCAGGGGCTCTGAGGGT
Organism: Cyprinella venusta; assembly: GCA_038021265.1. NCBI lineage: Eukaryota > Metazoa > Chordata > Actinopteri > Cypriniformes > Leuciscidae > Cyprinella > Cyprinella venusta. Next base: position 6,715,866 of record CM075874.1, read on the forward strand.
GGGGTCATTGCTCATGACGGCTCCATAGTCCCACACCAACACACACACACCTCTATTCCTCTAAAGACATCCAAAGGCATGTTCTTTGTGTCAAACATGTTCTATTCTTAAACAACCAGAATCATGTTTTATATTAATATTATAAACATGCTATTTCACTGTAAGTCCCTCTATTTTATTAAACACTATGTCTACATACAGAGAAAATTACTTTAATATTATTTATTAAAATAAATACATTAATATAGGCCTACCGAATAGCTTTTTGTATTTTACCTTAAACTTTAGTAGTTTTGTTTGGTGCTTTTCTTAGTTTTTACCGTAAACAATTTATAAAGCTTTCATTTATTTTTTGTCAGTTTTATTCATTTTCGTACTTGTTTTTTTTTCAGTTAGTTGTAAAGGCAACATTTCTATTTTCATTGAAAAAAAACGTTAATTCAAGAAGTATGTAAGATAATATTTTTATTTTAGCTTTTGTTCATTAATATTAGTATATTTTTAATTGAGTTTATTTTAGTTTTAGTTAAAGGTGCTCTAAGCGATGTCACACGTTTTTTTTAGGCCAAAACTTTTTTTTTGTCACATACAGCAAACATCTCCTCACTATCTGCAAGCTGCCTGTCCCCTGAACACACTTTATAGAAAAAAACAAAACAACAACAACAAAAAAAAAAACTCTATAGAGTCTCTATAGATAAAAACAAACTGAGGCAACCCGCACCACAAAACATAACAAACAGTGTTCCAGCCAATACCGACAAGAAAGATTTGGGGGTGGGGTTAATGTGCGTAGACATGAAGAGGGCTGTGGAGGAGAGAGAAGCTAGAATTATATCTCTTTAAGTTATATATGGCCGACACGACCAAAGAGATGACGTTCTGATGAACAGATTGAAAAAAATGTAAAGATGGAAAAGAAGAAGGAACGACCGAAGTCACGAATTTACATTGGAAAGGTGACGAGACAGGTGTGTAAATCCAGTTTGTTTTTTTCTAAATGGCCTTCCATGTCCGCCTAGCAAACACAGGGATATAATTAGCTAGAATAATGCAGTCAGCGCTAACTTCGGTGAATACAACATATAGGTTTCTAGCAGCTAGCTATCAATCTCTATTGTAAATGAGCAAGCAAACTCAAAGGGCGACAGTTCGTGTGAATAATTGTTTTCATCAACTGTTTGTAAGGAATTTGAATGTTCATTCATAGTCTGTATATGTAGTTGTATGTTTATTTATTTTTTTATGGTTTAGTTATATTATGCTGGAGATTCTGTCTTATATCACGTGGTTATTTTGGTGATATATGTGATGTTGTTGTGTCTAATAAGCCCATGAGGGCTGGGCACCATAAAAGGTGTTTGACACGTAAATAAACAAACAATCAAATCAATCAACAATCATAGTCTATTGACAACTTTGACTATTTTTTATGACAGAGCTGTTGTTTATGCTCACTGGGAAATGCAAAGCTAACGCTATCTTGCTATTATTGCATCCTTGTACGGGAGATAAAGTTATTACCTCAGGTGGCGAAACGTTTTGTCGTGTTTTTCTGGTAATGTTTCTCATTTTCTGCATTCTGTTCTGCATTATATTAAAGTATTTATCTAACTTGGCAACATTACACCTTGAATGAAGAATCAGTAAAACTACAGGGGGAGGGGACGGGAAGGGTCTAGCTAGCCTCCATTTTGTTTGACAATACTTTGAATATCAACAAGAAGTGATGTCACCCAACATCGCTTAGGCCGTGTGTCCACCAAAGCGTTTTTCCACGCGCCTGGCGTATGTTTTCAATTGGTTCCAATGGGAACGCCGCGTTTTTTAAACGCCATGAGCGTGACGAGGCGCTGAGCGTTTTTTCCACGCTGAAGCGCCGAGCGCCCGGCGTTTTTTACTGGTCGCCGAGAGTTGAAAAATGTTCAACTTTGGAAAAAACGCAGCGCTCATCACTGTCAGTTCTTGCCCAGCCGTCCAATCACAGTGGAGGAGGGGCGGGACTAAACCACACCGACCAACAGTCACAACGTTTAAACTGCTGCGGATATTCTGTATCATAGCAACGAAACGCCTCAACGGAAAAACGCTGCGCTGCCAAAACGCTCTCAAGCGCCCAAAGCACGGCGTCTTCAGCAGAGCGTGTAGCGTTTTCAGCTGGCAAAAAACGCTTTGGTGGACACACGGCCTTAGAGAACCAATAAAAAAAAAATGCTAAAATAAAATTCTATTCAAGTGTAATATGCAATTTGTAAATTGATTATGCTGCAAAGTGTAACACTCTTAATGTGCAACATTAGTTCAAATGTTGGTTTCAGTTTTGGGGCGGGGCTATCAGTTTTTGTCTGATTGGTTTGATTGGAATGGTTGATCGGGGAGGGTTCAAGAAAGCCATTAGGTGTGTTCAACTTGAAGTGGTGCTGCTCAGATCGATTGGTGTATGTCAAAGTAGCGCGAGAGTGATTCGAAAGCTTACAGAACCATCTGCTATCTAATCGATCTCGTGGTACTTTGGGGTTAACTTCTGTGCAGCGTCGCTTCAAGTCGAACACACCTAATGCTTTATAGTTCAGTTCAGACACACTTAATTTTAATCCGAAAGATATACTATATTCGTATATGCAAGAGTGAATCTACCCAACACACTGAAAAACGCAACAGAAAGTCAAAGACAGATCAAGTCCTGCAGTGTTTTGGGATTTGGTGGATCACATGCCCAGTTGCTTGTCCAGGGAGCATTACATGAGAGGCCAAGCCAAAATGTGCTCTCTCTGGATGCTGACAATGAAATCCAGAGGTGACAGGAGCCTAGTGGCTCTGTGAGCTCATATTGTGCCTGTTTTCCCTTGCAAACACATGCAAACAGAAGCTGATCCCTTCACGCTCGGCCCTGCTGCCGTCTGCAAGAGCGCTGGCCGTCTGTCCGACAGCGCTGGGTTCTCGGCTGCCATCTGAGCCATTTTGGCGGATGGACACGGCTGCCTTCCTGATCCGCTGTGGTGAATGCTGAGCTCCTTCACCTGGAGTCCGGCTCACAGATTCACCAGAGCTTTGAGGTGTAAAAACTTTACTTGTAACGAGTCATCATCGGATGACGTCAAGTGTGAAGTTTTACAAACGCACCACTGACGAATGTAGTAAATCATTAAGGGTTTGCAAATAGCTAGTTTCCCAGCACACTCTCGTTAGGAAACATTACTGAATCAAATGTATGACTGCCATGAGATTAAACATGGTGAGTGAAAGAGGTTATATGCATAAGCACATGTACTATGAAACATGCACTAGGTTCAATCTTCTGATGTTCTTTGTACTACACAAAAAGTTTAAATCGGTGGTTTGTGATGTTGTGTATCTAATCTGAGATTATCATCTGAACACAAGTTCTTACAGATGTTGCGGGTGGATCTCGTGGATTAAAATCTCACACCATGTCATGAGATGGATGTCATGATTCTTACTGGATGAGGAATTTTAATGGGTTTCTTTTTCAAACCTGTGAGCCGACAAGCTCAATTTGAAAATAATGATGCCTGACAAAGCTGAAGCTGGAATAATAGACATCCTAAAGCACAGCGGAATCAATTCAAGCCAGTCAGATGCAAAAAAGGGCTTTAAAATTGTGTAGCGAATTAATTAAGGGGCGATTCATTGAACTTTACCTTATTGTACACATTGTATTAAACTACTATTAATTAACAAAAAGCATATTCAATGGAGACTGAACAGTAGAAATGGGAAATTGTTGGAGAATTTAGATGTTTCTAAACCCATAGCACTGCTAAAGACATCTTACATTCTCTCATCATTTACTCTATCTCATGTCATTAAAACCCTTTCTTCTGCAGAACATAAAAAGACAATAATTTAAAAAACACTGATGAAAAAAATACTGGAACCCATTGACTTCCATTATATGGACACAAGATACACTGATGTCCAAAAACATTGGAACCATTGACTTCCATTATATGGACACAATAAACACTGATGCCCAAAAACATTGGAACCATTGACTTCCATTGTAAGGACACAAGAAACACTGATGTCCAAAAACATTGGAACCATTGACTTCCATTATATGGACACAAGAAACACTGATACCCAAAAACATTGGAACCATTGACTTCCATTGTAAGGACACAAGAAACACTGATGTCCAAAACATTGGAATCCATTGACTTCCATTGTAAGGACACAAGAAACACTGATGTCCAAAAACATTGGAATCCATTGACTTCCATTAGACACAAGAAACACTGATGTCCAAAAACATTGGAACCATTGACTTCCATTGTATGGACACAAGAAACACTGATGTCCAAAACAGTGGAATCCATTGACTTCCATTGTAAGGACACAAGAAACACTGATGTCCAAAAACATTGGAATCCATTGACTTCCATTATATAGACACAAGAAACACTGAAGTCCAAAAACATTGGAACCCATTGACTTCCATTGTATGGACACAAGAAACACTGATGTCCAAAACATTGGAATCCACTGACTTCCATTGTAAGGACACAAGAAACACTGATGTCCAAAAACATTGGAATCCATTGACTTCCATTAGACACAAGAAACACTGATGTCCAAAAACATTGGAACCATTGACTTCCATTGTAAGGACACAAGAAACACTGATGTCCAAAAACATTGGAATCCATTGACTTCCATTATATAGACACAAGAAACACTGATGTCCAAAACATTGGAATCCATTGACATCCATTGTAAGGACACAAGAAACACTGATGTCCAAAAACATTGGAATCCATTGACTTCCATTAGACACAAGAAACACTGATGTCCAAAAACATTGGAACCATTGACTTCCATTGTAAGGACACAAGAAACAATGATGTCCAAAAACATTGGAACCATTGACTTCCATTGTAAGGACACAAGAAACACTGATGTCCAAAAACATTGGAATCCATTGACTTCCATTATATAGACACAAGAAACACTGAAGTCCAAAAACATTGGAACCCATTGACTTCCATTGTGTGGACACAAGAAACACTGATATCCAAAACATTGGAATCCACTGACTTCCATTGTAAGGACACAAGAAACACTGATGTCCAAAAACATTGGAATCCATTGACTTCCATTAGACACAAGAAACACTGATGTCCAAAAACATTGGAACCATTGACTTCCATTGTAAGGACACAAGAAACACTGATGTCCAAAACATTGGAATCCATTGAGTTCCATTGTAAGGACACAAGAAACACTGATGTCCAAAAACATTGGAACCATTGACTTCCATAAGACACAAGAAACACTGATGTCCAAAAACATTGGAATCCATTGACGTCCATTATATAGACACAAGAAACACTGAAGTCCAAAAACATTGGAACCCATTGACTTCCATTGTATGGACACAAGAAACACTGATGTCCAAAAACATTGGAACCATTGACTTCCATCATATGGGCACAAGAAACACTGATGTCCAGAACCATTGACTTCCATCATATGGACACAAGAAACACTGATGTCCAAAAACATTGGAACCATTGACTTCCATTATATAGACACAAGAAACACTGATGTCCAAAAACATTGGAACCCATTGACTTCCATTGTATGGACACAAGAAACACTGATGTCCAAAAACATTGGAACCATTGACTTCCATTGTATGGACACAGGAAACACTGATGTCAAAAAACATTGGAACCATTGACTTGTAAGGACACAAGAAACACTGAGACATTTCTCAAAATATCTTTCTTTGTGTTCAACAGAAGAAACAATAGTCATACCGGTTTGGAAGGACATTAGGGTGAGACCAAATTTTCTTTTTTTAGGAGAACTACCCAAACCCAATGAATTGGGTCATTGTATGCAGAAATACATAAAAAGGATCTAGTTTTTGCCTAACGCCCTGCGGCCAGCAAACTGAAGGGAATTGTTTCCTCTAAGGCCTCAGGCAGGCCCTCAAGGAGCCCTGACTCGGCACCAAAGATAAACGCTCTTGTCTCAAGGACTTGCTCCTTGAAAACTCTCCAAAAACAGTGATGTATGAAACCAGTTAGTATCTTCTCTGATGTAAAGTCTCAGCTCCAGAAGCATTTATGGAAAGATCACATCATTCGCACAAGTCTTCGCAGCGCAGGTCTTTTCTCGAGTGTGTCGTGTTATTCAGATGTTAAAAGCCCTGCTGGATGTTTTCTTTGAAGCCAAGTTGATTATGATGAAAGGGATGATTTTGGTGAAACAGTTTTTCTTAGACTCACAGAAGCAGCTATTAGTGATCTGAGAACATCATTACAATCACAGAGCGTCTTGTCTTTCCAAGATCATTCACCACAAATGAATTCAAACCAGAAATAATGAGCCCTGCGTGTCAATTAACAAACGAAAAAGAGAGGAAACATGAATATTTACATAGTTAAGAAAGCATGGCGTATTGGAAAGAGTACGAATGCAGCAGGTCTTTCATTGTTTTCCTGTTACCCAGATCAGATTTGGAAACACTGGTACACGTCCCACAGGACAAACATCTTCTCTGCCCTCGTGGTTGAAAATAAGCAGAGCCTTTGTTTGCCGTTCATTTTAGGATCTTGATATTTGCATCTTTTTTTACATCAAACACAATGAATGTCAAAGAGCTAATTACACTCAGGTACACACGCTTATGGGATCTTCAGCAGGGAAAGTTTTAAAACCAAGCGTAAGTCATTGATGTACAGAACACAGTACACAAATTAATTTATGTTAGGCCCAAAGCATACTTAGTTTTTATACGGTTACGCGTAAACAGTATTACGTAAAAAACTCTCCATCACCATTGCACCAATATTTCACAAATGTGCCCTGGATTTTACAGCACAAATTAGTCGGTCCATAAAGGTGTCACTGGCCCGGCCCGTTATTTTACCGACAACAAAAACAAACTACAGCAACCCCACAAAACAGCAGACATCTTGTGAAGGGGTTCAGAAACCATGAGACTCTAATTTAAAGGACAAACACATTTTTGTTACTCCTACACTGTAAAACATTTATAATTTTCACGAAAGCCCCGGAGCTATCAAAAGTCTTTGCTGACGAATAAACGTGAATTTCTCTTTCCAGGTAAGGTGGAGAATGAGTAAAATGTTAATTTTATACTACTGATATTTTAACAATACAAAGTGAAGTAAAGTCACGAATATCTAAATACATATTAAAGAATATATGATGTTCACTAACCACATAACACACATTCACAGCTGTTCATAGTTCACTTTGAAATTAATTTTTGATATGTTTTAGCTTACCCCCAGGGCATCCAAGATGTAGGTGTCTTCGTTTCCACAGTATTTCCAATTTTGATAATTTTAGGTAAAACCGTTGTTGTCTGTCAGTCATACACTGGAGGTGCAGGGGGTCCACCTCAAAGAGCAGTCAAAATTAAACATTACTTAATGACTCGTAAATATAAGTACACATTGATGCCCTAAGACAGGAAACAAGTGGTTTATGTGAGAAAACGAACAGTATTTATATATTTTTTACCTCTTGTAATCACAGTGACGCCCAAGTGATCTGAATCAGTTGTGCAGTGTCCAACTGAACCGAACTGAATCAGTTAAATGTTACTCCAGAAGTGATCGCTTGCTTGTGACGTCACTCAATATTTACACAGAGATTTCGGAGTGTTTTACCTTTAACTAAACATATTTAGATATACTGAAATCATCTTCCATTGCGGTTTCCCGTATATCTAAATATGTTTAGTGAAAGGTAAAACTTCCAAAATCTCTGTATAAACAGAGTGACGTAGGCGCACAAGCGATCACTTTCAGCGCATGCGCTGGCCGAAGCGCCCTGCTCTCAGATCAGTTGGACGTGGATATGGTTACAAGAGGTAAAAAGATATAAATACTGTTCGTTTTCTCACAAAAACCACTTGTTTCGTGTCTTAGGGCATCAATGTGTACTTACATTTACGAGTCATTAAATAATGTTTAATTTTGACTGCTCTTTGAGGTGGACACCCTGCACCTCCAGTGTATGACTGACAGACAACAACGGTTTTACCTAAAATTGTCAAAATTGAAGATACTGTGGAAACAAAGACACCTACATCTTGGATGCCCTGGAGGTAAGCTAAAACATACCAACAATTAATTTCAAAGTGAACTATCCCTTTAACCAATAGACAGGTTTTACCATAGAATTTTACATTTACCATTAAAGTATTTTACTATAAAACAAGAGTTGTACTTTTCCTAATTTTTGCAACCCCATTCAGACAGGTGGATCGACAGAGGGTTATTAACAGTTATTGTAGGAGTAGGTTTATCACTGGTTTTATCATACTATCATGTCTACTCTTCAAGTCGAATTCTGGTGAAAATGAAACACTACGGCAACAGATACAGCATTCAGCTTGGGGAGTTTGGGTGGAACCGACAGAACGGCAGTTTCTTTCGGTTTTTCAACTCGCTTTGGTCTAAACACGGTGTTCATTGTCATCCAGTTTGAAATGTTGACTACAAACACGGAGGATTTTATGTCGTGGCGTATTCTCCTTATTCTTTACAGCCTTTATCCACTGCCTACAAGACTTGGATCCTTAACTGGAAAACAAAATAATTCTCAATACTGCTATAAACATTCTTACTCTGGGGAACACAAGTCAATACCATAATGAAGTTTGCTAAGAAGTATTTCCTACTAAAGCAAGGCGTTTTTTTGTCTGGTCATGTGTATCCATAGCAGACCTGTGGGAGTGGCCTTTGTAGGGAAACATGTCCAGTGCATTATAGGTGTTGAAGGTTCCCTAGCTATTTGGCAAAAGGGAAGACAACTGCCATTTTTAATTTTTTTTATATACTGAAAAATAAGCTGGATAGGCAGCAGCAGAATAAGAAGTATATTCTTAAAAAAAAAAAAAAAAAAAAAAAAAAAAACAAAGCAGGACTGTTGTGCTGAACCACTAAATTAAGGTTTTCTCCTGTAGATCAGATGGAGGCTCTTCCTCAGTGTGTGCAGGAGCACAACTCCATGGCAAATCCAATTTACAGCTCCGGGAGGTAGAAGGGGGAGTAAGAGACGGGGCTCAGAGAAAACAAATATGACTCCGGGGGACAGCCGTATCTCCCCCAGCACACCAGGCCTGCTCTCCTCTCTGCTGTTCCACCTCGACAAAGTCATCAGACGCCTCGCGCTGTGGAACACACTCGGGGAAAAAAGTTGCCGGGCTTTCCGGACCTTTAAATGCAAGTATATCACATCAAATTGAATTAAGTTTTGTGCTTCATTTGTATTGCAGATAGGAGATAAGTAGCAGGATGGGGCTGGGGAGATGACACGGGTGGCTAATCCCATAGTCAGTTATATGCTAGTATTCCCATGAGCCTCCACTGCAGTAGGAAAATGGATGAGGCAGGTGCACCTCTTATGAAATGCGCCATTCAGTTAGCTTTAGCGTACATCTTTAACATGATTAAACACACATCTATGGTACAGTTCTACTGTAAGAGGGGTAAAAGCTATTCAAGTTGTATAAAGACGATTACCACAGAAAGTGATTTCCAATGTTTAATAATACGATGGGATGCAGCTGTTTTTTGGGTTTTATATATTTTTTTTAAATATGCTTTAACAAAACAGAACACCTTTCTGAAGGATCATCCAACATGTGAAGTAATGATGCTGGAAATCCAAGTAATAAATAATATTTATCAATCTTACTGTTTTTACTGTATTTTTGATCAAATAAATGTAGCCTTGATGAGCTAAAGATACTTACATTCACCTAAAGGATTATTAGGAGCACCTGTTCAATTTCTCATTAATGCAGTTATCTAATCAACCAATCACATGGCAGTTGCGTCAATGCATTTAGGGGTGTGGTCCTGGTCAATACAATCTCCTGAACTCCAAACTGAATGTCAGAATGGGAAAAGAAAGGTGATTTTAGCAATTTTGAGCGTGGCATGGTCGTTGGTGCCAGACGGGCCGGTCTGAGTATTTCACAATCAACTCAGTTACTGGGAGTTTCACGCACAACCATTTCTAGGGTTTACAAAGAATGGTGTGAAAAAGAAATACATCCAGTATGCGGCAGTCCTGTAAGGGGGAAATGCCTTGTTGATGCTAGAGGTCAGAGGAGAATGGGCCGACTGATTCAAGCTGATAGAAGAGCAACTTTGACTGAAATAACCACTCGTTACAACCGAGGTATGCAACAAAGCATTTGTGAAGCCACAACACACCTTGAGGCGGATTGGTTACAACAGCAGAAGACCCCACCGGGTACCACTCATCTCCACTACAAATGGGAAAAAGAGGCTACAATTTGCAAGAGCTCACCAAAATTGGACAGTTGTTGCATTTCTCAATTTCTGTTGAGACATTCAAATGGTAGAGTCAGAATTTGGCGTAAACAGAATGAGAACATGGATCCATCATGCCTTGTTACCACTGTGCAACCCGGTCTCACCCCAAGACGTCATATAACTCACGTTTTGGGACGTCTTTTGACCATCTGTCAATATTCGCCTTTTTAGGGCCCCCTTAAACGTCGGTAGATGAGGTTATGGGATCCTAACTCTACCCCATACCTAAACCTAACCCTAAACCTAACCCGTCACCTAACTGACGTTAAAGGTAAAGCGTCAGTTGTATGACGGCCCGGGATCGCCATCTAGCGACGTTTAAGGGGGCCCTAAAAAGGCTAATATTGACGTATGGTCAAAAGACGCCCCAAAACGTCAGTTATATGACTTTTTGGGATGAGACTGTGTTACACTGTGCAGGCTGGTGGTGGTGGTGTAATGGTGTGGGGGATGTTTTCTTGGCACACTTCAGGCCCCTTAGTGCCAACTGGGCATCGTTTAAATGCCACAGCCTACCTGAACATTGTTTCTGACCATCTGTCTGATGGCTACTTCCAGCAGGATAAAGCTTGAATCACTTCAAATTGGTTTCTTGAACATCCCTGAAATAAAATGGCCCCCACAGTCACCAGATCTCAAACCAATAGAGCATCTTTGGGATGTGGTGGAACTAATAATCCTTTAGGTGAGTGTATTTAAAAACAAAAGCAAGATAGCTTGAATTAATACAAATATAGTCTATTTTTCTTTGTTTGTTTTTTTGCAAACGACTGTTGTATAAGGAAGAAATGTTTCTTGAGAGCAAATCAGCATACTAGAATTTCTGAAGGATCACTGGAGACTGAAGTAATGATGTTTTGCATCACATGAATAAATTACATTGAGAAATGTATTGCAATAGAAAACAATTATTTTAAATTGTAGTAATATTTCACAATATTAGTGTTGACCAAATAAAGCAGCCTTTGTGAGCATAAGAGACTTCTTTCAAAAACTTGTTTAAATCTTTTTTGTTGTTGTTGTTGTTGTTAAAAAGAGTTTCAAATGAAATTAATAACAATATTGTCTATTTAAAAAAAAAATGCTCAAAAAAACAGATTTTGTGGGTCTACATTTTGAATGATTTATATGCTGTTTTCCTCATGGGGATCAAAAAATGTCCCCACAATGATTTCAGATATTACCATCTTTGTGGGGACATCGTTTCCCTAATGTAGGGTTTACCAGGCCACACAGACACACAAACATGAAAAAAGGATGTTAAATCGAATTAAATTGATCTGACAAAAGAGAGAAGACAGACATTCATGCGATCTGAACAGAAGGATTCTTCTGGCCTTCTTCTGCACAGAGAGCTTCTTCTCAAGCACAGATAACTATGAAGGAATCAGAGCGAATAAATTAAGGCTTTACGAGATAAACATGTATTTACTGCTGCTGTGCTTGAATGTAATCTCTCAAAGATGCTAATGCTATGATCTAGCAGCAGACAAATCCACCCAAATCCTAGAGGAGTCTTAATAAAACTGTCTAAATTCAGCCAGATAAAGACCACCACAGCACTGCGCCATTCACACCATAAATAAAAGGCTGCAATTGCATTTTAAGGTGAAAAATATTACAGAGCGAAGTGGAACATATTTAAAGCACTCTCTGCACTTCCCGTGGAGAGATTAGGCTCCTCTCAGTTTAAAGATAATCAATTGTTCTTGATACATCGGCGCCAGGCTCACGAGTGTGCTGTAATGGAGTCTAATAAATACCAGAGATGTGGCATGTGTTGAACGCCATTAATCTACATGTTCTGGAAATGTAACGGATTGTCAAAGCGCGGCTCGCACATATTCCATCACACATCCAATTGGCTTTGCCCGGCTCTACAATTCATTTGCGGTGTAATGCACCCAATAAAAATGTATTCGGACTGCTCTATTGATTGTGAAATAGCATAATCTCTACCAAAGGAAAGAGATGAATATCCCCATTTTCTCCAAGAATATAGTTTTGCCACAACCTCAAATAAGTCATTGTGGCCTAGCGAATATGTTCTTTCTATACAGTACGTCGCCTCTGCTTCTCCTTCATGGTATTTTGATCCATGTTATTCTGGGAGGTATTTCAAAATGATTCGGACATCTTGACACCCGCAAAAGCCTAAATAAAACAAAGTGCACATCTGTCATCATATACTCACCCTCACGGCGGTTCTTTACGATAAGTATAGCCAAATGTTCACACTGTTAAAGGGATAGTTCATCCAAAAATAAATATTCTGAAATCCTTTAATCCCCCTTTAGTTGTTCTAAACCTGTTTGAGTTTCTTTGTTCTGTTGAACATTTTATTTTGATGGTCCCTTTTGAACGTTCTGTTAACTATAAGAAACTTTGCAACCACGTCAACTAACTCTCATTAGAGTTTTAGATTTTGCTTAAAGGTGCCCTATAATGTGAAATTGAATTTATGTTGGCATAGTTAAATAACAAGAGTTCAGTACATCAACCCTGTATCACACGAAATACGTTCTGAGGAAACTATTTTGCAAATCGCAATTACGTTACATGCCAACATATAAGCAGTGCTATTACGTTGGTCCTTAACGTAATATGTCTCATTGTTAATACGTAGATACTAATACGTAATTTTCAAATATGAAAAACGTACATATTTTACGTTTTGATAGATGCTAAAAACGTATAATATGGACGTATTTGTAACATTTAAACGTAACATTTTTACGTTTTTACAGCTATAAAACGTTAACTGTTTACGTCTATGTCATATCATAACGATATCTGTATACTTTCACTTTTAAAGATAAATGTAACAAGATCCCTTAATCCTACTCACAAAACCTAAACATATTCATATTATACAGAATATAAAAAGGATAAAACTAATGGACATAGATGAGTTTTAGCATTACAATATATTTTGAGCCACTAACCCCAATCCTACCCCTAAACATAACCATTCCTTAAAACTACGTAGGATAACAGAATTATACAGAAAAAAAAAACATAACAGACAGACAAGTAACGTTATACGTTTCACAATAATTTATTTATTGGGAAAATGTCAAAACCGCTAACGTTAACATTACCAAAAGTCGTTCACATCGCAGTCCTCTGGCAGTATTATAGTATAAAGTTATTAATATTAATCCATGGAAATGTTAATCTGATTTCGGTTCGCTCTCTGAAGGCGCGCGCTCCTCTCCATTTCAAATGTACTACACCGACTGAAACACGACATATCGCAATCTGTGACGAAGCAGGCGAGAGCCAATGAGCGTTTGATATGACTGCCGTAAAACATGTCGTAACGCTTCTTGAAGGCGCATTTTTTGAATTTGAATTCATCACCAACGCGGATTTGCGGTCGCTGCTGAGAAATGAAGATGAGATCACTGGATAAAATACTGAATTTGGATCTGTTTCTTGCAACCAACGTATGGATTCTTGAATTTGGTTTACATCAAGTTAATAAAATGTATGTCTTTTGTGAATGTATCAGTATGTTGCGTTTTATTGGAGAAAATGCTTTTTGTGTAAATACACTAAATACTACAAAATGGTTAAACAAGGTATTTTTAAGGTTAAAAGTGTATCAAAGTCAAACATTTAATGCCACGATTATGCATAAATTGTAAAGAAACCTGCTTTGGATGTATTATGTTCAGGACAAACGTAATAGCACTGCAATAGTATTAGGTTAAGGACGAACGTAATAGCACTGCTTATATGTTGGCATGTAACGTAATTGCGATTTGCAAAATAGTTTCCTCAGAACGTATTTCGTGTGATATATAGTTGCAGTACATAGACATGACATACAGTGAGTCTCAAACATCATTGTTTTCTCCTTCTTACTTAAATCTCGTTTTTGAAAAACACCCCTGAAAAACAGGCGAATCTCCACATAATACCGACTCTGACGTAAAAGTCGGGATCATTAATATGTATGACCCAAAATATTTGCATATACCAGCCCATGTTCAGTGATAGACGAGACGGAGCTGCGCAGCCGAAGCATGGCAGTTGATCAGTGTTCGAATGTACACATGAACACAAAAGTATATTTTAGTTCCTTCGTCCGAGCCTCTGAAGAAACAATGGATTAATTTTATTTTCTCTGGAAATTTTCAAACATTTCAAGGACGACTTGTTCCCTCAACTTGCCAAGAGCTGGCCTCGGATCGAGCAGATGTATTGTTGTTCAAGTTCAGACAGGTAATCTTTCACTTTAAAATCGTTCAATACTGTTTTTGCATCAGTAAGTCAGGCCAGTGATTAAAAATCAACTTCACATCGCTTCTTTTAGTAGGATGAAAAAAAATCTTATTTAAATTGTGACTTATATACAGAAAGAAAGCGATCAAAAAACAATCACAGCGCGAGTTTATCTGGAGACTTGCCAAACTCGTTATGAATTCAATGACGCACGTTACACTGCACAACGAAGCTCTAACGTTAACTGTATTTACATCATCGTGTCTGCTGCATTAGAGACTGCATTGTAATGCTAAGATCTTCATTTTTGCGATCGACACACTCACGTTTCTTTGCTTGCTCAATCACAGCAACACTTTATGTGATGGGAATAGATCGAAATACTTCAAAAACATCTCACGATTCGTTAATCTCAATAGCTGTAATAGTAAAAACCTATAATAGCTGTAGTAAAATTATTCAAGAGAGTTTCACATGTAATTGGCTACATAGCTATTTCATATGCAAGCATGGCAGCCAATCACAGCAGAGCCCGGTTACACACAGCAGACACGCCCCTACAAACCGGGTGTTCAAAGCAGAGGCTAAAATCGGGCTAGGAAAAATGCCTTTTATTTCTAAATTATGACTATTTTTGATCTAAAAAAACATACTAACATTATAAGGGCAACCCAGGACACATTATAAAATAATTTAAAAAAAAAAACATTATAGGGCACCTTTAATATCCGATAATTGTCTGTTTTGATGCTCCCAACAGATATTATAACTTTGTAAATGCATGTCAACTTATTCTAACCCTAACCCTACCAGTCTACAAATACTCTACTAACACTCTAATGAGAGTTAGTATGTAGGTGCAATGTTACTTATAGTCAACAGAATCTGTTAATGGGACCACCAAAGTATATTTTGAAGAATGTTGGTAAGCATGCTGGTCTCCAATGACTTGCATAGTATGAATATATATATAACAAAAGTAAATAGGCACAAGCAACTCTTTGGTTACTGACATTCTTCAAAATATATGTATTCAACTGTACAAAGAAATTCAGGTTTAGAACAACTGCAGGATGAGAAAATGATGACATCATTTTTTATTTTTGGTTGAACTATCCCTGTAAGATTCAGAAATGACAAAAAACATGCGTCATAAAATTGATCAACACAATTTGCTATAGTTGATGTTTGAGAGGAAATGTATAAGGAAACACTGACGATGATTCACTGACTCGTTTGGTCCAGGTCTGAGTGAGTGAAGCGTGTTCACGAGACGATTGTTTATAAAGAGTTTACATACAGGATACACACACGGACAGATCATTTTTAACAATAAACTCAACAAATACTAATATACAGAAATGGCCATTTGCTATCCAGATTTATCCACACTTGCAAACAAGTATACCCTCTGAATTTGTCACACGAGAGGACATGAACTCAACCACTTCACAAAGCTGGACCGAGGAGAGCATTTGTCCCTAGAAAGTATACTTCTTTTCTTTCCTTTTTTAAAAATGATTGTTTCACTAGAGAAGGCTGGCTAAATATTTTGGACCATCAAAAATGGTCTATGTTGGGAAGTATTCACTTTCACATGGAGAAAAAATCCTGGAATGTTTTCCTCCGAAACCTTACTTATCTTCGCCTATACACTCTCAGAAAAAAAGGTACAAAAGTTGTCACTGGGGCTGTACCTTTTCAAAAGGTACACTTTTGTCCATTTCATTAGCTAATAAGTACATTTTAGGTGTTAATATGTACATTTTAAGTGCTAATATGTCAATTTCAGGAGCTAATGTGTCAATTTCATGAGCTAGTATGTCTATTTTAGGTGTTAATATGTACATATTAGGTGCTAATATGTCAATTTTAGGAGCTAATATGTCCATTTCATGAGCTAATATGTCCATTTTAGGTGGTAATATGCACATTTTATGTGCTAATATGTCAATTTAATGAGCTAACATGTCCTTTTTAGGTGGTAATATGTATATTTTATGTGCTAATATGTCAATTTAATGAGCTAATATGTCCTTTTTAGGTGGTAATATGTACATTTTATGTGCTAATATGTCAATTTTAGGAGCTAATATGTCAATTTCATGAGCTAATATGTCCTTTTTAGGTGCTAACATGTACATTTTAGGTGCTAATATGTCAATTTTAGGAGCTAATATGTCAATTTCATGAGCTAATATGTCCATTTTAGGTGGTAATATGTACATTTTATGTGCTAATATGTCAATTTCATGAGCTAATATGTCCTTTTTAGGTGGTAATATGTACATTTTATGTGCTAATATGTACCATCAAGGTACCAATATGCAGCCTTTGAGTACAAAAGTGTACCTTTTGAAAAGGTACAGCCCCAGTGACAGCTTTTGTACCTTTTTTTCTGAGAGTGTAGAGAGAGGACGGCCTATAGATCTCGGATAAATATTCCTTTAAGTTGAAACACTTATTACCTGGAAATAAATAAAAAACTAAAACTAAACAAACTAACACTGACTTACAAATAAATTTAATTAAACCTAAATAGCAATATAAAATAAATAAATAAATAAATATACATAAAATGACAAAAGCACAAAACAAAATTACTACAAAATAAACTAAAATAAAAAATAAAAGTTAATTCCAAATATTAATACAATTATATTAAAATATACAAATAAAAACTAAAATAATTCCTGAAGAAGCAAAACGAAGTGAGTCAATTTTTATATGGGTGACCTATCGCATAGAAAACATCCAACATTAAACCACCCAAAATGAAACTAATTTTATTTGCATGGCTAATGTGCTCTGAGAATGACAAACTGAAATCAGTATTTCTATGTTTAAGTGCAAAGCACCTCAAACGAGGTCACATCATAACTGTCTTTCACCTGCAGACGCACTGAAGGGAATCATGGGATACGTTTATTGTAGTGAGCCGTGTGTGTTGTATGTTTTGCACAGACTAGAGCTCAGTGGATTGAGCGATTCATAGTGCTGAACTCCATTATCTGCAGCCATCTAGTGTCTGTTTTGTGCTCTAGACTGAGAGAGACACCGGCTGAAGAACACTGAGCTCGCCCACCCGTTGTCTAACAGCATATACAATCTTTAAGTTCAGTTATCAAAGATGTGGTGACAAATGTTTTTTTTTTTTTTACTATTTATTTAAAATGACTTAATATTCGAATCATTTTTTTCTGATCCATCAATTTGACTAATACTATCATGAGTTGATATGCATTTTTATTTATTTATTTTTTTGTTGAAGAAATGAATACTTTTATTCAGTAAGGATGCTTTAAATTGATCAAGAGTGATGGTAAATATGTTTCCAAGATCTCTATTTCAAATGCACGCTGTTCTTTTGAACTTTCTATTCATCAAAGAGTCCTGAAGAAAAACAAAACGCATCACAAAAAATATGAAGCAGCACAACTGTTTTCAACATTGATAGTGATAGGAAATGTTTCTTGAGCAGCAAATCAGCATATTAGAACGATTTCTGAATGATCATGTGACTCTGAAGAATGGAGTAATGATGCTGAAATTTCAGCTTTAACCCTCTTACTACCTTTGGGGTCTTTTTGACCCGCAAATGACTTTTGGTCAATTTAAAAAAAAATGTTCTCTTTTTCCAAATGGAATGAAACTTTCTACAACTCTTTACACTGTCATGATCTACCAAAAAATATTTTGGAATGATGTCTGTCTTTATATTAGCATGAAAAAAATGCCAGCACTCTTTATCTCTTTATCAGAAACAACGAAGAAACAACGCAGATCACATAGACAGAAATAAAGTGGCACACTTCCAACAATGCAAAAAACATCCAAAATGCACACACACGCACACACACACACACTTCAAATACCAACACCTCCAGTAAACAGTAAGCACCACCAGTTTTTGTTCCTAATTGTTCAAAAAAAAAAAAATTAATTGAAAATCATTTTTTTAGGAAATCTTTTATTTATTACAACGATTTTATTTGTTTTACTGCTTTATTTTCTCATTTGTTATTGCTGTTCAGTTCATTGCATGTGTTTTTTTTTCAACATGTAATATAACTGTTCATTTCTGTTAGTTTTTTTTTTCTTTTACAGTTCGTAACTGAAACATTGATTTAAAATTATAGAATTATATTAAAAACAGATAATTGAAATAAATGATCAAATCTAAAGACTCCAACATTTCTCTTTGTAACATCATGTTCAGGTTTGATTCTAATCATAATGTAACATTATTGAAAAAACTTTTGTCAGGACAAAAAATACTTAACTTTGATAAAAAGTTTTTTTGTTGTTGTTATAATTGTCATTTTATAATATTTAGATATGAATCCAACTGGAAAAACTTGTGAAATAAATATAGTTTGGTCAGTCAAATAGCAAATAGCTTATAGTGGAGGTCTATGGTCATCTAGTGGTTAAAGTGATATTTTTTTATTTTAAAAGTGCATTTTCCAAAAAATTGTCAAAAATCTTTCATTAAACCATTTTAAAATGATCCATGTTATCTCCATGAATGATAATTAGAAATCTGGGTCTTTCATAAAGTGAATTTTACATACAATGCCCTTTTTTTGTAAAAAGCCTATTTAAATAAATATTTATTTATTAATTTATAGAAATTTAAAAGATTTCAAAAATCCTCCAAAAACTGCACAAATGTTGAGTAAAAACATTAATAAATAGAGTAAAATTACATTTGTAAAAAAAAAAATATATTATACTGCTTCAAAATTAAATGTTATTGTCTGGGGTCCCTGGAGACCCCAAAGATAATGAGTGTAGACACAAATGAAGATAATAGAAGGGTTAAGAATAAATAAAGTATCAAAGAATAAATAAAATGTTCAAATATGTTAAAATGAAAAAAAAAAAAATTCTAATAATATTTTGCAATTTTTAATCAACTAAATACAGACTTGGTGAGCATAAAAAAGACCCAAAATGTGTTCATCGATAGTGTAATTTACTGTCAGTAGTCAGTGTTGTTGAACAAATACACGTCACCAAAACAACTTTTGTTCGAAACAAAAGTTGTCTTTAATTCTTGCTCAGTTCAAACAAAATAATAAATTAATTCTTGCTACTAACTTTTGTTCTTGTTGCTGTTGTTCAAGTTACTTTTTGTAAGAAAAACACTTTGCAAGTTGGATTTTTTACAGTGGAGTGAAACAATTAAATTTTTAAAAATGAAGACAGTCTGAGGTCTTAAGCATTGACCCCCAGTTTCACAGACAATGCCTGAGTCTAGTCCCAGACTAAAATGCATGTTTGAGCAGTTTTAACTGAAAGTGACTTAAAACATGTCAGTGTCATTGTTTTTTCAAGATTCACACCAGTTTTATAATAACGCAGCTTTATAATAACGTTTATAATAAATGCCCTAATTAAACAAAGGCCTAATCCTGGCTTAATCTGTCTGTGAAACCAGGCCTGAGTGTTTTCCTGAGTCTGAGTAGTTGTGTGGACCTGAAATCACGCATAGGCTCCCCAAACACACCTGCGTCCTGCAGGCGATCGGCGCGGCCCCCGGAACCCTTCACCTGGGCTGGAGAAACACCCAACGGCCCCGAGCAACACAGGTTTGGCCTGCTGTCAAGCCCTGCACCATTAATCATGAGGCCAATGCTGTCTGAGACTTTTCTCACACTCACACACACAAAATAAAGTTAAATCAAATACTTCGTGGTTGCATTGAGGCAGGAATTCAGTTCTTAGAGTTGAGTCATGAGCCATATATTTCTGTGTCAGTGAATACGTGCGAGGTTCGCTCAGGTCACGCAGCTTTATTCTCGACGAGAGGATCGGATGGAGAGCGTTTGATGAATTATTTTGTTTCGATGTGGGAGGCGACACGTATAGCAACACACAGAACAGCCTCACAAGACACACTTATCCATATTGATTCAAGACGTAAGGAAGCGAATGAAAAACTAATTAAAAGAAAATATGTGTTAACCTGAGGAGCGTCTGGGGTTTTACTGTACACACAGAGTCCTGTCAGATATTTGTAACTTAATTCTGTTGTGTTTCAATTACCGCCGCGGCCTCTCAGAGTCCACCGCAGGGTTAGACAAACATGACGTAGCGCGCACACATACGCGAGGTGTACGTCGCTTTGGCCTGAACACATCTCACACGCTCTCGCTTTCATTCTCTCTAAGCCGAGGCTAAATGCTAGATGTGAAACTGCTGTCGTTTCATTTGTGTTGGTTCCTCGAGTTCAGAGGTCCCGTTCAAACGTGACCTCATCACAGTTACAAACAAATCATTCAGACTCCTGCATCTGGCCCTGGTTATGACTGTCCTTATTAAACACAGCTTGGAAGGTTACTAAACATCATTTGGTTTAGTTATTTTCAAAGGAGTGAAACTATATACATGGGACATTAGAAAATATGCTTCGGACAGTATGAATGTGTCAAAAAATATTTAAATATGACACGTAAATCAGTGCGTGCAGTGGTGTTCTGAAATGAGGAGTCCTCACAGTTAAAAATCAAATGTTAATTCCCAGTTACAGACACATTTTCCTGGTTAAATAAACATGTAACACAGTCTTATCCCAATTCGTCATATAACTGACGTTTTGGGACGTCTTTTGACCATTCGTCAATATACGACTTTTTAGGGCCCCCTTAAACGTCGGTAGATGACGATCCCGGGTCGTCATACAACTGACGCTTTACCTTTAACGTCAGTTAGGTGACGGGTTAGGTTTAGGGTTAGGTTTAGGTATGGGGTAGAGTTAGGATCCCATAATGTCATCTACCGACGTTTAAGGGGGCCCTAAAAAGTCGTATATTGACGAATGGTCAAAAGACGTCCCAAAACGTCAGTTATATGACGAATTGGGATGAGACCGGGTTGAAACATAACATCGAATATGATAAACCAAACAGCTCTCTTTTTATTTTTACATTATTAAATTAATAAATGTAAATTAAATGTTACTTATCTTTGTAATTTATTAAAAACAAGTATAAATCTCACCAGATCAGTTTTTTTTATAGCATTTATACATCTATTCAAAAATAATAACTGAATGCAGTGACAATTTAAACAATATGTTTATTTGTTTTCAATCATTTAATTGAAATCATTTAACTGTTTCAGATCATCAAGCTCAGGAAAATACTGCTCACAGACAGGAAGATGTACCTTTAATTTCACCAAGTTGATTGCTCACAAAAAAAAAAAAAAAATCATGTTTTCAGTCCATTTCCAGTTTGACTTTGAGGGGATCTAACAGCAGAGATATTTAAGTGGCTGAGTTGTTTACTTTTTAATCAGACTTCCCATTAACGCCATCATTGCCTTCATTGAGGCCGATTCTGAAACGCGCCTAAAAAGAGGCATGATTCATCACACAAACCAATCATAACCAATCCTACCACCCAATGTCACGATGAAGGCATTGTCTCCTTTTAAAGCAACGCTATCTCACACGACCAATTCGTAAATATTTTACGAGGTGGCTAATTTGTACGACCTCACTGGACACTCATTGGTCTAAACCTCAGTGATGGGTAGGTTTAGGGCAACTATATATCACACGAAATACGTTCTGATTGAACTATTTTGCAAATCGCCATTACGTTACATGCCAACATATGAGCAGTGCTATTACGTTCATCCTTAACGTAATACTATTGCAGTGCTATTACGTTTTTCCTGAACATAATACATCCAAAGCAGGTTTCTCTACAATTTATGCATAATCGTGGCATTAAATTTTTGACTTTGATACACTTTTAACCTTAAAAATACCTTGTTTAACCATTTTGTAGTATTTAGTGTATTTACACAAAAAGCATTTTCTCCAATAAAACGCAACATACTGATACATTCACAAAAGACATACATTTTATTAACTTGATGTAAACCAAATTCAAGAATCCATACGTTGGTTGCAAGAAACAGATCCAAATTCAGTATTTTATCCAGTGATCTCCTTCATTTCTCAGCAGCGACCGCAAGCAAATCCGCGCTGGTGATGAATTCAAATTCAAAAAATGCGCCTTCAAGAAACGTTACGACATGTTTTACGGCAGTCATATCAAACGCTCATTGGCTCTCGCCTGCTTCGTCACAGATTGCGACATGCCGTGTTTCAGTCGGTGCAGTACATTTGAAACGGAGGAGCGCGCGCCTTCAGAGAGCGAACCGAAATCAGATTAACATTTCCATGGATTAATATTAATAACTTTAATTCTGCACTGTATCTCATACACAACTACTATAATACTGCCAGAGGACTGCGATGTGAACGACTTTTGGTAATGTTAACATTAGCGGTTTTGACATTTTCCCAATAAATAAATTATTGTGAAACGTATAACGTTACTTGTCTGTCTGTTATGTTTTTTTCTGTATAATTGTGTTATCCTACGTAGTTTTAAGGAATGGTTAAGTTTAGGGTAGGATTAGGGTTAGTGGCTCAAAATATATTGTAATGCTAAAACTTATCTATGTCTATTATGTTTTATCCTTTTTATATTCTGTATAAAATGAATATGTTTAGGTTTTAGGAGTAGGATTAAGGGATCTTGTTACATTTATCTTTAAAAGTGAAAGTATACAGATATCGTTATGATATAGACGTAAATAGTTAAAGTTTTATAGCTGTAAAAACGTAATAATGTTACGTTTAAATGTTACAAATACGTCCATATTATACGTTTTTAGCATCTATCAAAACGTAAAATATGTACGTTTTACATATTTGAAAATTACGTATTAGTATCTACGTATTAACAATGAGACATATTACGTTAAGGACCAACGTAATAGCACTGCTTATATGTTGGCATGTAACGTAATTGCGATTTGCAAAATAGTTTCGTCAGAACGTATTTCGTGTGATACAGGGTTGGTTTAGGGACAGGTCAGGGTTAGGTATTCCGTACAAATTCATACGAATAGAGCATCACAGTCCCGCCCACAGCCGGTGCCGGAAGTAAAAATTCAATAAAATTTCTCCATTGACATTTGAGATAAAAACGTAACCATACATGGTAGATTTAAAACCAGCTACGGCTGTACTAAGCGATTGTATATGCTCATAAACGCCAACAATTTATGGGGCACTAACCTTGTTTTAAGATACCTTTTATTCACAAATGTATTGGATAAGTACTTCATTACTCACAATCCTGAACAATCCCACAATCATGCATCTGAATGTAGGAAGTCGTGTCACGTGTCTGTAACCCCGCGAAGGTACGTGACAGACTGAAGATTGTGTCATGACGTAAGGCTAAGTTCATTGGTCGCACCTCTGAGACGCCCCCGCGCCATTGGATGTGCAGTTGCCGTGTTTTAGCATGTGCAGCTGCAAATGCGTTTGCTTCAGTAAAACGAGGAAAAGGAGTTTCCTTGCACTTTCACTATATAAAATTCACTGGAGGAAAAAGTTCACGTGGCCGTCGTCAGATTTGGAAGTCACTCAAAAGGCTTTTTCACGGTGGCTTCAGTCGAATTTAGTGAGGCACGGTGGTTTATGGGAGAAGTAGTTCGTTTGCGCGGAAATGAAAATATGCACACAGGCTTGTACCCTTGACTTTTTTTCGATTTTCTCTTCGTTTTTTTTTTTTCACTCGAAATGATATGTTGTATGCTTATGAGTTCAGCCGTAGCTGGTTATCCTCAGACATGCTCTAATAGTCTTTAGATATGGATTTTACAAAATGTCAATGGGAGAAATGAATGGGAAATTTACTTCCGACACCAACGCTCTCTCGGGCTGTGGGTGGGACTGTGATGCTCTATTGGGGAACTCGTAAAATATGTATGATTTAGCAAAGTACGTGTGAGGCCGCTTGAATTCGCACGAATTAGCCACCTCGTAAAATACGTACGAATAGCCATAAGATCGGGATGTCTCACGTAACTTACTGTACCCCATTCATTCTCAATTACCCCCCACTATGAGGCGTTTCTAACTCATATCTGCCTCAAGGTTTTGATAAATTGTGGCATTTTTTTGTAGTTTAATATCCAGAATTCCATAATACGTTTGTCTTTTATGAGTTTAATGAAGAACTTATCTTCTGTCCAAACATTCTGTGTTTCCATTTACCTGAAAAACCATCAAAAACCATTGACGTGTTTACGTTGAGCACATTTTCAATTCACAATTTGAATAATTTTGAAGGGTAATGGAAACGTGACAACTGTCACTTTAGAAAAATGAGTGATTACAATTTTAAAATGTTATATTTTGTACTATTTGCATTGTTTTATTTTTGTGATATCAGCTATTTTCTTATCCATTTTTGAGAATTTAATTTTGATATTAAATTATCCATTTAATATATGTCTATATTAACGTCAACACCAGAAGACGATGTCGTTCTCTTTATTCTAAGCATGTGCTGCAGTTTTGGATTCTACCTGCCGCTTTAAATGCTCAGGATAGACTCCGATTGGCTGTCAGAATTTTTATCGTTCATCAGCTGGAAAAAAAAAAAAAATCATTCTGAAAGCGATACCAATTATTTTGTTTCTCTGTGCCGTTGTAGTTATAGTTGCTAGTTTTTTAATACGTTTTTAAGAACTAATCTGTATTCTTGGTGTGAACAGGTATTTAGTGTCATTCATAGTGTCAAGAAAAGTCTGAACATTTGACAAAAAGAATGTTTTCCCCATTATGTGCTTGTCTTTTTTGTAAAATGTCATTATAAGCTTTTGTAAAAGTTGAATAAAAAAAAAAATTGACAAAAAGTAGTTTGTTATGTTTGTAATGCTTCAACAATAGATGTAGTGTTGAAGATAAAAACAGTCAGTTGTGTTTGTTTGTGGTTGTTACGTGTTAATGTGATGAACTACATCTGTAGTTACATCTGCGTGGAAACCATTTATCATTATCGACACGTTTGCTTTTCTTCATACACATAAAAGGCCAAAAACAAATTCTGAAGGCTGCCACACACATGACAAATTATTAGGTGCAAAAGATTTGTGGCATTTATTTAATTTTGAGGTGGCTTTACTCAAACACCCTCATGCCTTGCTAAATGTTTTCATAACCTCTGTCAGGATATGAGAGAGACCACCTCAATCTCATTCCTGGGAATTAAGGAGGAAACAGGTAAATATGTTAGAAGGGCCTTGTATGAATTATTAAAACGCATAATGTTTACCTTTACATCAAGTGCCATTTCTCTTCTTTATTTTATAATATATGTCAACTGCGAGCACAAAGTGTTTTTCAGGCTACCTAAAAAGTGATGTAGCATCTAAATGAACAGGTTTTATTCAGTTAAATCAGGTTACACCAACTAAGGTCTTTACATCCTTGAGTTAACAACTGTAGGTTACCACAATAGATAGTAAAGCATATTTCACCATTTTGAAGTTATGTTATCATAAAAAACACAATGACATAAAGAGGACAGACACATAGAAATATGAGTAAGGGTCTAAGGTCATCTCTTCTGTAACATCAGACCCTGAATGGTTTGTCTGCACTGCATGTCATCATCCTATTCCTGCCAGCAAATAGAACAGTGCTTCCTCATTTTCTGTTGTGTTGTATTTGCATTCACAGGGTTTGAACTATGAACAGTGTCTAACACGTTTCTACCATTCGAGAATCCAGTTAAACGCTTCTAGAGAACTGTGTTATTTTCTCTTTCTGTTTCTTAGTTCCTCATTGCTACGGGCGCTAGAGAAGCAGAATGTATATTTTATGAGGAAAAGATTGTCTAACTGGTGGGTCAAGATTGACTAGAGTGATTGGCAGACACTGTTTAGCATATTGAGCTTTTGTTGTGCGTGCTGTAGCAATAAATAAGGCCCCAGTTAGCAGTCGTTTGCAGTCCTATCACAGCTCTCGGCCCTATTCAGAGGAGATAAATGTGATTTAAATTAATAGCCAGTCCTAAATAACTCCTCAGATGGTAAACGATGCATTTATCAGATACAGACAGCCAATGTCCCTTGATTCATGGGCCCCTTACAACATGAAGGGAGCCTACAAAAATTGTTATTACTTTTTAATAAAGTGTAGCAGCCGCTCGTCAGTCATTTATCAGAGGAGCTCGCTCAGTCAGATGACGCCGGTTTCCCGTGCAGTGGAGGGGCAGACACATGAAATATGGCTCTCTGCATAAAAATATCAGCGCTGAGGGAAGAGCTGTGTGGGGGGAAAAATCTTTAGCCTCGCTGTGAGGACTGAAACTTGTAGACCATTGCAACCTTTAAAGAATTAGCATTTATTGAATTTATGGCATTTATTTAGAGAATTAGAAAAAAAAAGATTCGGCACACTGTAAAAAGTGATAATGTGCAGTTGTTGGAATGAGGAGCTGTTTCCACATGACCTTCGCCTGGGTAATTCAATCATACTATCATCGATAGTAAAAATTAATTTGGTAACATTTTACAATAAGGTTCATTAGTTAACATCATTAATGAACTAACCATGTGTAATGTACTGTATTTGTTAATATTTTTTTATCTTTAGTTAATGAAAATACAGCTGCTCAGTGTTTGTTCAAGTGTTGAAATTAACATTAACAAAGATTAATAAATGCTGTATAAGTGCTGTTCATTATTAGTTCATGCTAACTATGTATTTAAGTAATATAAAGTGCTACCGTTAATTTAGATGTCACCACATGCAGCACATTTTTAGTTTTCGTATATTTTTTGTGTGCATCAAGTAAAATGTATTTTGACCAAAACACTTTTACAGTAATGCTGCGTTCGAATCATCCTGGGAAGTTCGTATTTAGGATTTGGGAAGTCGTAATTACATCATCACATGTTCAAATCAATTTTGAGTTGGCGATGTACCTTTTCTACATAAAGATTTTTCAACTTCACATCCACAAAAGGATGAGCGTCGAGTGAATTTTTGCCTTTTTATATTTTTATTCAAGTTTTATTCAATTTATGTAAATTGAATCGGATTTTCCATCATAACTGTACAATAATGTTGTGTTCTGGGCATGCGATTTAGTTTTATTTAATGAAAAAAGTAACTTTCTTTTTAGTTTAACCGACACTATCAACTTCATTTTTACAGTAATGCTGCGTTCGAATCATCCTGGGAAGTTCGTATTTAGGATTTGGGAAGTCGTAATTACATCATCACATGTTCAAATCAATTTTGAGTTGGCGATGTACCTTTTCTACATAAAGATTTTTCAACTTCACATTCACAAAAGGATGCGCGTCGGGTGAGTTTTTGCCTTTTTATATTTTTATTCAATTTTTATTCAATTTCTGTAAATTGAATCGTTGGATTTCCCATCATAATTGTACAATAATGTTGTGTTCTGTGCATGCGATTTAGTTTTATTTAATGAAAAAAGTAACTTTCTTTTCAGTTTAACCGACACTATCAAATTCAAAAATCAGGCTTGAAGGAAATCCCAAGTTTCCGGTTTGTAATTAGAACTTTTTAGTGACGTGCGTTAAACTCACAAATACGATATTTACGGCATGTTTGAACGTACCATAAGTACAGTGATTAGTTGGTTGTAGTTCATGGCTCACATTTCATTAAAGAAAAAAAGATATGTATAGTTACTTGATCACAGATTCCACCTTGTAGAAACCTGTTTACATCCCAGCCACGTGACCAAAATGCCAAGCGCCGGGGAAACAGACATCACTCATGCGGCCAGTGATTAAGAGCTCACCTTGACCTTGTTCCTCTGATGGAAATAAACAGATCAACCAGCTAATTTCTCCAACAAATAAGTGTGAGCCCTTTAATTTCGGCGCCCGACAAACAAGCTACGCGAGGAGTTTTCCTCCCCTGTGTATCGGTGCGCAGTTAAGCCTCTCGCGCAGGTAACAGTCAATCCATTAACCTTTGCTTTTAGCTCAGGCTCCAGGTCGCTGCATCCCCCCCCTACCCACCTACCTGAGCTTTTAATACATTTTTCTTAATAGTTGTTCTCCCGTGAATGAAAAGGGCAACTCGCCTCCTCTTGACATTGACTCTGCCACAGTCATAATAAGGTTTCTCCCTTTCTTATATCATCAACAGTAACCCATCGCCAAGCAGCCCATCGTGTCTGTGTCCGTGGCTGTCTGCAGTCATTTCAGAGAGGTAATATGAAAGGGCTTTTGAAGGCAGAGGTCATGTTAAATTGTAACGCAAATGTTATTCCTCAATTATCCAACTGGGGTAAATGTCAACTGCTCGAGGGGGAAGATCTCTCTCGTTCTCCGTTTGTGTGGTTTTTAATTGTGTGCGAACCGCCCCGTACGTCTCCCGGGGGCCCAGAGGAGTCAGGTGAGCGCTCGTGTGGGTTCCCGCAAAACACTCTCTCTTTGCCGTATTGGTTTGGGGTTTGTCTTTACTCCTTGAAGCTGGTGCAACAATGCGACAATAAACAAATACGACAACAAACCAAAGCTCTTGCTGTTTGGCGGACGCGTCGGGCCAAGCGCTGTAGATATTAAACACTTAGACGCATTCCTGTGATAGCTGGAACTCACTGCTGTAGTGAATTTAATGAAAAAGCCTGGGGATGATTGGCAGCTGAATGGCTTAACGAACAAAAGGGGGCAGTTTGGATGGGAGGTCAGGAGTGAAAGGGAGCGCTCTGGGATTTCTCCTAAGGCCACTGCATATTACCCGTCCACTACATTTATATTTGCAATAACAAATTGACTTGAATTGGGCTAAGTGGAGATCAAGACCCGGTGTGGACAGTGCCTGAGCCGGAAGGAGACGGGTGTGGACCTCACAATAAATATACACATACTTAACCCTGTGGTGCTCTTCACGTGTTTTTTTTTTTTTTTTAATTTCAATGAAATGAATGTACCAGGGCTCTAGAGTGCGACCAATTTGGTCGCAAATGCGACCAAAATTTGAAAAGGTGCGACCAAAGTTTTTCCTAGGTCGCACCCGTGCACCTCGTTCTCGCATGATCGCATCCGCTGATTCTCCCCACACGAAAATGTTTTTCTCCTTGCACATGTAGTAAAATGCTCCGCTGCTGTGTGATACGAAATAAATTGCGACCTGAACGTGAACGTTGGCTACTTTATATGGCTAGGTAAAATATATTCTCATATTCAAAAACTAATTCTAATTTTACGAACCCGTTGGGCTATGCTGTGTTCAGCTGATGAATGAACGGAAGATTGTAGCGCGTGCAACGCGCATCCCATCCAATACATCGCAATAATCTTTGTGCTTTGTTACTATTGATATGAAACAAAGTCTCAGATTTTAAATTAGGTCAGTTTTCTTACGAAATTCAAGAACATAAATAGATAGTGTATTGACGCTGTGGCGTGAGATGGCTCTGACTCAGCTCAACTGAAGCAGCAGCGCGGAGCGCACATGATCATCTCTTCCGCCTTAATAAAACCATTTACAGCGTGAAATAAACATGAACGAGCATCTGAAAGCGTGTTAAAAGATAGAGTACAACTTAGCGAAATCCGTATCTTTCACATAGAATCTCTCAATCAGTGATTCATTTCAACCGTGGAAAGACGTCAGTAAAAGGCGTGTAAACAATGTAATGTAACGTCACATTTACCTCAGAGAAAAAAACAAATCCAGCGACCATAAACTCGTTAGCCAGCTAGAAAAATTAACTCTAGATCAGCATTTTGCCAAATACATGCACCATATTACATATTCATTATAATTTTTAACGTTTTTCAATATTTAATGCATGTTGTTTGAAAAAAAATCTGACAAGCTTTTATGCAGCCACCATTTAAATGTTATTTCATATTACATTATTATTATAAAAATAAATAAAAGTGTAATTTAAGTGTTTGTGTACAAATAATCAGGTAATTTTTACCTTCAATATTATAGTAGGCTAATGAAGCATAGTGGGCTACAACTGACTCCCAGAACAGCATTAGTTGAGATTTGTTTTCCTTGAGAAAATTTGCCATGTATTGTACCTGATATCCAAAATAGTCAATATTGAATCGAATTGTGAAATTGGTGTCAATACCCTGCCCTTACTTGAACAATGTAAAAACAGCACTTTAAATTTTTAATTTTTTAAAAGATTTATATTTTTATATACAATATAATTGTGCTTCAAAAAAAAAAAAAATCTTATTCTTTTTTAAAAAGCATTTACATAATATATATGAATATACGGAGCGTGATAAAAAGGTGACCTTGAAATTGTGGCGTTAAATGTGATGCGAGACGAAAAAAATTTGAGTGCACCTAAATTTTGTGCTGGTGCACCTAAATAAAAAAGTTAGGCGCACCGGTGCAACCAAGGCAAAAAGTTAGTCTGGAGCCCTGTGTACTATATTTTAGTTTGATATATATATATATATATATATATATATATATATATATATATATATATATATTGTTTATTTAGTATTTTTAGAGGATTATATGGTACTAAATTATATTTACGCTCTATTTATTATCCATTTATTCATTTTTTTTTGAGCAGAGACCTGAAAATTGAATTTCCAAGTCATAAAAGTTGAATGCTTTAGACCACAAACTTAAGTTTGATTTATTTTCAAAGAAGACACTTGGCAGATTAAGTTGTAAAAAGTGAACCTAAATTTACTTGCGTTTATTGTTATAAAAATTTTATTTTCAAAAACATGTATTACTCTAAAACTGTGAGAAAAGCGAAGACATCTAAAGAAGTGCTCAAAATTTGAGCCTGATATCTAAAAAAAAAAATTTAAAAAAATAAATTGGTTTGATCGCAGTACCAAACCCACTAGATTCAATGCTGTCATTGTTGACAGTGAGGAGCTCAAGTGTAACTATTTTTTTTTTTTCAAAACCATTTCACCTGTTTAAACCATGCCCCTGATTTGTTTTGTGTTCACAAAGTAAGTGCCAAAACCTTTCCCAAGTTTCGTAACATTCAAATCTGGAGACTGTGGGGGCCATTTTAGTATAATGAACTCATTGTCATGTTCAAGAAACCAATTTGAAATGATTCGAGCTTTGTGATGGTGCATTATCCTGCTGGAAGTAGCCATCATAGGATGGGTACATGGTGGCCATAAAGAGATGGACATGTTCAGAAACAATGCTCAGGTAAGCAATGGCATTTGACAGGGTGATATGGCTGCATGTCAGCAGCCATATCACCCTGTAGCCCAAGACTGGTTGCCCACTGAAGCTAAGCGGGGCTGAGCCTGGTTAGTACCTGGATGGGAGACCTTCTGAGAAAACCAGGTTGCTGCTGGAAGAGGTGTTAGTGAGGCCAGCAGGGGGTGCTCACCCTGTGGTCTATGTGGGTCCTAATGCCCCAGTATAGTAATGGGGATACTATACTGTCAAAAGAGCACCGTCCTTCGGATGAGACGTTAAACCGAGGTCCTGACTCTCCGTGGTCATTAAAAATCCCAGGATGTCTTTCGAAAGAGTAGGGGTGTAACCCCGGCATCCTGGCCAAATTTGCCCAGTGGCCTCTGTCCATCATGGCCTCCTAATCATCCCCATATACCAATTGGCTTCATCACTGTCTCCTCTCCACCAGTAGCTGGTGTGTGGTGAGCGTTCTGGCGCACTATGGCAGCCGTCGCATCATCCAGGTGGATGCTGCACATTGGTGGTGGTTGAGGAGATTCCCCTCTCTATGTGAAGCGCTTTGAGTGTCCAGAAAGGCGCTATATAAATGTGATGAATTATTATTATTATTATTATTTCGATGATGCCCAATTGGCACTAATGGGCCTAAAGTGTGCCAAGAAAACATCCCCCACACCATTACACCACCACCACCAGCCTGCACAGTGGTAACAAGGCATGATGGATCCATGTTCTCATGCTGTTTACATCAAATTTTGACTCTACCGTCTGAATGTCTCAACAGAAATCGAGACTCATCAGAGCAGGCAACATTTTTCCAGTCTTCAACTGTCCAATTTTGGTGAGCTCTTGCAAATTGTAGCCTTTTATTCTATTTGTAGTGGACATGAGTGGTGGCCAGTGGGTTCTTTTTGCTGTTGTAGCCCATCTGCCTCAAGGTTGTGCGTGTTGTGGCTTCACAAATGCTTTGCTGAATACCTCGGTTGTAACGAAGGTTTTTTTTATTTATTTATTTATTTTTTTTTCAGCCAAAGTTGCTCTTCTATCAGCTTGAATCAGTCGGCCCATTCTCCTCTGACCTCTAGCATTAAGGCATTTTCACCCACAGGACTGCAGCATTCTGGATTTTTTTTCCCCTTTTCACACCATTCTTTGTAAACCCTAGAAATGGTTGTTTGTGAAAATCCCAGTAACTGAGCAGACTGTGAAATACTCAGACCAGCCCGTCTGGCACCAACAACCGTGCCACGCTCAAAATTGCTTAAATCACCTTTCTTTCCCATTCTGACATTCAGTTTGGAGTTCAGGAGATTGTCTTGACCAGGACCACACCGCTAAATGCATTGAAGCAACTGCCATGTGATTGGTTGATTAGATAATTGCATTAATGATAAATTGAAGAGGTGTTACAAATAATCCTTTAGGTGCGTGTATATATTTGGGTCAAAATCTTTCTGACAAATTTGTGAATTATACAATAACTTTCAGGTGAGACCAAAGGAAGTTCTTTCTTTTGAGGTTTGTAACCCAAATTCTCATTTAGTTACAGTTAGCTAAACATCAACTATCTCAAAGAGAAGAATCTGGGTGTCAGTGTGAACAGCTGTTTGCAAACTATTTATATTTCATATTGTGAATGAATCTGAAAATTTTAAGAGAAGAAAAGGAGATATTGTATCCATTGGAAATTGGTTGGGTTGTGAAAAGCAAAGAGTGAAGTCAGAATGCAAGTTAACAAATGGATAAATAGCTGTTTAGCTACTAGTTAACCACAGTTTACAGATTGACCAAAGATTGATTGATGATTTTTTTTTTTTTTTTTTTTTTGCAACCACGAATAGACAATCTATTAAGCATCAATTGGTAATATACACTCTAATTCATACATACAAATTCTTAATTTATGGTCTGTTTATTTATTTGGAGGGGTTCAGATCTTGGGGTTCCAGATCTCCAAATGCGCCATATATGCACTCAGTTTGAATGAAGTCAGTGTGGACGGCTGATAAAAGGCCTGAGCGTCTGAATGAGACACTGTCCTTTACAATATGGAGGTGTTTTATGACAGAGGTCAGACTCCATGGGAGCAGCCGCTTTCAGTCTTTGTATCGCTTTCAATCTCAACATGACAGATGGAGACTGCTTTCTATTGTCACGTGCTTCTAATGAAACTGATCTAATAAAAGGACAACCTCAAAAATATTGTGATCCCTTAGCCAAATTAGAATATAATTTGACTGCATTAGAAAGATTATACCCTTTTATAGAGATGAACAAACGTTGATTGGCATTATATAATAAACACAGCAAACTTTAATGAATGCTTTGTATTTGTATATAGCCGTCAATCATTATCATGACTATAAAATTCATTGCATTTATTTGCCCTAATTTTTTATATTAATATAAGCTATTATCAGAAGCACAGTTGAATTTATATTTTTATTACCACATACACAAAAAAGACACAATAGAGTCTTTCTCGGTGGCTTAAATCCGTTATTATTCCATATTGTTCTTATCAGGCTGCAGCGCTATACAGACATTGTCACCGTTGTCCCCATGGATACTGCTGATGCTATCCTCTTATCACTGTAATAAAACTAAAGTGCTGGGCAGGAAATTGAAAATGTAGCTGGACAGGAAATAACTGTGCTCTGTCATAATCTACGGCCCAGAACATGTGTTCATCCGCATGTTGTCACACTATCTGATGCCGCCTGCTTTGTGGTCAGTGTTTCTCCTTCCTCCTTTGCGCTTTATCAGGTGGCTGCTGCTGTGAGAGGTCCTGCTGTCTGCTGGGTCAGCACTGTCCTCTGGACACTCGTGAAAGACGCTACCTTCATAGGGAGCACAGAGCTTGACAAGGCATGTGACGTTTGCGACATTCTGTGCATCAAGACGCCTTTCTAGTCTCAACCTCAGACGGACTGCTGTCTGATTCATATGGCACACAAAATTGGAATTACTTCAAGAGTTTCGAAATCAACATCTGAATTCAACAGGATTTCCAGGAGACGTGTGCGTCATATTCCTTAACGGTCCACCTTACAACAAAACTGTCATGATGCCAAACCCCCTTATGGAAGAAGAAAGCTGTTGTGGTTACAAATGTGACTGAGCGCCTATCAAGATCAACTAAATGCTGGATTTTCAAAACTAGGTGAAGTTCATTGCATTGGCTCTTTAAAATACGCAACGCAAAACTGCAACGCAATATGGCAGAATATGTCCCGCCCTTTAAGTAAGAGCCAATCGCTGATTGGTAAAGTCATTGTCACTGCAGCTGTCGTTAGAAGCGCTGGTTTCCGTAGAAACCTGTGAGTCACGCTTATTTATTTATTTATTTGAAAGGGACAGTATACATTAAATAGCATTACTGCACTACTAATGTACTAGAATTTTTCATCCATTGTCCCTGGACAGCTGTTAATATTTTCTACCTTAAAAAGAAACAGCAGTTAAAACTTTACAAGGAAAATAGAAAATATAAAAACAATAAAACAATATAAATCGCTAAATTCTTTACAGTGTACAAACTCATTATATTATCAACATTTTGGCAAAAATGTAGGAGTGTACATGCGCATTGGCTGGTCTAGACTGCAAAATAAGCTTTTTTAACTATTTGAGCATAAGAAGCAACATTTATGGGACAGTTCATGTTAGATTCTGTTGCCGATTTGAAATATTTTATTTAATTGTGAGTTTGGAAAGCAGTTTTTAAGATTAGAGGATTCCCACATTCGAATATATAGGAATTGGTCTTAGATACCCCGAGGCAAATTAACTGTGATTGGTTGTTTTACATGTCAGTCATATGGGCTCTATAGGTGCTCCTTGGTCAATGAAAGCTGCGAAAGAGTCCAGAACTTCTGCTGTCAGTCTAGTCTCGCTAGGCGAGACTCTGGATGGTCTTTGAAGAATAGAATAGAATAGAATAGAATAGAATAGAATAGGCCTTTATTGGTCATTGTTAAAGGGATTCTCCACTTTTTTTTGAAAATAGGCTCATTTTACAACTCCCTTAGAGTTAAACAGTTGAGTTTTACCGTTTTCGAATCAATTCAGCCGATTTTCTGATATTTAAAAGAAAATCTGTAACCAGACAGTTTCTGGTCTCATTGACTACGGAAGTCAATGAGACCAGAAACGGTCTTGAAACTCACATTCTTCTAAATATCAGAAAATCGGCTGAATTGATTCGAAAATGGTAAAACTCAACTGTTTAACTCTTGGGGAGTTGTAAAATGAGCCTTTTTCCAAAAAAAAAGTGGAGTATCCCTTTAAAAGAAATACAAAACACGTTTAGCAGCTCTCCAGATTTAGCAGGATAACTAAATCTGAAGTGAAGAGTTCCTAAATGTGTTTCATTGTTTCTTTTAATGAAGGTAACGAAGACAATGTTCATATCTCTCATGTTTGAAAGTAGTAGAGGAATCTATAAATTTCTGTTTCTTTCTATGATTCCACTTGTACAAAGAAATAAACCCTGTAGTCATTACATTTTTGCTGTAAAGCTTACTGTAAATTGTTCTAGACCCTAAGACTTGAAAATGCACTCAAATGAGTTCGACAACAAGAGTTATGATGTAAATATCTGAAAGTAAGCAGCTCTGTTCAGTCTCTGATTGAACCGGCATGCTATCATTTACAGCTCATTTGAATAGAAGGGGGAGGGGTGATTATAGGTGTTGGTGACACAAGGCCGCCCTCTGTCTGAAAAGGAAGAAATTTCTTTTTCTAAAAGTCTTCTTTTTTTCTTTTTATCCACCCTCACAGCTGATGCCATTTTTTCCAGCATTACCACAAAATAAGATCAACTAGTATCTGCAAACAGAAGCTGTATAAGATCTCCTTCATCACTTCTAAACATGCTCCACAACCAAAGTCACACAATACCGACTGCCTTCATTTCCTACACTAGCTCTAAAAATGCTCATAAAATGCATTTTTTTTGTTACAGGTCATTTGTGAATACCGAATATCCTTGCATTTCATCCCATGAGACTGAGCCATGAGATACTTTGAGTCCTCTGCTCTAAAACGTCAACACGGGTCTTAAGGCTTAAATATGATCTCCTCTATGGTCAGCGAGACTTCATTCTACATTTATGCGTGATGGCAAATGACCGGTTAAGACATGTTCTTCTCTTTCATCTCATTTTCAATCCATACAAATTTCAGCCATTATTAGTTTCTACAAAGGCCTTTTCCTCTATGTCTGCCTTTCGCCTTCTAGCTTGTAATTGGCTTTCAGTATCTGAGGAAATGTAAGAGAGAGAAGAAAGTGGCAGGGAAAAAGAGAATGTCTCATTTGCATTAACTTCATTACCGCTCTCTTAGAGTTATATTTAAACAAGTCCCGGCCACCGCACACAAGAGCTTTTTCTGAGAGGTGCCGCGTAGCCCTCGGCTCCCCCCTTCTAATTGATGTAAATGAAAAAAGCACAGTGAGCTCAGGAGCTTTGACCTTGTTATATGGGGTGGCTCACCCCAATTAATCAAAGATTCTTTCTAGATGCTTCAAGCTAATAAATAGCTGGGCAAATCAAAAGTCCTGTGGTTACTGGCTCTGGAATGATTACGCGAGTGGACGAGATTAAAGTGCGTTGAAGATGAGGAGGCTCTTCTGATGAAATCTGCCCAATGAGGGTGTTATAAGACCGAAAGAGAGTAAGACATGCAGTCAAGAGGTTGATTGAAAAAAAAAAAAAAAAGTTTTTACCCCCCTGCTTAAACACTTTTTAAAAACCCTTGAACCTAAATACCCATAATGATCAGTGAACTTATGATTTTGTCAAGTAAGTCATGTTCCTGCATCAACATATTTTGTTAATCCTGGAACAACATTCCTGTCAGAGTTTTTAGTCCTGTCCCAAGCCAAAACCTTACCCTACCCAGAGGCGTCATGCCCATCCAAACCAAGGAGGCACGTGCCAACTCATATTTTTGAGTCAAATGGATTTGAATGCAGCTTTCAAAAGACAAACATAATCATTTTTACATCTGATAATTAACTTTGAAGCATACGATCACACCGGAGTGATTAGAACGTTATCAACGGCTAAATTCAAGTCTGCGTTCGTTCACGATTTGGCTGGCTCGGCATATCACATCTCTTTGGTGTTTTCAACCATATAATATTTATTTTATGTTCCTGACATTTAAATACAGATAAGTACTAGCAAAAAAAAAAGTAATTTGTGAAATATACACTGATATGTAAGGACGCTGCAATAATCCTTTGAAATATAATTTGACGACATACATCAGATGGCCTATTCTACACATTGCGTAGGTAACAACTCTAATCTTAGAATAAAATGAATAGAGCCTCAAAATTGGTGAATTTGTCCATTTTTAAGCTAAAATGTCACACAGCCTATAGGCGATTTGTGCAGAACCATTGATTTATTGATTGCGGGTGGCTGGAGAATCGGTCAAAATTTTCCAAAAATATTAATTGAAATTTTTAATTAAATAAGTTTGTTTCTATAGACAACACAAAAAGACTAGATACTCAAGACTTCGAGACTTTTGAGTGATTATCAATCTAGGACTTAAATTATCCAGGCCTAATATTCTTAATATTCTGGATAAGCGATAGTAAATTTGTTAATGTATGTTCTCACTTCGATAAATCAAAAGTATAATCGGATATGATGACATTGCGGTAATTGTCACAGTGAAAGCTAAAGTTATTTTTATTTAGGGGTTAAGTTCTGCTATCACCAACTAAATCTGATTGTTTGATTAAAATGTTGTTGATGTTGATCCAGGACCAAGACCATATTATACTGTACAATCACATTCGCAGTGAACTTATATTCTTGTTATTTATATAAACCCACCAAAAAGAAACGTCCCCTTTTTCAGGATACTAGTTAATTTTGCAAAATCCAAGTAAGCCTTATATTTTTATTGGAAAAGTTTTAAACAATGTAATTATTACACATGCACATGTGAAACAGTCCTTAAAACACTAACAGTTTACAGGCGGTAGACACATAAGGTCACAGTAATAATAATTAGGAGACTAAAGAAACCTACCGATCTTACTGAACAGAAGAAAAATGCCCAGGGTCCCTGAGTTACACATTAATGTTCAAACGTTTGGGGACGGTAAGATTTTGTAAAGTTTCTGAAAGTAGTATTTTATGCTCAACAAGCCTGTATTTATTTATTAAAATATACAGAATAAAAAAACAGTAATATTTTTAAAAACTATTAAAATTTTAAATAAATTTAAAACTGTATTGAAATTGGAAACTTGAATTTGGAAAGCTGAATATATTCAGCATCATTCTTCAGTGTCTTCAGTGTCACGTGATACTTCAGAAATATGCGGATTTCCAGCTTAAGAAACATTTCTTATTATTTTCAATGTTGAAAACAGTTGTGCTGCTTCATATTTTTGAGAAAACGGATATATTTTTAAGATTTCTTTGATGAATGGAAAGTTTATTTTAAATAGAAATTCTTTGTAACATTATGTCTTGCATCACTTTTGTCTGTTAATTTGGTGATTTTTATTGGATGTATGATGTCAGTGTCTTAGCACTGCAGAGAATCACATTAAATATAAATCCATTTTTTTAAGTTCAAGTGTTCTTACTATTTGTTCTATATGTCAATACAAATAAAATTTGATAAATGCCCCTCAAATTATGAACACTGTAAATAATTTGATATAACACGCATAATTGTTCCTCCCCGTTTCCCCATTATAAAGCTGTAGATGGCTGATAGAGTGAAACCTACCAATCTCATGAACAAGAAGGACAAAACGCCGATTCACAAAGACGTGAAACATTAGCGGCCCAAGTACTGTGTGAAAAATTAATGACCCCCCTCTATACAGTGTCCTCTTGTAATACACCACGATTAGCAGCACTTTTATTTGCCCGCAGCTCAACAGCAGCCACGGTGGAGGTGAGTCAGCGTCCACCTGCAAACCAGCCGCTCACAGTCACAGGCCTCTAAAGTGTCACATAAAAGTCATCATGACGCCGGCTTAGCTTACACCCGATCCAATTAGCCGGAGAGATCACACTGACCCCAGAGAACACGCTCCAGTGTTCGGGCCGAAGAGTCACTTGATCCCGAGTAACGCAACCCTCGCAAAACACTCATTCTGCTGCGTGAGGGAAAAAAAACAAAAGATGAAGGGAGGGCAGGAAAAGATGCCAGTGGGAGGGGAAGACGACAAAAACATGTCAAGAGAGATGGCAAGAAAAAAAGAAAAACCTGAGGTAAACATACAAGCCAGGTACAAAAGCGTCGACGCGGAATGTCTGGCCCGGTAATGAAATGAATTTGTCACCTCATTGTCGGTAACAATAGGCCTAATTGAAATGAACCTATCCCTCGCATGCATCTGGCACATTAAGCATTCGCTAAGATATGCTGATTCTTACTCACGCTGAATTATTTAGCTGCTGGTCCTCTCTTACAAACAGGGACGAACAAAAGATGCTCACGCCAATATTCATGTGCTGGAGATAAGCAAATGAGACCGACCGTCTTCATCATGATCGATCAACAGAGTCCACAAATGTCCCTGCCTGATTCTGTAGACATCTGCTGTTTGGAATAATCTCAGAGAGTTGGGAATTTTAGTAAACAAGATTTCAAACACAATTTCAAAATTCAACATCGCAGCTAAGCAAGATACTTTTACTCTTTGAACTATATTGTAGGTTTGTTTAGCACTAATTTCCCTCAATACGAATGAATTCAGTCCGATTTCAGGTTTTTATATGAGCACGAAACTGACTGATCAGATTATTCAGGGTCTACCTGATTTCACACCTTTTAATCAACCAATCAGATTTGAGGGACAAGTTTACACTTTATGTCAAGTTTAGGCTTACAAAATGTGTTAACCCAGGATTGCTTCTAACTCAACAAGAGGACAAGTGTCTACCCCACCCCTTTTACTTGGATCCAACTCAGTCTGATTGATTGAGGAATTTACATGAATGCTTTTCAGTCTGATTGAGCCATCAATCTGATTACTAATGGATTATTTGGGTGTGTATTAAATCAATGTATCATTTGATTTCAACTCTAAAAGGGTCTCAATCATAACAGATTCAGAACCAGCCGCACATTAACCACTGTCATTCTGATATAGATGTTGGCATCACATCTGGCCAGCTAGCGTCTTCTCATAGTGTAAGAGACGCTCTTTCACTCACTACAATATGGTTGCTGGCACGGGCACCCAAGAGGCGTCTCTGCTTGATGTACCTTGCTGAACTGATGAGCCGTGTGCTGACAGTTGACATTTGGTTGGAGAATGGGCTTGGCATGTGCGATCTGCAAGCCGCCCCGCAACAAAGGAGACCTGGGAACGCATCACCAAAGACGCAACAATTCTCCACACAGCAGTCTTTTGTTATGGTGGCCAGGTGCCAGAGTTTGCTCATTTAGCCCGTGCGCAGGACAACCTGAAGCGAACACAAATAAGTTCCAAGAACGTTTCGCTAATGTTCTCGGTAAGTTATAAAAACACTATTTCTGATTGCTCTCAATGTTATGCTTTACATGTTTTACAAAACTTTTTTTTTTCTTGGTTATGCGATTGTTAAAGAGTACCTATTATGGCATTTAAAATGTTCCTAATATTGTTCTGGGAGTCCCCAATAACAGTTTTAGAAGCATGCAATGACAAAAAACACTTTTGTTGTCTTATAATATGCATTTATTTTTACCTGAATTGCCCACCGACTCCCATCATTTTAGAGAGTCCTTTATCCAAAACCCGCCTTTGCGTGACGCTAATCTGCGGTGATTGGTCAGATGACCTAGTCAG
Organism: Cyprinella venusta; assembly: GCA_038021265.1. NCBI lineage: Eukaryota > Metazoa > Chordata > Actinopteri > Cypriniformes > Leuciscidae > Cyprinella > Cyprinella venusta. Next base: position 6,757,300 of record CM075874.1, read on the forward strand.
TTGTGATTGGTATTCTCTGTGCAGAAAAACTGAACTCTTATCACCTTAAATGGGTTCTCAACTCCAGTCCTCGTGACCCACTGCTCTGCATATTGTGTATGTCTCCCTTATTTAACACACCTCAGATCCTCAGCTCGTTAGGATAGAGCCGGCTCGCGAATCCATACTTTATAGCGTTTAGGTTTGTGAAGCAATCATCTTCAAAATGATGCGAACACTGAACAACGTTTGGGCTATACTTGTGTGGTATAGCAGTACTTGTATATATGAACTCCAGCCACTTAGTCTTCAAATACTCCTCACTTGGCAGGTTAAAAAAGTTCGCTTTTGCGTCGCACTTCAAAACACAGCGTCTCGTCGACATGATTGTTTTCCGAAGCCCAGATCTCGAAAAACGACAGAGTCCAAAAAGGTGCGGTGGGTCCAAACCTCCATGCTCTCAGACCTCCCTGGCCAGCCCAGGCAGGGTGGCCCGTCCTGGGCCAGTTTCAGATTTGCCCGCCACCCCTGGAGCTCCGGTTTTCCCTAGCGTCTCCGAGCGCAATAAGTGGGCGTTTCTTATTCAAATAACTTGTCAAGTTGACGTCAACCAGACAAAGGAAAAGCATCGTTCTTCGAACGACTCATATCAGCGACTCAGAGTCGACTCTTGTTTTTGAGAGACAATAACTTTGTATACGATGAACTTTCATGTTTAAAACTTTGCAGGATGTTTTCGTTCACTTAGATCTATGTTAAACACTACATGAAGGGCAATTTTCAAAAACCCAAAATAGGTACCCTTTAAGGAAGCATTTCATTTTATCATTCTGAAAACATTTTGGGAACATTACTCTGAAACAAGTAGTAACATTTAAACAATGTCTGTTACTAAAACGTTTCAGAAAAAAAAGTTAAATAGCATTTTATGCTAATGCATCAAGAACATGATTAAAGACCACGTAACCTTGAACTAACATTATATTAACGTTACCGGGATAATGCTTGATCATAACTTGCCAGAACGTTTTGTGTACTTTGTTAGCTGGGTTTTCTTTTGGCTGACATTTTCTTTGTTCCTTCCTCATCCAGAAGCAAATTCTCAGCTGCACTTCAGCGCAAACACAGATGTCAGAGAAGGGTTACTCTGAAGGTTGGCACGACAAACGCGACCGGATATTGTTTCTGACATCTTGTGAAGTCGTCTCAATCCTTTGCACTGTTTGGGGAGCGCGGGGTCCTTCAGGGCTCCACTCGTGGGCCGCTGAAATTTTAATAGGCCCCCAGCTCACAAATGCAGGGCAGCATGATGTTGTCACCTTGGCATATTTTATCACTGATCAAACATTAGTAGGCAGATGTTGTAAACTTGTAACTGTCTCATCAGCAGCGGCGGCGGGGCTCGGAGGCACAGGCGCAGATGCTTCATTCTGTATCTACCTTTTCTGTTGGTTTAAGCATACCCACCACTGAGGTCCCTGTTACGATATTTTATAATAAAAGTTGTGAAATAATTCGCTAATAATAACTTTGGGCTGCTAAGATGTTGCACAGTGCCAAGATAACCCAATCGCCAATGTCAAAAAGACTGAGATGAGCAATCAAATTCAAGAAGACGGGTATTACCGGACAATTGTGTAGTAAAAGAAGCATCCAAACTTATCTTCCACTATAAATCTAGAACAAATGCCATTATGCCGCAAATGTAGTGCACGTGAATATAAGGCAGAAACGTCATGCAACGGTGCGATCAGAAGCATTATGCTGTAGCGGCTGCATTTTAGTGTGAACCAAACATATTAAAATTGCATTTGCTCATTCATTATGTAAATAGCCTATGCTGCTGGCAGAGTTAATTGCATCCGACATCGTTGTCTTCATCAGGCTGCATCTCAAAAGCGCCGCTTGGACCTCTTAATAGCACGCGTTACTTTTTGACTGTTGCCACGCGGGTTTCGCTTTTGTCATTTATTTTTTGACAATGCCACGTGCTGAGACCTGCTAGCCAAGTACCTTGTTGGCAATGATTGATTACCCAATATCTAATTAAACCTGATCCGATCGCTTATTATGCAGAGAGGAATAAACAAACTGAAGTCAACTGTCAGAGCCGTGTGATTGATGATGCTGCCAATCCAGCTATTGTTTGGCCTAATGTCTTGACGCTTGTAACAACCAGTAGAGCTGCCTCAGACAATGTGCTCTGTCAGTCCGCAACTGATTTGCCAAGCTCACAAACAGATATTTGCTCATTTATTTATTTCATTCTGGGCAGGGAAATATATTATGCAGGACCTTGGTAGATTTGTTGGGTTGTCGGCCCTATTAAACCCTGGGTCCTTGACCCGCCTTCAGGCCAGGCCTGTGTGTTGATACAGATTGAAAAGGGACAAACGTGTGTGTGTGTGTGTGTGTTTGTAATGGGAGGTGGGGGGGTCTATGGAGGTCTAAGGAATACAGAAAGCCAGTTCTACTTTCTAAAACTACAATGTCCTGAAGTAACCCTCTTATTATCTTTGGGGTCTTTTTGACCCGCAAATGACTTTTGGTCAAATTTTAAAAAATGTTCTCTTTTTCCAAATGGAATGAAACTTTCTACAACTCTTTACACTGTCATGATCTACCAAAAAAAATATTTTGGAATGATGTCTGTCTTTATATTAGCATGAAAAAAATTCCAGCACTCTTTTTCTTCGGGGTCCCTGGAGACCCCGCATAGTAAATATACAAAATTCATCATTAAAATCAGAAACAACGAAGAAACAACGCAGATCACAGACAGAAATAAAGTGGCACACTTCCAACAATGCAAAAAACATCCAAAATGCACACACACGCACACACACATTTCAAATACCAACACCTCCAGTAAACAGTGAACACCTGTTTTTGTTCCTAATTGTTCAAAAAAAAAAATTAATTGAAAATCATTTTTTTAGGAAATCTTTTATTTATTACAACGATTTTATTTGTTTTACTGCTTTATTTTCTCATTTGTTATTGCTGTTCAGTTCATTGCATGTGTTTTTTTTCCAACATGTAATATAACTGTTCATTTCTGTTAATTTTTTTTTCTTTTACAGTTCGTAACTGAAACATTGATTTAAAATTACAGAATTATATTAAAAACAGATAATTGAAATAAATGATCAAATCTAAAGACTCCAACATTTCTCTTTGTAACATCATGTTTAGGTTTGATTCTAATCATAATGTAACATTATTGAAAAAACTTTTGTCAGGACAAAAAATACTTAACTTTGATAAAAAGTTTTTTTTTTGTTATAATTGTGATTTTATAATATTTAGATATGAATCCAACTGGAAAAACTTGTGAAATAAATATAGTTTGGTCAGTCAAATAGCAAATAGCTTATAGTGGAGGTCTATGGCCATCTAGTGGTTAAAGTGATATTTTTTTATTTTAAAAGTGCATTTTCCAAAAAATTGTCAAAAATCTTTCATTAAACCATTTTAAATGATCCATGTTATCTCCATGAATGATAATTAGAAATCTGGGTCTTTCATAAAGTGAATTTTACATACAATGCCGTTTTTTTGTAAAAAGCCTATTTAAATAAATATTTATTTATTAATTTATAGAAATGTAAAAGATTTCAAAAATCCTCCAAAAACTGCACAAATGTTGAGTAAAAACATTAATAAATAGAGTAAAATTACATTTGTAAAATATATATATATATATATATATATATATATTATACTGCTTCAAAATTAAATGTTATTGTCTGGGGTCCCTGGAGACCCCAAAGATAATGAGTGTAGACACAAATGAAGATAATAGAAGGGGTAATATAGAAATGAAACCTCACATACAAACAAATCTTTGAATCAGTTTTATAATCGAAGAAATAGTCCTGCAGTGAGAAATTTATTTTTGAAAATACACATTTTCAATAAATATGAGTTCATAAAAGCAACATGCTTATGAACTCATGAGTACATGCTTTTACAAATTAAAAAGTTACTTATACTTTTCATGCTATATAATATGTGATTTATTTTGAGGATGCATCCTAATTGGCGCAAAATTGAACGAATAATGATTGAACGAATAAGGATAATAATCATTGCTCACCATAATAATTTAGCATGATCACTATTTGTTGCATTTGTGATTAAGTACAATTTGTAAAATGACACGTGTGTAAACCTTGTTATAAAGGAAGTGGAATTTAAATTACAATCTGCCCAGAGGAATAACTTAGAAAGAAACGGCTGACGCAATTCTCTTCAACAAACACTGAAGAACAGATGAGAATTTGACCTGATGAAAAATTCATACGCTCATACAGCTCAGGACGCTTCCATTACCAAACATTTGTGAACCCTGACAGAATGGAGGTTATTCAAAGCCACCATGTTCACAAGGTGTTGGAAATTGTTACTTTAATTTATCCTGAGATGATCAACATCTGATCCCTGAGTCAAGTGCCTGTAGGCTGGGGGGGGTGTGCATGTGTGTGTATGTCTAAAGGCCGGAGGGAAGGGTGGGTGAAGCGTTTGACATATATCAAACAACACAGAACTGAGGCCGGACAACATTAATCAAAACTTTTCTCATTTCCCCAAAAAATTAATCATTAAATAATTAATTTTGCAGCTACAGGCAGCAGTTGAAGGGGGTCTTGTGCCTTCCTGCTGTTAAAAATTTGTCCTTGTCTGAGGGCTAGATTGATATATTTATTATTTATCAGATTAATCACGGTTAGAACCGGTGGGTTGCAGGTTGTGCTCATCGAGCTTTATTCAGTGCTGAGTATGTGTGTGCAGCATGTGGATGGTCATCATGAAGATTGAGCAATAAAGAGTGGTCACAATTGAGATTGGGCAATAAAGATTATAAAGAGTGGTCACAATTGAAAGTGAGAAACCTTGCCTCGAGGGTTATTTTTACCACAGGCAGCTTTGAAAGAGGGGTCAGATGAGGAGAAGTTGTCATTGATCTGACACCTCTGAAGAGGTCAGTAAGGGTACCGGGGTCATCTCTGTTTATGGAAAGGTCTTGCGTATGCCCAAAGGATATGCCAGAGAATGTCAACCTCTCAAGAATGAAGCAGGAGGTGCGATGCTCATTTTTGTATTCATTAGCCCTTAAAGTTTGTCACATGCACTAATTGACATGCGGCTGCCAAAGGCAATTACATTTCTAAGTCACAATGCCAAAAATCAATGTCATCTGTTAACCCTGAATTTTGGAAAATTGAACCGAATCAAAAATATACATATCTTTAAAAGTCAAATTAATATTAAAACTCAAATAACATAATACTATTTCAGTAGTTCTACTTAAAAAAAAAAATGATCGTTTAACTTTGTTACCTGCCATTTGAAAAGTATTAGTAGTTTCTTGTGAATTTTACTTACAATTTCAGAGTGAAAACAGTTTCTACACCTTTTTTCAGATTATTGCTGCTGCTTCGAAAATTGCCCACCAAATGAAAAAGCGAAACTGATCCATCAATCCACCGTCATTTCTCATTAGCCACAAAAAAAGCAACAAACGTATCGAACCGCTAAAGATGTAACCTGTATTTAGAGAAAGACCTTTGAGTGAGTCTGTGCCGCCCCAGGAGCCAAAAGACAAAGGGTGGACATTAGCGAGAGCAAACTCCAGCTCCAAAATCAATGCGCAAAAGTCATCAAGAGAGAGCGCTGGCTCTCAGTCTCCCAGAAGATGACAGTCAATACAGACGTCTGGCACTTACGACTCAAAATCTCGATCGCATTCTTCTGGATCATTAGAGGTTAAATGAAAATTCCCTCATCTTCACACTCGGTTTGCACCCAATCCAGAGAATTTCCTCTCACCTTATTAGACCAAAATGCCATTTTAAGCACTAGCACTGCCATTTCAATATGCAGCCATTCTGCACCAGGAGCATTTTTTTAAAACTCTGTAAATATGTTGAACACTTTTGTTAAATGGCCTCTTTTATTTTCAAGTTGGCAGCATTGTAAGGATGCTGCGGCACTTTACCCGAGCTGTTCGAGCAGCTGTATCGGGTGCCGCGTGTTAATTGAAGCATTGAGAGCAAAATTGCAATCCAGCCTTTGGTCCTGGTGTGTATCAGGCAAATAGATCTGGCTGACAATTGTGGGCATAATTGTACATCACACCCGATATTAAGATGAGAAAGCGAGAGGTCGCCCCATCACATCTGTGTCTCGGCCAGGCAATCAAACCGGGTTCATGTCAGTGTGAAAAACCCATTTGTGTTCAGAAACAAAACATTTCCCCCTTCTCTCATAATGGGCTAAAGCGTTCGCTTATCTCCAGCCATGCACAGCCAGACCTCATCAAGGACACGACGTGCACGGGATGCTGGCACCCGAACCGGCAGGAAATCAAAAATGAGATTTTGCGGCCAAACGTACGACCGGCCCCTGATCTGCAGGGACTAACCCTTCGACATAAAGTCATATTGTGTCGGAGTTTTAGTCCCTAAATTTGGCCATCAATTATTAAGCGGCCACGGCGATTGTATAAATGTAGGAAATTACGAGCGTCCACTTTTGCTCTCAGGCAGAAAGAATGCGATACATCGGCTACATCCCCACCTAATGTGCCGGCTCTCTGTCCGAGGGCCCGGAATTATTTATGCATTAGAAAACAGCGTGGCCAGGCCAGAGGAGGCCAGACGCATTATTTTAAACCTTTCATAACACGCATCAATATTTCATAAGAAATAAATAAAGAATGTCGGGCTTGTTTGGAGGACAGCTGTAGCTCTGCGCTTCAGCAGCTCGAGGGACTCCAGGGAGGCCACGCATACCCCGCAGTAAAACCCTCCATTTCTTTTTAATCATCCACTTAGTGCATTGTGGGTAGAGGAGCTGTCAAGGTGAGCCAACAGCTTCTTCGATTGCGCCGCTGAAAGGCTTTGTCTGAAGAAAACGGAGCCTTTGTTGCCCTGCACCTTTAAATTACATCTTCACTCATTTCCCCCCTTCCAATTTCACCTCCGCTGCGGTCGCGGAGAGTCTGGGAGCTGCGCGCTGGCGGAGTAATGCGGTGCAAGTAGGGTCGAAAATGCTCGACGGAGGACTGAAATGGTCCATAGGGACAACTTGACCGTTTTCAGGTAGTATAGCGGGAAGATTAGAAAGGTTTACGAGACCGAGCCATGGATGATCACCCTCATAAAAAATTAAACCTTGATTCTTGATGTTTATTTATGGATGATAAAATGAGTGGAACAGATCACACCCACAGTGTAACAGTCAGGTTCCTCTTCATAGTCTGCTGAAAATGTCCAGAATCACATTTAACAGTGATAGACAATGAAACACAAGACTATCTGATCTCCAACATCAACTAATACCCAAGAACAGACAATGTATGGTGCATACTGCATTTATTGGCCCACCAGTGATCAAGCTCCTCTTCTCTGCTGCTTTTATTCACACAAACCTCAAGAGGCCATTGGAGGCTAATCCCAAAGAAGTGAAGGACCACCAAAATGCTCAAATGGCCATGAAGAGCATCTCATTCTTGTAATTACTGCAGATGGAGTTGTCTAATCTGCCATTGCTCAAAAAGATGATTGGGAAAAAGCTGTTTAGAGAACGTAGCTCTGATGAACAGCCATGAAGGTGACTGCACAACTATGTAAAGATAGAAACTAAAAACACTTCTGATAAATAGGGCTGTGCGATATAGTTAAAAATTTAACCACGATATAATGTTTCATTTCGTTCAGTATCGATAATTATTTATAAACTTTTTTTTTTTGAGACAAGTAGAAAATTTTGAATCAAGTTTGTTTTTGTTTGTTTTTTTATCCACATTATGTCAAAAAATTTTATTAGTATTATTAATATATTATCATATTAGTTTTAGAAGTCAAAAACAACAAAATTGAAACAAAACTATCTTATTTATGTCTTAGTTTAAGATAAAAATGTATGTGTAAAAGAAACTTGAACTTAATTTTAAAAAATGTGTGCGGTATAAAAGTGTAAAAGTAGAACAATCAAGGCAAACCAAGGCATAGAAATTTGAAAGTTCAGAAAGTAAAAAAGGTATAAATGATCAACGCATTCTCATCCTTTAGCCTCACATAGAACGCTATATGACAAAACAGCGATATACTATGCACATGGCACCCGTTATCGTTAATACAACACGCGCTGTGATGGGTTGGTTTAGGTGTGGGGTAGGGTAGTCTCATATTACGCTAAAGGATTTATGACGACTTGGGTTCGCGTGAATATTAACGATAAAGGGTGAGAAAGGGCTGAAATGATCACACTGAGATATTATAGTGGGTTGTTCCATTTTGTATTTTGAGCAGTGGAGAAACTTGTGTCAGTGGAATTCTGTGAGATCAAACATAGTAAATATTAAATCAATGACCGAAAGAGAAAACCAGTCAGTAAATTGAGGCCCTGTTTACTCCCGAACTTAAGTCGATCAGATGACAAGTAGACGAGGGAGACACCAGGTTTCACGTTTTCACCAGGTATTTTAATCCATCCCAATTCTGCCCTGAGGGGAGTCCTCCTTTTTTATGAGGGGAGTTTAAATGTATGGGCTTTTTCAGATCTTTCGATCTAATGGAAAGAATAAGCTCAGCAATGAGATGTCGAAGAAACATGCGGAGAACAGCCGGTTTTGTTTCTGATCAAATGGTCTCAAGACCACAACAAATTCTGTGAGTGCATGTTTGAAGTCAGGAATGGTGAAAGAACATTGTGCTTGGTACGTTTTTTGTCATCAAACCAAACTTAGGTCTTCAACAGACAAAAGTTTGGCTAACGCGCTCCCTATAATTTTTCAGCATTTGGTCAGTAGGCGGAGAATAGATGGTCTTTTATGGCTGTTCGAACACATTCGGCCACATGAACATCGACTCTACGAAAGCAGTCGAGTCAAATATAGTTTTGACTACCACTGGAAGTGGTCAAAACTGGACAACTCAAAACGTTTCAGACCCCATTTCCACCTGTATTTAGCGCCGTCCACTTGTGATCGAAACTGACGAAAGCGCTTCTTAATATCAGGATCTGAGATTAGGTCAGTTTTCCAGGACCATTTACTGGCAAATGACAGCTAATTGTAGCAAGAACATTACAATGGACACTTGAGTAACACAAACACCACACAGATCTGTGTGCAATGCTCGGTAACCGCTGACATCTCAACACGTATTCTGCTCAGACTGAGAAGTAGCGTTGAATTGCTCATGTCTGTTAGCTCTTTCAAGCCCCTTCACTGCCTCCCACACAAAGCTCGTCTCTACAGCTCTCTGAAAAACTGAAGAGGCTGCTGTGCAGACAGAACACAGCTTCGATTTGAGGCGTTCAGATCTTTCTTCATGCAGTCAACTGTTTTAGACTTTCTTATAATCTCACAGATATACCTCCCCCAACACCGTGGCACAATAATGCTCTCTTTGCTTGCCTTTATCTCCCTGTTCCTACAAGTTGTTTTGAATAAAGTAGTCATTATCTTCAGGGCCACAATGGCTCCAGACATCCACGCTCAAGATGTTCTATGCATGATGTATTGATCAATCTGTAGTGACTAATGGGGCAGTAATGAATGGAGTAGCATTAAGCTAATGAATATGCCTATGCAGACTGTGAATGAAGCAGCTTTGCTCACTGCAATGATCAGCTTGATCTGTTGAAAAACTGCATGCTTTAGATCATTAGGGTTGGGTATCGAGAATCGAGTATCGATTGGAACCGAGACTAACTTTTCGTTTTTCCCGGAATCGTTCAAAAGTTAAAATTTCGATTCCTAGTTTCGATATTCACAGTCCACCGACCAGAAGAAGAAACCGCTGAACAACACCAATGAAGAAGCTTCTACCGGAAGTGTTGGCATAACCGCGCGAGTCGAACATGAGTAGCTTACGTCGGCGGTCCAAAGTGTGGCTTCACTTTTCTAAAAATATCAAAATCTCGGCAAAATGCAGAGTATTTCCCTTAAGAAAGGAGTATTTCCTTCAGAAAGACCGTTGGTTAGCAAGGTTAGCTAAACTTTTTTGACCCTGCCTCTTAAAAGAATCGGAATCAAGAATCGTTGGGAACCGGAATCGAAACAAGGAATCGGAATCAGAATCGTTCAAATTCAAACGATACACAACCCTATAGATCATGTTGGTGAACCAGGATTTTCTAAGCTGAAGAAATTGCCTCTATGCACGAACCCTGCTGACGTGTGTTCGAACGAATCTCAGTCAGCGTCTTTACTTCCGGAAGCGCGTTCTGCATGCCAAGTGTATAGCGGCAAAACTGTAATAAAATACATTTTCTCAGAAACGGAGACAACGATTTTAGAAACGCTGATTCGCTAGTCGAATTTCGTACGATATGAGAGAATACTAACACTCAAAGTTGTTGATTTGGCTCGAAATATATAATTAAAATAACTTCTCTTTTTTACTCTTGTGTGACAGCTAACTGCCTCACAGTGTTGTTAACATCATTCACGTTAACCGGAGGACGTTTTTATAAACAGCGAGTGTAATTTGACACTATCTCCACCTAACGCAAAACCGGCTTCTGACCATAGACTGACGCAGCACCGGAAGTAAGTGGGCGTGCTGAGACAAATATGGAAGCGATCGTGCATAGAGCCTATTGCAATTGAGATGACTACACTAAAAACAAAAATTAATCGTAAGTGAAAGAATACGTAAACAAATCTAAATAAAATATGATCAGTCATCCCAGAGGAACACTGGATTGCTCAGAGGTCATCCTTGCAGAAATATTATTCTTTAGATATTTACATGAGATTTATTCAAGCGCAATTCAAAACCATGGGGTTGCATCATGTTACCATTTGCACTACAGGAACGCCAGTATATTTCATTTAAGTTTCATTTTGTCACATATCTCTCCTAATAAAAGAAATATGAGACAACAAGCGAGACTATTGTTGACATACAATGAGAGTAGAACTAACCATACAGAAGCAGTTTGATGAGAAATGTTTTGGTTCTGACTTTTGATTCCAGACTTTGGTATATTGGCATTTCTGAGTGTAGTTTAACACAGTGATATCTCTTCGAATTCCCTCTATCAAGGGAGACACATGAGAAATTAATTCCATTTTCCTTCCATTAAATTTAGATAACCTAACATTAATGTAATTAATGTCCCTTTGCTGTGAGGTGTACTGCACGGCTTTTATAATTAAAGGCACACCGTCTTAGCCTGGATGCCAGCCCGAACTCCGCCCACAACATTTTTTGGACGGGAAGTTCGGTCTGGACTCGATCCATTGAGGAGTAATTATGGTCGGTTCAGAGATCATCGGGCCAATCAAATTGCCAGGGCGGGCTTTATACGATGATGGATAGATGATCTGCAAGGACGTAATCACGTTATCAAAGAGCGCATGTCAAAGATGAGTGCAGCTGGAGAATTGAGATGTCTCGTCTTTTGTAAAATAAATCGACAGCGCATTCGTTTAATAGACAAACAGAACTGCAATCAAGGTATTTGTCGATCGGAAAGATATTTTTGGCGTCCTTCCTACATGACTCGGGAAAAGTGTAACTTATCAGCTGGCTCTGACGGTCGCTAAGAAGATGGGATGTAATGAAAAGCCTGTGGTCGTTGGGGTTTCTCATTTGGTGGCACTCATGGAGAAGTAAGTAAAAGAAGCAACGCTCGTTATTTATCTTCTAAAATAAATAAGGTTAGGCTACGTTCTGTATTTGAAAACTGCACTATGCAAAGGAGTTGACTTATGCGTTGCTCTGATTGGTTGTAGGTCTACTGACTATCCAACTGAATGCAGAGGGTTTTTTTTTTCCTGGTTCGGTTACGACACGCCTCATAATCAAACCTAGACGGAGGGGTTTCAGACTCATCTTCCGATAGGAAATGAGTATGACGAAGTCAGGCTAACACCGTCTAACTTTTGGCCAAAATAGTTGACGCATAGGAATTCTTTTAAATGATTCCTCAGGCCAATATACACCGCTTGACACTATCAATTCTCTGAGCAGGGCTGCCATCTAGAAATACCGCCTACGTAAGTTTGGAGAAGACGGACCGTCTTTGGCCAGGTCATGTGACCAGGAGAATGCCTGGAGAACGTATTGCTTTACCAGTCACGTGACCACAGGCTCGGAAGAGTCAAGGGAAAGAAAACAAGAAACTGACCGCGCAAGAAAACCAGACAAGAGTCTCACTCAGTCAGGCTTTCACTTAAAATAGGATAAGATTGAGCATCAAACAGAATTAACCCGGCGCACAACTCTTAAAGGGACCACACTAGTGTTGTCACGGTACCAAAATTTCAGTATTCGGTACCAATACCAGTAAAAATTCACGGTTCTCGGTACCAATTTCGGTACCAAAGCTTAGTTTAAATTTACATATATTTAAGTGTTTATCACGGTTACAAGTATGGAAACTGTACATTTGCATTATAAACACTTTAGAAAAAGATTAGATAAAATGACCTAAAATAAACAATAGTATGCACTAACACATTTTTAAAGTTGTTTGTAAAGTTTTAATCAGTTAACATTTATTTAATGCACAATGAATGAAGTGAACAAACATGAACAACCAAGTGTTTGTATTAAATAACATTTACAAACATTAATTAATGTAGTAAAAATACATTGTTCACTCAATGTGTTGATGTGAACTAAGTAATGTTGATGAATGGTATCTTATTGTAGCATTACCAAACTATACAGGAGATAAAACATGTTTTATTTGACTTGACTGTACTTTTATTTAATCTAAAACTGCATTCATATTTAATTTTAAAAAGGCTTTTTAAACCTGCTTATTGAGTTATAAAGGCAAGAATACGCCTAGAACTGGCACTGACATTAAATGACATAGGGATGCGTCGATACTAATACCAGTAGTACTCTGGTGTCGGGTGGATACTACTGTGCTCATGTACTCGTAAAACTACCCCGAAAGCACTTTAGAGGCCGTTCACATATCGCGCGTGTTTTTTATTATATTTTTGAGCGTGCTTATTCTTTCCAAAGCGCTTGCTCTTACGCGGCGTCTGTCGTTGCTATGCAACGAGTTTTTATTATGAGCGCGCTTGCCTCGCGCCTATATTTGAAATTGCGAATTTGCATGTAATCGGCCTCTTATGGCAACGTGACATTAGCCTAATCCAAAATATTTCCATATGTGGCTCTTTCCTCCTTTCGTGTCAACAAGTGGATTCAGAGAGAGAGCATATCAGCGTTATGAAGAGGACGCAACTGTGCACCTTTCAGACAGCGCGTCTAGAACTGGATTAACCAGGTACTCGATACCTAGAAAAGCTGGTACCGTAACATTTTTTTTTTTTTTAGTACCGACTTGGTACCGAAGTACCGAGTTTTTTGACAACACTAGACCACACCTTATTTCCACTCGTTATTTACGACAATACAAATACTCCACCGCGACTCTAAGGGTCGCTGTTTGACAAAAACGGAATTCCTACATAACGTACTTTTAACTCAGGGTTCCCCAAACTCGGTCCTGGAGGGCCACTGTCCCTGCAGAGTTTAGCTCCAAGTAGTAGGTCCAAACACACCTACCTGTGAGTTTCTAGTGATTCTGAAGACCTTGATTAGCTTGCTCAGGCATATTTGATCAGGGTTGGAGCTAAACTCTGCAGGGACAGTGGCCCTCCAGGACCGAGTTTGGGGAACCCTGCTTTAACTAAAACCATACAAAAAGTTACTTCAAATTAAATGTTGACTAAAATGAAATTGAATAATAACAAAAAAAATATACTTAAATGTCTTGGTTACTGTAAACCTTGTTCACTGATGGAGAAACCGAATTTCTGTCAATACTGACACATGGGGTCTCAATTGGGACCCCCAATCACCTGTGTACACTCTAAAAAATGCTGGGTTGTTTTAACCCAATTTTGGGTGAAATATGGACAAACCCGAAATGTTGGGTTAAAAATGTAATGTAAAAATTTAACCCAACGGCTGGGTTAGTCCATATTTGACCCAAAGTTGGGTTAAAACAACCCAGCATTTTTTAGAGTGTAGAAGAAGCAGCCAATGGAATTGGCAAATGAGATTTGCATGCTGAGCCACTCGTCTAACGTACGGGTATACGTTTTATATCTATAAAAAAATCATAATAAAATAACACTTATGCTACTAAACTAAGGGGCAGCAGTGGCTCAGTGGTGTAGGTTGTCTATAGACCGAAAGGTTGGTGGTTCAATCCCTGGTTCCACCTGACCAAGTGTCGAGGTGTCCATGAGCAAGACACCTAACCCCAGCTGATCCCGATGCGCTGGCTGGCACCTTGTTGGGCTGACACCGCCGTCGGTGTGTGAATGAGTGTATGAATGGGTGAATGTGAGGCAAATTGTAAAGTGCTTTGGTGGCCATTAGGTCTATGAAAGCGCTATATAAATGCAGTCCATTTACCATTTACAATGACTAAATTATGTTTCAGCAGATATACACATCGAAAATGTAAAGTTTAATTAATTTCAGTCCAGTTTGGGTTTAGGAAAAATGAACCAAAATACTAACGACAGTGACAACGTTCGCATGGACAGCAGTAATCTAATTATTGACTTTATTTATTGACTAATTAACGGCACACGTCATTACGTCCCCATGCCATACCGTTCCCTACAGAATTTCATGCATCAACATACAGTTCGCCACTGCAACTGTAAAATACGCTCGCCTAATACGCTAAAATCTGATTTCATGTACGTGTGAACTCGTGAAAATAGAAATGCTCCACACGCCTTAATTCGATTTGTGTTTACTTCGAGTATGACTTTTGCTGGATTAAGGTAAGCAGAAATCGCTGTTTACATGTTAGTTTCATAATCAGAGTATTGTCTTAATCGAGTTAACATCGGATTATTGTTGTCCATGTAAACATACTGACTGTTTGATGTCTAAACGAAGCAAAATTACCATAAATTAGGCCTACTATCTGGACAAAATCTCCAATCAGAGACACCTTGTGTTGTGTGCGAACCAAATCTTCTCCTTCAGGTCATAGTATGAGAGGAAAACAAAGAGCTCTAGCCAAAATAAAACCCATTGGTTTACCCACTGAAGAGGTGCATCTCTCCGGTCTGGCCGTCTCTCCCTAACATATGTCTTAGCAGAGGAAAATTCTGGGTGTTATCTCAAATTTATGGAGCTATTTTTCATACTGTTATAATCGTGCACACAATGGGAACAAGTGGAAAGACTGTAGGGGAAACACAGTGGCCTGAGGAACATTATTGTGGCCTAATTTATTTTGCTCTATCAGCACAGTGAAACACAGTGCACAGAACCCACAGGAATATCTATTACTGACAGAACGGACTGATAAAGGGCTGCATTAGCTCGTATGTAACGTCTCTGTCAGACACACAGCGGCTTTCTCAGTAGAGAGCTTTAATCTTGCTCCGTTATGAATAATGCTAAGTATATTACTCTCTGACATCCCACAATTCCAATTTATGCACCTCAACTCACAGTGCCAAGTACAATTTATAACTTTCAATATGCAAGGCATCAGCAATACATTAGAGAGATAGGATTGAGTGTGGCTGAGGGTGAACCTGCACCGGGCAGAGGCCTTCGGACCTAAATGCTGACCTAAATACTGAACTAGATGAGATGAAACGGTATGAAAGTTTAATATCATTTTGACCAAAATGATCATGGTTATCAATATTATCACATTATTGTTAAAATGTGATGTAAATGTTCAAAATGTTCTGCGGCACACAAGTAAATAATTTCCAGTTTTTTGCTTGCATAAACATTAAAATGATAACATTAAAGTCCCTGTAAAGTCAAAATTAAGCATGTGTTCTGAGTTTGTCACACCACAGAAAAATGTGTTATTAGCCACCCAGCCAAATTTGAATGATAAAAAAAGCCGGCAAGTACATAAAATAAGCTATCAAAATCATGAAAAAATGAGCAGTTATCTCTGTTCTCAAACGCTAGGGGCGTGTCCGCTGGCTGCGTGGAAACCACGCCCACTCGCGGGAAAGCTGTCGACGGTGATATTAACTGATACTGCTTTCGGGACGCGAGAATGAACGCTGAGGCGGGAGATAGTCGGTTCAGCCCCGTTCACCAGTAACAGCGGATTATCAGTGAATCCCAGTTGTCTCTGAGGAGAGTTTAATAAAACGATCCCGTGTAAAATGATCTCTACAGAGGAGGGTGTTGGCAGTGATCCTCAGCTCTTCATCAAGGTTGGCTCTCTAAAAACTTCTTCTTGATGTGATCGTTTTTAGGGAATTTAAATAAACATACCGATCTGTTTTGTACATGATCGCATCCAGGTAGTAGCCAATGCATTTCTGTGTTGAAGGCATAGCTAGCTGGAAAACTGTAGGCTCAGCTGTAGTAACTTGAATTGTACAGCCAGACAGTCACTCGCGATTGAGCGGTGAATGCGAATGTGTGCTCGGGGAGTGTTATTGTCTGTTAGGGAATATATCAGACTCTGTGCGTCATCAAATAGGGGTGTGCCCAGGAGCTCACGGGCTCCAGTGCGTCATCGAGCCCTGTTTTAGCCCCGCCCAAACAATCCGTAAAATTGCAATGGTGAAAAACTGTTTAACGGTCTAACTGCACATTTCAGTACTTCACAGTTCACAGTCTTTGTAATATGTTATAGCAATACATATGTAACATTTATAATGTGTTTAGAACTTTTTTTGTAGAATTGCCTTTACAGGGACTTTAACAAAAATGGCCACACTTATTTATTTATTTATTTATTTGCATTATAACATGCTACTTCCTTCTGCACTGAAAGCTCCTGTAACCAAGACAAACATTATTGGAAATAATGCGCTTTCTGATTCTCATGTTCAAATACTGTTTTGACATTTTTTTTCTTTTTTTATAAAATTATAAACTTCAGATTTCAAGGTTTAACCCTTAAAGGCCAAGACAATTTTTGGAACACCAGCATTGCCTGTTCTTTTTGTTTTTCTAACCCATAATAGCAGTCAGCATCAAGTGCCATATATCATTTTAAACAGGAGAACTTCAAGTTTCAATCTATCTCATTTAAATAACCAATTTTACATTAATGTAGTCTTAGAATGGATGAATTTACCAGATTTAAGAAAAACGGACGCAATCATTCAACATTCACTACGGAACAGAAAAACTGTGAATGTCATATTTATGGGACTTCTTAAAGCATATGGATTGGGGTAGCGGTTCAAAATTTCTTAAACATTTTTTTTTTTTTTTGCCGCCAGCAGCCATAGCTCTTTAAGGGTTAAACCATTTTTAATTTGTTGAACGTCAAACTGAATAATAAAATGTGTGCTCCTAAACTGCTCTTAAAAGCTCCTTTCATGTTGGGATACATTTTAAAGTATCTGTCCATTCAGATGGTTCATCAAACTGAAAGGGTTCACAAAAAAAGATTCATTGATTCTTTTAAGGCCCTTTTATAGAATACAACTTTTATATTAAATATTAAATATTAAAGTGTCCTTTAATATTTCAGTCTTTCATCATTCTCCTCATTCAGCTGGCAGTCATTCACCACTGGTAAAATCAGCATGAAACGGAAGTTGTGAGTCTTTTCTTCCCTATTGTGATGTATATCTGAGTGGAACGGCTTCTGGGACAAGAAAAAATGTAGGACGGGATTTGATTTTGTCCATGGGGAATTGATTTTAATGGTTGTGGTTTGCTATTGGTCAATCTCATGTGAGTGACAGGTTGTCCCACCCTCACGGCAGTAAAAACACATCGCAGGAGAGGTTTATTGTTGTTGTTGTTTTGATTGATTAATAATGATAGATTAAATCATAGTGTTCTGTGTGATTGGCCCCTAATAAAGTAGTGCTTAAAAGAGCAGCGCTGCTTAGTGGACAGCTGTTAAGCGCCACATACATCCGGAGAGAGAATTTACATTTTCATTCTGCCAAATTTTAGTTTGAATGATTTTTATTTTGTAAATTTTAAACAGTTCATGGAAAATACGCTATAATAAGGTATCTCAAATTATTCACAGAGCGGATTTTTCTTAATGAGTTTGAAGAGAAATGAGAATGTAGATAATAAGGGGAAAATCAGTTGAGGTGCAACTTGCTTGAGCTGACCACATTTTGAGACGCGAATATGTCATTTACGCCTTTTAAACAAACAATTGGAAACATGATGGCATTTAATCCTCAAATATATACCTGTCAGTTAAGGTAAGGTAGTTTTTTTTATGTCTCTTATGCTCACCAAGCCATGTAGTGCATCATAAATTTGACCATAAAATGATTTTAACCATCGGAATATATTTAAAAATGTAAAAATGTCACATGATAAAAAAATAAAATAAAAAAAGCCAAAATTTGAATGTAATTCATGCATTTAAAACCCACTTGACACAAAACTCTGCCATTTGTGGGCAGGCATGTCTCCTCTGTATAAAAACAGATAATCAGAGAATGTTGTTTCAGAGACCTATTCCTGCTGACGTGGCACTATAGAAGGAGGGAGGAGGCAGAACTCGGCATATGATGTCAGCTTTGTCACCTTCATCACCTTCGAGAACCCAACGGCTCAGGCCAAGCAGGAGAAACGCTGAGATCTACACACTGTTTGGGCTCGACAATGGCAGCCGGCAAAGGTGTGGGGGAGAGAGAGCGAGAAAGTGAAGAGCATAGGAGAAGGAGAGAAACAACGTTGTTTTCCGGGCCCGCGCAGCTCCTTGAATAGATTTGTTAAAACCCCACGGTTGATTTATGCTAAGCGGAGCCCATGCAGACGGGAGCGAGCCTCGCCAGAACACTTTCTAAGCCCCGACCCACACTTTGATGCTTCCGTTAGAGGTGCCCAATGAAAGGCCGCCCGCCCGCCACCCCGCTCCCCCTCACCCCGCCTTTTCTTCAGTTTCTGCCATGCAAAGATAATCAGGTTTATGTAAAGTATGTGTGCTCCTTTGACAGTCTACGCTAGCTCATTAATTCAATCACACCCGATGCCATTGTTCTGCCGGTGTTTGAAATGCGTACGGGGACGGGGGGTTTCCTTAATCCTGTCAATCACTGTTAACATTTTTCTTGCTGTTGCCATGGCCGGGGCCAGAGTTCATGAAAACAGCGAATATGAGCCAACAAAAGGAGAATAAAGAGTTATTTCAGCCACTTTTCTCTAAAAGGCCATCGACCATGCACAAAAACACAAGGAGTAAATGTAGACAAGTTCGAACACTACAGCCACGGCGAGGGAGGGGGCGGGCGTTTGAAAACCAAACAGGCCCTATAAAAACTTGACCCGGGAGGCTCTGGGAAAAACCTCCTGAATCGCCCCCCGGAAGAACAATGTCCTTTCTTGTGTGGCTTCTTCAGGGCCACAATGGCCGCTACAGTCTAAAACGCATGCCCGAGATGGTCCGAAACCTCCGTAAGCCAGATCAGCGCACTAGAATACTGAGTGCTGACCGCGGCCGAGAAGTGGACAACGAGAGAGAGAGGGAGGGATGTGAAATGAGTGCAGTTCCCAGAAATTTGCAATGTCGACGAGTTGTCAAGTGAGAACTGGATTATGGACGTTTCAAATGATTCATTCAACCTTAATGACATACTACTTAATACAAGTTCTAATCATGAGCCAGCACAAACAAAATGTATTAAATTATCATTGTATTAGCATGTATCCCTTTGAAGTACCATATCCCACAATATTTTCTTTGTAGGTGAAAGAAATTGTGCTCTTCATTCTGTCGCTTTAAATGCTTAAGCTCTATAAAGTCGTATGGACTCTGATTGCCTATCAATGTTTATCATTTACCCAGGTAGCAATGTTATTAGCAAACTTGTTCAAAGTTATCTGGTCTTTAATGTTCTCAAAATATTAGCACAAAAACATTATTTATACATCATTTATGGGATATTTTTAGTTGGATGTTCACCTAATGTATTTTTAAATGTCAACGCACTGTTCAGAGAACATTCAAAAGTAACATTCCCATTATGTTTGCGGATTGCAGATTGCATCAACTGGAAAAAAAAAAAGTGATTCCAATGATATGGTTCCTCTGTGTCATTATCGTTATCGCTGTGGACTTTCCTATTCCCGTAGAATTTGAGTTTGAGACTGATTTGAGAGGATTGTTGTTTTTGACTGTGCTGGTCATCCTGCCACTGGTTTGTTGCTGCATGTGACTAGCAAGAACAAGAAGCCTTCATTGTAAACTCTGTTCAAAGGCAAAGCTGTACTTGTGTAGTATTTGTACAGTCAAAGTGCGTAGTGGTTTGCTCGCATCTCACAGCATGCACATTAGCAGAAACAATGCAAGCTATTTGGACGAACTCGACTCACGCTGAGAGGCCTAAAACGACTGTCTTTGGCTCCTACAACAAATTAGAGATTAATATATGGTTGCTCCCAGGTCTCCATAGAAGCGCACAAGCAACAAATGCTTTTAATTTCGCTGAAAGACTCGCTCTTTGTTGAAGAAAACGTTAACATGGGGGAACACAATCGCATATCCCGTGTAGCCAAAAAAAAAAATGGCCCTCAAAATCCAAACGTGCGACGTAATCTCCTGGCAAAAATTGCAAAAGAAAAGACAGATTTGATTCTGGTGGGAGGAACTAAGAAAGGAAAACATGCACGATCTTTTCCCATTTAACACCCAATCTTGAATAAGAATGTAAAGTAAGGGAAGATTAAGCCATTCAGACGGCAGTCGCAGCCTACGCATCGGTGCTTCTTTTCAAGCAATTTAGCCAGTGTTTGTTTATTAGTGCCTTACGCACGGTATTAGCGCTTCGCTTATCGCCGCTCGCACACAGAGAGAGGCCCCGGTAATACGGCAGCGTTCAAAGCGTGATATGGGACTTCTCATTTGTTTCCTCACAGGGTTGACCTTGTTTAAGTGTAGACCATGGGAGACAGGACTTATTGGACAACGATACTCATACAAGCTATGTAAACATGCTCACCAGCTTAGTCCCCTACCCTCTGCGATTCGACAAAGGACTTCAGAGCGGCATGAGGAGATTTGGCTGGGCTAATCTGCTGTTTTCCATATATGCATGGGCTATCGCGAGACAGAGCTCCGCTTGAGAAATACCTGTGCTTGCTATCTGATTTCTGCTATTATCTCTCTCCTCCTTCTCCTCGACTTTGTCACAGAACTGTGTATCTGCATATTACTCTTACTTAGACGCTTATACGAAAAGAGCAGGCCTCATATATCTGCATTCCTATCGTAGCGTCTCCTATCAGCGGAAATGCAAATGCAAAACAACACAGCTATTCAGCTCCATAAAACACACTAATGCCAGACAACTCTCCAGTCACTTTGCACAACGTTCATGTTCAGCTCCACTTCAACTTACAACAATAAAGAAAGAGAAAGAACCCAGCTAACAGGGTTGGGTATCGAGAATCGAGTATCGATTGGAACCGGGACTAACTTTTCGTTTTTCCCGGAATCGTTCAAAAGTTAAAATTTTGATTCCTACTTTCGATATTCACACTCCGCCGACCAGAAGAAGAAACCGCTGAACAACACCAATGAAGAAGCGTCTACCGGAAGTTTTGGCATAACCGCACGAGTCAAACATGAGTAGCTTACGTCGGCGGTCCAAAGTGTGGCTTCAATTTTCTAAAAATATCAAAATCTCGGCAAAATGCAGAGTATTTCCCTTTAGAAAGGAGTATTTCCTTCAGAAAGACCGTTGGTTAGCAAGGTTAGCTAAACTTTTTTGACCCTGCCTCTTAAAAGAATCGGAATCGAGAATCGTTGGGAACCGGAATCGAAACAATGAATCGGAATCAGAATCGTTCAAATTCAAACGATACACAACCCTAGCTAACAGGGAACGTTCTTATAACTTTGGCAAGAATCTCTTAAAGTTATAAATAACTATTTTTCCAGTAACATTAACAGTACGTTAGTTCAAAGTCATCTGGTTTTAAAGTCAAGAAAATCAAGCTTTTAAATGTTGTTTATGTCTATGTGGTGTTTAAGACAAACCATGTACAAATTCATAAGTTAACACCATTGCTGAGTATTTTCTCCTTAAAACTGCAGTGAACCTAACACAGTCTCAAAAACGCAGTTTGAAATCACTCCACTCTTTGATAATCACACGTTGACCTGATTGGTTACAAGATAGTTACCTTGTAACCAATCAGGTCAATGTGTGATCATCATCAACGAGTGGATCTCTGAGCTGGCGTGAGTAGGTGGAGACGGGGATGATTTGCATATTCAGAGGTGTAAAGTTATATTCTGTAACTATTTAAAGGATTGAAGAAATTATTTTTTTTCAAGGAAAACCATTTTTAAAGATGTAATTTTGGTGATTAAAGATGAGTTTTAAAGGGATACACAAAAGGGTTTAAAGGGTTCACACAAAAATGAACATTTTGCCTGTAAGACCTTTGTTCATCTTCAGAACATGAATTAAGATATTTTTGATGAAATCTGAGAGCTGGATCACTCCTCCATACTAGTCCATAGGCTTCTTGAGGAATTGAAACTTGCCGGCCTCGAAAAGCAACGTTAAAATAGTCCAAGTGACTACAGGCACAATCTTAACTTTATCAAACGACGAGAATACTTTTTGTGCGCTAAAAACAAACAAACAAAAATAACGACTATTTCAACTATTCATTTCCTTATCTCTGGGCCTCGAGTTTAACAGCGTATGATCTGTTGTTATACGCAGTGTTGGGGAGCAGTTAACTACAAGTAGCGGCGCTACTAACTTAACTACATTTTTCAGTAGCTTGGCAGTAGCTCAGTTGCTTTTTAAATAGTGTAGCTTTTCCAGTAGCTAACTACTTTTTTCAGAAAGTAGCGGTGTAGCGCGAGCAAAAGCTACATTGCGTTTGTCGAGCCTGAGCGAATCAGAGTCATGCAAGGATATTCTTCTTTTTGTTAGATTACAAACTAATTTTTTTGCCATTACCGCCACCTGTTGTTCAATCACGCATCTTGCGGCTAACGGTTCACTGACGTAAAGAAGTGGGTTGACACACCCATATTATGATTAAACAGCAAGACGTGACGGCAGATTTGGAGGATGAAGAAACAACTAACGTCAATTACCCATGGCCTTATTTGTCCAAGTTCAATCAGTATTTTTGAGAAAATGTTCTAAATGCAATTTATGTTGAACGTATATTTTGTTCTTGCAATGTTGTAGGCTATTTGTTGCAATTTTGCACTTTTGACAAACAGTCTGAGATATCTGAGTGGTGTGTGTAATAAAACAATACTCTATGAAGTCATAATTGTATTGCATTGTGTTAAACACTAAATATTTTAATTAAAACATTCATTGGATACTTATTCAGTTATTTATAATATGTTATAATAATGATATGTAATATAATATTTATAATATGTTGTTCAAAAAGCAAAAGTAGTTTCAATGTAGCTAGCTACGTTTTGATAGTAACTTGTAGTGTAGCTAACTACTTTTCCAAAAGGGTAGCTTGACTGTAGTTTAACTACTTTAACGAATGAGTAGCTTGTAGCTTGTCAAACAACAGTTTCAGAGTAGCTTCCCCAACACTGGTTATACGTCACACGCATCACAAACGACCAGCGTCGGCCGATAGTGAGCCTACGTGTGACGTTTAACTGGCAAGAGGCCCAAAGAGAAGAAAATGAATAGTTGAAATAAAGTCATTATTTATGTTTGTTTTTGCCCACAAACAGGTTTCTCGTCGCTTGATCAACTTAAGATTGAGCCACTGTAGTCACTTGGACTATTTTAACGATGTCTTTAATAACTTTTCGAGGCCGGCAAGTTTCAATCCTGCAAGAAGCCCATGGACTAGTATGGAGGAGTGATCCAAATCTCAGATTCCATCAAAAATATCTTCATTTGTTGGAACAACATGAGGGTGAATAAATACTGACAAAATTTTTCATTTTTGGGTGAACTATCCCTTTAAGGGATAACATTTTTGACTACAGTGGGACTTCAAAATGTTAGCACAAGAATGCTATTTATACATGTTCATGGATATTTTTTTTTCTGAAATGTTTTAGATGTGTTTCTAAAGTTATTTTAAACATTGCTCCTTACTAGTTTCAGAATGTTCAGAAAACACTCAAAAGTAACGTTTCAAGAATGTTTACAAAATTATAAACCATGTTTTTAAAACATTTAAAAAACTGGCCAGTTTGAACGCTCAGAATTGACGTAAAATCATTTTAAAAATATAATTTGTTAGCTGGGAAGTTGCCTGACAGGCAGCTTTTAAATGAAAATGACAATCAGCACCTGGAATTAAACGCAATTAGCGGGTTGGTCATGGGTGAAGGGATATTTAGCAGAGTGATTGTCTTTAAATTGACCACTGAGAGGCAGCCTCCTGTGTGAAATAATATTGAAACTGCACAGATGAACCATCCCATTAAAGATTAAGTGAGTCATACCGCACACAGCCTTAAAATCTCATCAGCTCTCTACAGAAAGAATCCCTGAACACAAGCTTATAGCCGAGGCTCCGGGAAGCCAGTTAATTAAATTAGCCCTGCATTTGTCTACTACATCCTCTTATCTGGGGGTGAGGCTTGCAGGGGAGAGTGTCCAGGTTGTTCACGGTGTCCGTCGTTTGATTTAGTTTCTCTCTCAGCTCAGCTGCGGCTCTGGAGGTGGTAATGAGAAGGCCATTAGGGGCAGCAGAGCGTGCAGGAGACAGAGAGAAAGACTGAGGCCTATGACAGAAAGGTCACATCTAGTCTTAGCCACAGACGGCACACCTACCGGCCGCCCTGGGAATGTTTATGGACTGCCTGATGCGGTTTCTTCATTAAAACAGCTAGAGCTGCCAAAAGCCGCCAGTTGTAATCTGATTGGCCGGCTGCTGCTTCCTGGAATCAGGGTGCGCACGTTTTATATATATATATATATATATATATATATATATATATATTTTTATCAGGGTGCTAGCAAACTTATAACGTGCACTTTCAATAAAATTAAGCACTCTTATTTTTTTACAAAGGTAGTCATTGGTTTGTGGATTGAAACTTTGAAAGATGTTTGAGGCGTTTAAATTCGAGCAGCGATGCAATGGACGAAATGCAGAAGGAATGGGAGTTTATATGTGCCGCTGTGAAAGATGTCGACACTGGATTTGAACACATCAGGAACAGCTGGCTATCAGCTGATGCAAGCTTGGCTGACGTGCCCTGCATGAACTGATGTGATGCTTGAATTCTGAGAAGTACATAAAAGTAGATTGAAAGTATACTTTCTTACTTTTAGGGGTTGTTTACACCCCCTACTTCATGCGCTTTCTCAGATCGGATAGCGATCTGATTTATCAAAACGATTCCATTTACACCTGGTCACATAAATGTGTTTTTGCGAAACGGATATAAATCCGATCCTCAATTCACGCGCTTTATGCAGATTTAATGAAGTGCACGTCACCGAAAGCAACAGATATGAGCCGAATTTGATCATCGGCTAATTTCAAAATCAGCAAAGACAGCAATAAGAGAGCGGCAACAGTCCTGGTAAGATAATTTCGTTTATTTAGGCTACTTTTATGGTAGTGTTAATCGTCTGCGTCTTACTTTCACTTTGATTTGCGATAGATTGCGGCGCGTTGGCTTGATAGGCGTTCAGAGGTGATGCGTGTCGCGGTAGCGTCGTCATATCTGACTAAAATAACATGACATATAGCCTATAATACGCTCTCACACGTTTATTTTTTAGAATTTTTGGGAGGAGTAACATTTACATATGTGGTTTCAACAACCAGATGCATTTACACATGTCCAGTTTCGTCTGGAATGCGGCCCAGACCTAGCCTGGCTGCGCCCTCCTACGCACTTCCGCTCAATTTCATTTTCCCTTCAGTACTACGTCTGGGATCACTCCATATCCTTAGGTTTCCAGAAATCAATTTTTTGTAGGACCAATCAGCGAATAGAGGGAGTGGCTGAGAACGATGACGTTGATGTAGCGCGTCAGTTTGAGTTCAGTAATGGCAGCGGAGAAAGACGGGAGAAAAGCAATGGTCCGTTGTTGGAAAAGAAACTGACGAATATACAGAATTTAAAGCCGGATTATTATCGTCTCACCTCTTGTTGCAAAACGGAGGACCAAGTGAAGGAGGCAGAAAGGTTGGAAGTTTGTGCTGGGTAGCTCTGCGTGCACAATGACCGTGACATTTTGGACTTTAGCCTGGTGTTCGTGGTGTTCGGAAGCCCCGAGTCCTGGCTGCTAAACTATTGTTGAAGATCCGCTCAGGAGTCATGTCGGTAGCTCAGATTCCCAACAGTAAATTTACTGATTCTTGTGGTGAACATTTTGAGCCCTTTTGTGTACTCGTGCAGGAGGTTGATGTGTCAGTTTTACATGTTTTAAATCATACAAATTGGTTGTGATTTTTTTTAAAGGTGCAATGTGTGATATATCTGTGGATCTATTGACAAAAACGCAATATAAAATCCATAACTATGTGTTTTGTGGTGTATAAAGACCTTACTTAATGAACCGTAAAGTTTATATTACGTTAGAATTAGTCATTTATTTCTCCATAGGCGCGGGAATCCCCTTCTATGAAGGTAGCCATGTTGTGACGTCATATTTCTACCGTAGCCGACAGTGGACAACAGAGCACGTTTCGTATATAACCGGAATAGAAAGCGGTAGAAAAAGACGCGGCAGAATTTCCGGAAGAAAGATGGACCAAACATATTGTTCAGGTATCCGAAAACGGGTAAATCTGCTTCAAAGAAGAGAAAGTATGATGAAGCTAGAAAAATAAGGCAGAATGTCAATATTTGCTAAACTTGTATAATATGGCTTCATATAATCGTTGTTGCCCAGTAAATGACAGGTTAAAATATGAAAACATTCAACTACTAACTAACGTTACAGTAACAGGGGTATAAGTGCACAGAGCTACTATGTAAATAACGTTATCACTGTGTGCTTGGATGTTATAAAGTGCAGACCGGTCCGTATATAATAACGTTACAATAACTTCATAAATACAAACCTCGGTAACAGCTCTCCGGTTCCTTTGGAGGGCTAACACTCTTTCTTCATCCCCTGAGCCATCGATCCGGCGGGTAGGTCCTCCTCTGCCTCTCCCTTCCCTGACTGCACCTACAACACCTCTGCCTCTCCGTCCTCTCCCTACCTCTCCCTCTTAGTTAACTCTGCGTATTTAGGCTGTTTCTGACTCTGAAAACGTGTATAAACAATGCTGTCCGAGTGATGCCTCTGAAATCATAACGTTAACTATTTCCCCTTACGCAGCTGATTTGATGCTCTTATTCTTAGCTCTTATCTTAGCATAGAAACAAGCTATGTAAAATCAGTGAATTAAAACACTAACACAATAATGATCAAATAACAATCGCAATAACATGTTGATTTACTGAATAATTAAGTCAATAGAATTTAATAAATACAAGATTAAAAAACCTCATTGCTTGTCTTGCTACTCTCTGCAGATTCAGACGACGACAAAGTTTATTCGCTTTGACATTATCCTACGTTGGCCACCGTAGCTTCAAAATAGAGTTTGCAATTGGAGGGAGAGGCCGCGAGTGACTTGCTGTTTGCAATTCGCGAGTCTCACCACTAGATGCCGCCAAAAAGCTACACACTGGACCTTTAAATAATTGTCATAAATAAAAATGTGAAAACCCATACTTTGGAGACTATATTTGATTTTCAGTTTTAGATGGCAATGGTTAATTTGTTTTAATTAAAAAGAATACTAAATGCCATATAAAAATGTACAAACACATACTTTGAAGACCATAATTAAGGTAACTAAGAAACAATAAGACGTAATATGAAAAATTGCTGTTTATTACACATCTGCAGATAGAGACAGACTGATCATTCACTGTAGCAGCTACAGCATTTGCGGCAGATCAGAAAACGACCACAGCGGCGTATTTGTAATGATTAGACACAGCTTCGACCGTTGACTGAATAATCACTGTCCTTCGTGTCAAATATACATTTCGAATTAATAATTGTTCCTAGATTAACAAAACCTGCAGCTCTCGTTGACTGAAATCCTATTGTAAACTTAATCCTCTGATCATCATTCGGAGTTCGGACTTGTTGTTTCCAGCCGTTTCGGCGCATGACATACGTCACTCACGACCACACGTTAGCGATTGGCTATGGCAGATCGTGAGTGACTCTGGGCAGATCCAATAGTTTTGAACTTTAATAGTGAACCCGCCTACAAGGAAGGAAACGTTTCTCAATGGAGCGGGGCCAGACTCTACAAATGAAATGTACTAGAGTCTGGTTGAACCAGGCTAGCCCAGACCACCTCCTGATGTGGTTTGAGCGATCGGATTCTAATCCGTCTCAAATGCGTTTCGGGGGGCATTTACACCTGGTCTTTTCACGATCGGATAGCTATCCAATCTCAGAAAACGCATGAAGTGGCCAGGTGTAAACAGCCCCTTAGTTAAAAAGAAGAATGCTAATAGCACACTTGAATAAATGTGTTTTTCGTAAGATTGTGAAAAAAATTTTATGTTAAGTTAAAAATGTAACATTAGTTCAGTACTATTTGTGCTACAAAAAAAAAGAATGACACCTCAGATATTTATTCTGCAAGCACGTTGCTTGCTGTTTACAATTTAAGATAAATAAAATTCACATCACACTTCCATTGGATAGGAGACTAGACAAAGTACTCTTTTGACTTAAGCTGGCAAGTAGCCACCTTTGCCATCACACAGAACTCCCTAACAACAGAATAGCAACGCTCTGGAAACTCACAAACATTATAATGCTGAGCTTTGCACAAGTAAACACCACTCAAATTTTCTTCAGAGCATGTAAACATTTAGCTGGACGAACAGTCTACTTTACGATCTTTTCCTGACACTCATTTATGAACTTCCTGTCATGTTTTAGTCTTATGATGAAGAGTTCCAAAATGGTCTAAATAACAAAAGGACTTATTAAACAAAACTCAGATGATCCACAAGAATAAAGTCAACAATACAGCATATAACACACAACAATACCGAACAATGAATGAAAGGAAACGATCAACTTAAATACAAATGGTGATAAACTAAATACAGACAGGTGTGCTTGTTAAAGCATGGCCATGACAACTAATGACTGGTGGGAAACTAGAACAAAGGAAACAGGAAATTAAAGATAGACAAACTGAGCCCACATCCACATGAATCATCCAATCTTTTTTTCCCCTCATTTAAAAAAAAAAAAAAAAAAACACACGAAAACACAATGGTGTCAGTTTCAGATTTATCAACTCTGGGACCCGGTTTAAAAAAAAATGGAGGCCTTAGGCTCCCAAAGCGCTGGATCCGTATGGACGAAACGCTGATACAATACAATATTTTTACTACGGGTGTCATGACTCTCCAAATCCTTGATTCGACTACATTTACGATTCTAAGGTCACGGTTCGATTCTCGATTTTCATCAATTGGCCAATCAGGATGCTCTCTCTCTTACATGCGCTTCATAAAGGCACACACGCAAGGTCTCTCGCTCTCTCCCTTGCTGCCGTGTGCGAAATACGGTTTGGAGCACAGTTTTACATTTTAACGGGACATTTTAACTAATTTGCGTGCATCAGGGAGCCGCTATCAATATGCGGGAGACTCCCAGAACTTTCGCGAGACTTGGAATGTCTCCAAACTCTGTCTTTTTTGAAGAACGAACATTGTCAACATAAAGGCCTGTTCACACCGGGACGAATTTTGCGTACGATATTCGCCGACGTTTCACGCCTTGTGACTAAACAAAGGGCGCCAATGTGAGTCTGCACATTGACGCATAAAACACCTCACGTAAAAGCGTCATTACTTTTTTTTTTTTTAAAAACGCCTCGGATTCGTTTTTTTAGTTTGATGCGCCGCGTCAAAAACTATCTGACCAATGAGATTGGCGCTTTTGCTCATATGTTTGGAGCTTCTGAAATACAGTAAAACACAACTTGGGGGCGCTCAAACACAAAGCGGTCTTGCCGAGCACACACTCGGAACGGAGAAGAAGATATACGCCAAGTAGTGTTGTTGTCTACACAGCCAGGAAGAAATAAGACAAGGAAAATGCAAGGCAAGATGAATGTAGAGCTGCTGGTCTCGTTGGTGTTAGAACATAAAGAACTGTGACAACAAATACAAACATCTTGATAAAAGATAACCGTTATGGAGTGATATTGCAGAGTAAATGGGCGCCATCTAATGTCAGGGAATGAATTTGCATGTTCACTTGGCTCATCGTCAGTGAAAATCGCTTGGGTGTGAACACAAAAAAAATGGTGATAAACTAAATACAGACAGGTAAGCTTGTTAAAGCATGGCCATGAGAACTAATGACTGGTGGGAAACTAGAACAAAGGAAACAGGAAATTAAAGATAGACAAACTGAGCCCACATCCACATGAATCATCCAATCTTTTTTTTCCCCTCATTCTAAAAAAAAAAAAAAAAAAAAAAAAATGATACGCGACATAGCGCTGTCTGACTATGGTCGACAGGTGGGGTGATGACATCATTGTTTCACAAAATTTACAGATTGGCTGTACACATGAAAACACAATGGTGTCAGTTTCAGATTTATCAACTCTGGGACCCAGTTTAAAAAAAAATAGAGGCTTCAGGCTCCCAAAAGGCTGGATCCGTATGGACGAAACGCTAATACAATATTTTTACTACGGGTGTCACGATTCTCCAAATCCTCGATTCGATTACATTTACGATTCTAAGATCACGGTTCGATTATCGAATTTCATCAATCGGCCAATCAGGATGCTCTCTCTCTTACATGCGCTTCATAAAGGCACACACGCAAGGTCTCTCGCTCTCTCCCTTGCTGCCGTGTGCGAAATACGGTTTGGAGCACAGTTTTTTTCTGTCTTTTTCTTGCTCGCTCACTCTAGATCCCGGGAGATTATAACTAATTTGCGTGCATCAGGGAGCCGCTATCAATAAGATAGCGTAGACTCCCAGAACTTTCGCAAGACTTGGAATGTCTGCAAATTGTGGCTTTTTTGAAGCACGAACGTTGTCAAAATAAAGGCCTGTTCACACCGGAACGAATTTCGCGGGCAATATTCACCGACGCTTAACGCCTTGTGACTAAACAAAGGGCGCCAATGTGAGTGCAAAACACCATACGTAAAAGCGTCATTTTTTTAAAAATGCCCTGGGTTCGTTTTTTTAGTTTGATGCGCCGCGTCAAAAACTATCCGACCAATGAGATTGGTGCTTTTGCTCATGTGTTTGGAGCTTCTGAAGTTACAGTAAGACACAACTTGGGGGCGCTCAAACACAAAGCAGTCTTGCCGAGCACACATACGGAACGGAGATGAAGATATACGCCAAGTAGTGTCGGTGTCTACACAGCCAGGAAGAAATAAGACGAGTAAGATGCATGTAGAGCTGCTGGTCTCATCGGTGTTAGAACATAAAGAACTACAGTATGTGACAAACGTGACTGCGACTACAAATACAAACATCTTGATAAAAGATAACTGTTATGGAGTGATATTGCAGAGTAAATGGGCGCCATCTAATGTCAGGGAATGAATTTGCATGTGCACTTGGCTCATCGTCAGCGAAATTCGCTTGGGTGTGAACACAAAAAAACGTGTTGAAAAACGCTGGCGAATAACGCGCGCTGATATCCGTCCTGGTGTGTATGGGCCTTAGCTCACTGGAAATCTGACTTCAATGAAAGAGGAGGGGGTTCAAGTTCTGTTGATGGGTCTCCTACATCTGCAGTTGCCATGCTACTGTATCTTTTGAATGGCTGTAGCTAAGTTAGAGGAGGCTGACCATAGACTCGCACCATTCAACACGTGTTTTCCGTTTGGCAAGCCGAACTGACGTAACATGGGGGCGTGACCGCATCGACGATTGCATTTTTTTTATTCGAAGTTCGAGATTGTGAATTAATTTCGATCACTCTCAATTTTCACTACTGTATAGTAAGTTAAAAACAGTATGTGACAAAAGTAGTATGTTCAAATTCACAGTACTCATAGAAGAGTAGATAAAAAGTACCCAGATTACCTAATTCTTTCGGCGAGGCCATGAGGCCACTGGAGAGGATTTATGAAAGCATCATAACTAACGCTGGTCACATGATAATGCCAACATGGTGAATGTAGTACTTTTTTAGCGGTCGTGGAGAAATTACTTAACCAAGTAGGCTTACCTACTCAAGATAGTATGCGATTTCGGACGCAGAAAATCAAATTAGATGGCATAAACGTGGCACTACCGCTCACATTACCAGTCCATAAAGTCACATACAAACAGTGAACTGTGATTGGTACAGTTCACTGAGTGTGAGGATCAGAATAAGTCCCTCAAGCACACGTTCTCCCATGACAGATGTTCGTTAATGTTTTTAGAAGTCTCTTATGCTCACAATGTATTTGTTCCAAAATATAGTAATACGGTAATATTAAGAAATAGCATTGCAATTTAAAAATAACAGTTTTCTATTGTAATATATTTTAAAATCTAATTTGTTCTTGCGATGCCAAGCTGAAAACGTACAACACAGAAGCGCTGCGCAGTTCCACTACCTCAACTAACTCGAGGCCGACAGAGATGGAATAGTTGAATAAAGTCATTATTTTTGTTTGTTTGTTGAGCACAAAAAGTATTCACGTCGCTTGAGAAACTTAATATAATCAAAAATATCTCTATTTGGGTTCCGAAGATGAACAAAAGTCTTATGGGCTTGGAAAAACATGAGGGTGAGTAATTACTGACAGAATTTTCATTTTGGGGTGAACTATCCCTTTAATGCACTTGTAAAGTTATGATCAGACACACAGCAAAGATCATCACAGCCATGTGTGCTTGTGTGTAGAACTATGTGGAAGTGAACACTTGACTGGATGAGCATTGGTTGAACAGCAGGGCTCCACGGGCCCCGGCTCCCCTCACCCTCCAGGCACGTCTGGGAACCACACCAGCCGGCTGATCCCTCGATTACGGAGCACCTGTTCCAGCAGATTCTGCCCTCCAAAGTTCACCCATTAACCTACGGGCCGACATCGACGGAACGCCTGCGTAATTAGAGCGAGGGCTTAGAAAACAGGAATG
This sequence comes from Cyprinella venusta, assembly GCA_038021265.1. Lineage (NCBI taxonomy): Eukaryota > Metazoa > Chordata > Actinopteri > Cypriniformes > Leuciscidae > Cyprinella > Cyprinella venusta. The sequence goes on from CM075874.1 coordinate 6,790,330, forward strand.
GGAAATGTCACTTTAAAGCATATGATTGATGACAGTCTCTCCGATATTAGTTTCCAGTCATCATTTCACTAAAGCCAAACTAAAACGAACGGCGTCGTTTTCTCGGAGGCACTTGTGGTTTCGTCACCGCAGCAATGACAGATTTGATCAGGTTTTGATTACATAATCATATCTGAAGCATAGGACCATCAGCAAAGCTTTGTTAGGCATGAGTACTCTTTCATTTAATCCAAAACGCGTAGATTGCAAAAGGGAAAAACTCGCCGTGAGACACGGAAAGCGAGAGATTATTATGTTAGCTCAGACGACGTGTGCTTTCTGTCACGACGGGAGAAAATCATTTTACTCGCTTAATAAAATCTACACAAGTCCCTACAGTGTCTCTCCACACAAATCCAGCCAAACGTGTCCGATTCCCAACACCCAGGTTATTATCACCTCAGCTCCGCACATGAATATCAAATTTTCAATTGCTTCCTCTGATTCGGTTCCATGCAAACAAAAGCCTGCTTTCCCTTATTTTCATGTAAATGTCTCTATATAGGGAGAGACAAGTGTAATCAATCATCTTCATGACAAGGTAGGAGGGCCGGGATTATTGGTGCTTAGTAGTGGAGGGATCATAAAACGGGGAAATTGAAAGTGATATTTAATTGACACTGCCATTTCCAGTGTAGCGGGCAGAACAGCACGCTGCCTCCCACGCCGAGAGAGAGAGGGAAATAGAAAGAGAGATGCCTGCAGGAGAGACGAGTCCAAACAAATTTCCTCACGAACTGCGCTCGCTGCGAAAGTCTAAAGTGAGTTGTCAATCTCGGCCCTGAGCGAAGAAAACAAGAAAGTTAAACCATTGTCGAACAAACTTTAAAGGCCAGCTGCTCACTCCAGTATATCAGGTGAACCACACGAAACAGTCTAATATATATATATATATATATATATCCTTATGAAAAAAATCTATCCAAAAATGTATTTCAAACACATAAATTTTATCCTTAGTATACTACAAATCCATTAACATATTTACAGACATATCGCTTGAGACTTGATATAAATATTATAATTAAACTTTTATTTGGAGTACTTCATTGCACAGAGTACATTTCGTAATATTAAGCCTAAAATTTGTTTTAATATCACTTTTAGTTAGGACTGTATAATCTCTGTATAATATAATTCTTTAAATACAAGATATATTTAATAATAATAATTCATTATATAGAGCTTTTCTCGGCACTCAAAGTGCTTTACATAGAAGGGGGAATCTCCTTAACCAATTTCTGGATAATTAAAGTACAAAATGAGTTGTTCCAATTTAGCAGACTTTGAGTATATTGATTTAGTAACAAAAGTACAATTGCAGTGTATTTGTATTAAGTACATATGTGTACATGTATTTGTAGTACACTTAGCTTAAAATAAATTTCTTTCAAATACATTTTAGTATATTTATTTTTCACTAGGGCACGCACACACACATACACACTTCTTTTTTTATTACATATACTGCACATAAGACAATTATTATTATTTTTTAGTTTAAAAAATGCATTACAATAGTAAAAATGACAGGGACAATGTCACACTGCAAAAAACAAATATTGTTTCTAAAATGGGCTTAATTTTAAATAAAAAAAAATCTATAAAAAAAATAATAATTAAACTAATAGTTAAACTGTTAGACTTAAAGTTAAAATGTTAAAATGTCTAAAGAATAGACATAAAACTGCTCTTTAATTCTTTCAAATAAATAAAATCAAATTGCATAAATTATTGTCGAACTGACCAAAGTATTTAAAAGACGAAGGATACATTAAAAACATTTTAGCATTACACTACATTTTAATACTATTGTTTTATATAAAATGTTCTATTGTCTATACAGTATTTAATCCAATTACAACAAAAGTAACTATAATTACAGAAAAATAGTACTGTAATTCTTAAACTTTTTCAAGGTAAAACTAATTAAATGACAGAAATGAACTACTTGGCAACATCAGAAGTAGATTTAAAGTCATATCTGCAGTGTGTTCTGAAAAATAAAATTAATAAATATGTGTCATATAATAATAATAATAATAACAAAAACATTGTTTTAAATAATTACTTAATATTTCATCGATTTAATACATAAAATGTACAATATTTCTTTAGATACTGCATTCATTAATATAGTTAGTAATAGTTTTATCATTATATCCTTTTTTTTAATTGCTGTTATGATTTAATCCAGGAATAAATGAGTGTGATGTGCATTTGAATTAGAGCAGACAGAATATGTGTTTGATTATGGGGTGTAATGAGAGCGAGGCAGCGCTGACGTCCGAATCATTCTGGGTCACGCACCTATCCCTCCATCACATGACTAAACCTTGAGTGCCTGCCCCTCAACAAGCACCCTGACAAGACATCTAAAAAAAAAAACAAAACAAAAAAAAAAAACGCTTGCGTACTGGCAGGGCGGATGTCAGAGATGAGCAGCGCGCGTGATTTATAGCCTGGGTGAATGCGATTGGCTGACGCAAAGAAACACAGCCACAACTACCTAAAGGCCGGACGCTATTGTTCGCAGCATGGTGGCGTGTCGACTCGGTCCGGGCATCCCAGCCATGCCTCAACCACTTATAAAAGCATTAATCACCACCCAGTTTATAAATCAAGCTGGCCAAGAGGCTACAAGCGATTATGAGGTCACAGCACCGCAGAAGTACTTAACCAATTCCCAACCCTCAGAGCCGATCTGTCCTCCCTCCTCCGGCCGGCCCATTCATCATCATTCTCACTCTCCCGCATAATGGAGCAGACAGCGGCAATGACTGAACGCTGAACAAGGTATGGAGAAAGAGATGGAGAGAGATAGAGATGGTCAAAGGAGGACAGAAGATTGAGAGAGGCCCTGTCTAATACCCTGACCGCATCCACTTTGGTCCCTTAACCTCGCAACGCTCCTTCAGAGCCGCCGAGGGACACGGCACAAATGATTCGTGACAAAACCTAGACAAATGTCTTAAAGATGGGGCGGTGCGTGTGAGGCAGAGCTTCGCTGTATGTCGCGAGAGAAAGAGACATAAAAGTCCCCTTGATGAAGACAATGAGAATGCATTGATGTATATCATATCAAATTGCCATTAGCTTTCAGTTTACATCTCAGTTATCAACATGATTTCCAATTGCTTTAAAAGAGCAACTAAATGGACAGAAATGTGGAATTTGGTCCAACTGACTTCATTTGTGATTGAAATGGGGTTTTAGAGGACAACATAAAATGAAAACTTACCCTAAAAAGCTTCTAAATACATGTCCTTGATCTTGCAGCACATGATTCATGAATGCTGTAGTCTTTCAGATTTTTCGGCTAATGTAATCATAGCAGGGAACCGTCTTAAATTGATAGTTCACCCAAAAAGGAAACTTCATTTACTCACCCTCATGTCCAAAGTTTTTTCCTATGTAACTCGTTGATTCACTAGCATACTCTAATGCATTGTTGGAGAAACTAACCAAGCAGTCATGACTGATTCCCAAAACCATAGCAACATGGCTGCACCTCTTTCGTTAATCTCCGAGAAGCTGCTGTAACGAACACGGCACCTAACGACTACATTGTTTTTGCTTTTATGTTTGATTCATAATGGGTTCCCTTTTAGTATGTCATACTTCAGGGATCACCCTTGTGCTTTTTAAACATGCATACTCTTCATAAATGGCGCTGATTGTTGACATGCTCAAATATATAGATTAAAAAGTGCATATATTTAAAAAGAATAATTGATACAATGTACTGAATGTTAGCTTGGATATTGTGCCCAATAGCATGATCTAAATGCATCTGTTTGTGGATATTCAGTAGAACTACGGTTTATGGTTACTACCATAAAATGAAAGTCAATGGTAACCACAACTGTATGATTACCAACAAATCTAAAATAGAAATCAAATAGTTTTTTTTTTTTTTGTAAAATACACAGTTAAAATCTTTGGGGTCAGTAAATATTGTAAAAAAAAAGAAAGAAAAAAAAAGTCAAAACCATGCCTTCTCAGGGAGAATCCTACGGGCGTCTATGGGGGAACATGAACATGGTGGTGGAAAACTATTGAAAATGTTTGCTTTCTCCTGAGAAACTTTACCTTCGCAGGGCTCCAGACTAACTTTTCCACTTTTTTTTTTTTTTTTTGGCTACATGCTATGTGATTAATCAATGCATGCTGATGAATAGTGGTTTTAATGGACCAATACCTGTAATATATTAATTAGCATTGCCAAATTTCAGGATTTTCATGGATTTTGGACAGTAATTTTAATCTGTAATTTTAAGCATTTTACATTTGAATTATACAATCTATCTATTTACATTTGAATCATAATCTACTGTATCATATCTATCTATCTATCTATCTATCTATCTATCTATCTATCTATCTATCTATCTATCTATCTATCTATCTATCTATCTATCTATCTATCTATCTATCTATCTATCCATCCATCCATCCATCCATCCATCCATCCATCCATCCATCCATCCATCCATCCATCCATCCATCCATCCATCCATCCATCCTCTTTCTATCAGCATCATCTTTCTATCTTTTTAAAGCGCAGGGGCGGGTCTACATTAGGTCTATATAGCCACTTAGCCAGGGTCAAAGTGTTCAACTGTTCAATATCAATGTTGTATTAAAAAAATTAAAAATCTGATCATGAAAAACTGGTTCATAGATATTATTTGATAAATAGGCTATATCAAATAATATCTACATATTACATAATGGCGTAGTTTTGCGTTTGGATTACGTAATGATGTCATAGCGCAATGACGTCATAACTTCATTTAGCAACTTTTAGCAACAAATCGACCTGCCTTTGGCAACTTCCGCTGAAAATTAGTTGGCAACACTGGATACAACGGCGTTCTGTTGCACAAAAGCGTCCACTCGAACATATGCGACCACATAAAATTTTAACTCGCACATTCTCAAAAAATGGTTGCATATGCAGTCTGAAACCCTGCTTCGCTTGCAAAACCTTTGCAAAACTTGTGTGTTCTTTGCAGGTGAATGCAAAGTTTCTCAGGGAATTGCAAAACATTTGAGAGAATTGCAAAACCATCGCAAAATAATTTTCCTCCCATCATGTCCCTTTAGGGGCTGCGTGGAATCCTGATGCAACACATGTTCAATGAAATTTTAAATAAATGAACACTAAATTTAACATGTGTTAGGCTCTCTTTTTAATTTCCAATCTACTGATAAAGTGCCATGATACACTTTAACATCTTTAATATGGAAGTAGCCATCAGCTTTCTACTGAGGACAGCTAATTGACCGGTGTGACACAGGAGACGGCTGCTCAACTTAAGCAGATGAGACACTTTCCATTACTCGCGCCTTTCACTAGAGAATCATTTCTGGAGGCCAGCTAAATTGTGGTTCTAAAAAAAAAACGTAATGATGTGTAATAATTGTCCATCAGTGGATCCGTTAACTGACGGAGTTGCCGAGAGGATGTGAAGTGTTACCTCAGCGGGAAGTGTGCAGTAATCAAATAACACTGCTAAATCACCAAAACTGTCCACAAGTCTGCTTTTTCATCGAACAAAAGGATAAGACGCTAATGCTGTCCTGAAAGGGAACAGGTGTAGGAATTTGATAGAATTGGGAAAAGCTTGAAATGTCCACACTAATTTTATTGCTACTCTATTAATCCCCACAGAAATACCAGGTCATGAGATCGCTCCAGCTCTAGTAAGCAGTCAGGGGTTTATACAAAAATAACCTCACTTCGTCGACACAAAGCTCACCAGATTTCATATCGTGACACAAAATGCCTCCCCCATCTTCAGTCCCTCCCAAAACCTAAAACCTTAGGAAAAAGAAACTGCACTAAATGCGATCCTCCACATGGAATAAAGGCCATAAGAAGGTGTTTATCAAATAGTTGGCTATGCCTTAACAGGTTTTGAAAAGTTCAAATGAAGCTCAAACCAGATGTTTATGATCAGCATAAGCGTTCAGAAAACTCCTGGCCGCATTTGGCCCGTTATAGGCAGACTGTCAGAAAAAAGACGACACTTTTTTCTTCTCCAAACTTTTCTTCTCATGCACTGAACTGAGCCCTCCATTACTGCCCTTATTTTCCCTGAGCGACCCGACAGTCTAAACAAAGCCTTTATCTTTGACACATGTAATTTACGAGAAATAAAGCACCAGCTACCAACCATTAATACTTCATCACAAGCTCCAATAGAGCAGGGAATCGGCTCCTCTGACTGATTATGGTATCATTTTTAGTGTACTGTTTTGCATAAATATGCACAGGTTTTCTAGACTGGAGTGAGGGGCGAATCTCTTGCTCAAAAGATCTCAGGCTTATTCACTTAGAGAGCCTTGTTTATTGTTTCTTTGAAATGTACGTGTAGTCAAGAGTCTCACCATAAAGCTGTGACATGATATGCTGGTCCTAAGGGTAAACATTGTATTGCTCAAATATAGGCTTAAGCACAAGTTGAGACAGTGTTAAGACTCCTTTTGAACCTCTAGAGGAGAAACATGAGAGATGTCTGGGGTCTTTTTGGCCCTGTTTACACTTGGTGTTAAAGGGTTAGTTCACCCCAAAAAAGAAAATTAGCCCATGATTTACTCACCCTAAAGCCATCCCAGGTGCATATGACATTCTTCTTTCAGATGAATATAATCGGAGATATATGGCTCTTCCAAGCGTTATAATGGGAGTCGATGGATATATATTTTTGGAAGTCCATCGAAGTGCATCCATACGTGATAAAAGTGCGTGTGCATGTAAGAAAAATATCCATATTTAAAACTTTATCGACTAAAATAAATAGCTTCCGGAAGTCAACTTGCTCCAAAAGGCAACACTTGACAATGAAGCTGACTTGCGTTCGGCCGTCTGCCGGAAGCTAATTACTTTAGTCTTTATTAACCTTCCAGAGGCGTTTCGAGCACATTTATCACGTATCGATGCACTTCGATGGACTTCCAAAAAAATATAACCATTGACTCCCAATATAATGTTTGGAAGAGCCAGGACATTTTTTAATATAACTCCCGATTGTATTAATCTGAAAGAAGTAGGGCTGTCAAACGATTAATCGCATCCAAAATAAAAGTCTGTGTTTACATAATATAGGTGGGTGGACACTGTATAAGAATTTTATATATATATATATATATATATATATATATATATATAAATACACACAAATGCTTGTATATATTTTCATGTGTATACTGTATATAAAATTATATATAATTTATATTATATATAAATACAAATATTTTATATATAAATAATATTTTTTTTCTTAAAAATACATGCATTTGTGTATTTACATATATACAAAATAATTATACACAATCCACCCACATATATTATGTAAACACAAACTTTTATTTTGGATGCGATTAATCACGATTAATCGTTTAACAGCCCTAGAAAGAAGAATGTCATATACAGCTATGATGGCTTCAGGGTGAGTAAATCATGGGCTAATTTTCATTTTTAGGTGAACTATACCTTTAAGATTCTTTTTGGTCGATCGGATCACAAGTAGATGGGCGAAATACATGGGGTCTAAAACATTTTGAGCCTTTCCACTTTCGACCACTTCCACAGGTAGGGCTGCACGATTTGGGCTAAAATGATAATCACGATTATTTTGATCAATATTGATCACGATAAATTATCACGATTATTTTATTTTAACCAAAACTAATTGTATTGTTACATAGGCTAATTATAACTGCTTTCACATCCATTCCTGCTAATGTACAACTATGTGCATAAAAATTAAATAGGTCCTCTTATTCACCAAATTCAGTGCATCTCCTTAAAGAATAAAGAAAAAAATAGCAAAACTTCAACAGGGCACTATTTTACGTTGTGAAAATATATTTGCATTGTACTTGCATAATGGATGTGAATAAAACGTGCAAAATATACAATCAAAAAAAAAAAAATATATATATATATATATATATATATATATATATATATTCCATAACATGTAACCAAATGAACTATGCATGGAAGTTCGATTAATGGATAAAATTCAGAGTCATTGTTATTTGACGCATAAGAAATGTAAAATGTTGTGGTACAGTGTCAGTGTTTAGTTGTGAAATCTTACTGCATAAATTGAATCTATTTAATCCTCTATATGAAAGTTTATGTGATTGAATTATTTCTATTAAACAATAGTTCAAAACAAGACGTTTGGTAGTAGGCCTAGGCCTACTGATTATTGAGTCCATTCATCGAACTTTCATGCCTCTTATATAGTAAGTATATATTAATTTACAAGTAGAATGTACCAATTCATTAATGCAATTTACTAATGCTCACACTCGTTCTCTCATACGCATTGTCACTCGTTCTCTCTCGCGCAGACACAATCGGTATCTCTCGTGCACTTTCGAGCGTGCTCTTCGTCGTGATCAGACAGTGGTTTACGGAGCGCTAGTTTGGCTTTGCAAAAAAAAAAAAAAAAAAAAAAAAACTTTTTTTAAACGACGCATTTTCGATCACACGAATTTGATCGTGGGAAGCCAAAATCGTCATCGTGATTAAAATTTGATTAATCGTGCAGCCCTATCCAGAGGTAGTCTAAACTTCATTTGACCGGATTGCTTTCGTAGTGTAAATGTTAATTTGGTAGAATGTGTTCAAACAGCAACAAAAAACCATCTACTCTCCATTATGGGAAGCGTACTAGCCAGATGGGATTTATCGACTGAAGACCCAGGTTTGGTTTGAAGACGAAAAAAATGTACCAAGCACAATGTTCTCTCACCATTCCTGATTTCTAATACTTACTCACAGCGTTCGGTATGTTCTTGCGGCTATTACAGAAACAATAACTTATGATCTCCGTATGTTTTATCCGTTGTCTCCAGGTGGATTCATATGCCCTCCATAGGCCCTCCCCTTGAAGAAAATGTTTGAAAGTGGACAAAAAAGAGGAATTAAAATACTAACCTGACTCCGCCAGATGGATTTGCTCCGCATATCCATCTGGAAACCTTCTGTTGAAGTAGTTTTGGTAAGGGGCGAAAATACTGCTTAGCTGATTGGCCTATGTTGGTGATAGACGGGCCAAATCAACCAATCAGATCAACGAAGCATATGACGTTCCGTAACTCATGCCGAAACCAGTCGGGAGAAGAGCAAAAACATCTTTTCCTCTGAGAAAAGCCTCCAGAGCAGTGTTTTGCTCTTCTTCCAGTGAAGAAATACTCTGTAATTCCGATAAAACTTGCTCGATACCCACGCTGAAGCAAGTTTCATCCGCTGAAGCCGCCATGTTCTTTAGACTGAACTGTCGCGCTTCTCGTCGCGTCACGCCTCAACCTGCCTCAAAGCCAACGCTGATTGGACGTTCGTTTGGTGAACTGCTCCCAAATTTTCTTTAACGGAAAGTATCCAGACTGATCTGTGAGTGAAACCTTGAAAGCTCGCGAGATCAGGATGGTCTCACGAGGCTATTAAAATACCAGGTGTAAATGGAAATGGGTCTCCCTCGTCCTCATGTGATCCAATCGACCGAAACCCATCATAATACCAGGTGTAAACAGGGCCTTTTTTCAGGAGAAAGATCTGAGAAGCAGGATGATTAAGCAAAAGTCTCAATTGAATCCCATCCTGTCTAGAACAGACAACTGAGATCTTAAATAATCATCTTCACAATTCGACACAGAACAATCTACACTAGACCTCGCACTAACTCAAAAAGACTTATAACATGCGCATTTCCTCAAACCTACAAGTGTTTCCATAGCTCTTGATAATGCATTAAGTGTTATGGAGACATTCAATGTAAAGATCCGTACATTTACGTGAGACGGAAAAAAAATCATTAGCACAGAACAGCGTTTTAAACTGACTGTGCAGTTATGTAGAACACAAAACGCAATACATGTAAAGAATAATACATATATGTGAGAATAAATAAAAGACAGGGGAAAACTAATTCAACGCCTCCGCCGACGAGCGAAGCAGGAACTGTTGTTATTTGTTATTACACAAGAGCTAAATGAGAAAATGTCTTTCTCCCCCCCAACCTGCATCCTGTGCAGATTTTTATACAGTCCGCTTGTTTGATCATAAATTGTTGAGTGCAATGACTTGTCTCCTCCACTTTCCTCACTGGTCAGGGCAGATTAAAAAGTCCACCTCACTTCCAACCGGTCTCAGCATACTATTAGCATATATATGAGATTTGAGACATTTTCTAATATTCTCCAGCAGAACTCATCTGTCAACGCTTCTGATGAATTATAAAAGGCTTGTTTAGAAGGAGAAAAGTCACTCCCTCCTCTGCTCACCTTACAAGAGTAACCTTTACTGTTCTGGAGGAAGGTAAAACTACTTTCTGTCATATTAATGCAAAAGAGTTATGCATGTTATTATCTCATAATGCTACTTGAAGTGGTCACTGATGCATCTAATGAAATAAAAAAAAAACATGACAAAAAGTTGATGGCTACAGGATTTACCAGTGCTAACATGGCTATATTGATATTAATAATACATATATCTGTCACGAGGTGGACACGTTGGCACTATTATCGCTGAACTCTAAGGCTTCGGATATATCAAATTCTTATGCTCATCATCAAGCTCTTGGAGAAATCCAATAAACGTCATGACATCTACACAGAAAACATCTACACACAGATACACCGAGCATCATCAAATGTGATAGAAGTACAAAATTTGGCTCCTTTTTATATTATGTGTTTAACTACTATAACATTGAAATTAACATTTGATACAATGCACTTAATGTGTACCAACAAACATGGTTTATATTGTATATATTATACTGTATTTCACCCAGGTGAAAACCGCTTTCACACCAACCAATTGGACTAAAGTTTCATATCAAACTTAATTGGATCATTAAAACTTTTTATATATTCTTAAAAAGAAAAAGTTCATTGTCAGCATCTTAAATGTATTGTAATCTGTGTTACTGTCATTAATGGGGAAAACAAAGACACATTTCAAATTTAGTGGGAAAAGAAGGTTTTTTTTTTGTTTTTTTGTTTTTTTTTTAGGAAGGATACGTACATTAAAGCTGCAGTCCGTAGCTATTTTGGGGTTAAAAACAATCCAAAATACATATTTGAGAAAATACACAATCCTACCTCAAACCTATCTGCTTGCCTTAGGTCGATTCAAAACAGTGAGCCTGTAATAATGTTTTTAACTCCATTGGTACTGGTGGATTTCCGCGGGAGATTCGAGCATGTCTTTGCATCATTACGTCACATCTGTACACTCACATCTGTACACATAAAGAAGAGTCTCAGCTAGTTGGCTATATTGCGTGTGAGGATGCTGGAGGTGGACATTTATAGCCTTTTCTAACAGTACTTGATATAACTTTTCAATTTGATTGCGGATTCAGAAAGGTTTAAACGACGATCACCAGTGACAACAGATTCACCCGTTGTAAAAAGACTTCGTTCGGACTTTGGAGTGGTTACAGAAAAAAAGAGACTACAACCAGCCCAAGTGAAAACAATGATACGTATTGGAAGGACATTACATATAGTCACACAATGCTGACGTTGTTAACATTAACAATTTGAGAACAAAGTATAATTTGCACGGTTTTGCGTGATATGATAACTTATAAGCGATTGTTAGATTTAATCACTTTAACAGGGCGATTTACTGCAATGGAACCAGAACAAAAGTGGATGTTTCTTACTAGTTCAGATCACATTTTCCTATTCTTATTCTTATGTTGTTCATACTTACAAATATAGCCTAGAAATCTAGACGCACCCTAGCGGCAGCAAAAATTATTTTGCCGCCAGTGTAGTCTAGCAACTCTCCGTTGGCTTTCGAAGTGGAAAAATCAAACTCTGGTCAGGCCAATCACATTGTTTATAGAGTTGGTGGGTGGGCTTAACACAATAACGGCAGAATTGTGACGGTTCTGCGCCGTGATTTTCCATAGGTGATTTCCCTGCTGCTTGAAAACAAACAAGATGCTGCTGGCGAACAGTGGTCTTTTGATTCGGCTTTGACCGCGACTCTGGATGACTTTAAGTTAAGAGAACGTCACTTAAGTCATTCTTAAAAAAAAGAAGATGTGTTCGGAGTTTTGATGACCGGATTCGGCAAAAGTTCAATATATCAATAGCTCCACCAGTGGGACTAACTCAGCCACAGCCATTCTTTGCTCTGGTTGGTTTGCGCTATCCTATGGCGTGCAGAGGGATATTGAAAGACAACCTTTTATCCCGCCCCTCGGATTGAGGTATTCCAATTGTGAGTTCCCAGACCTAACATCTTGATGTAGGTCTGGCTTGCCAGTCTAACTTCCAAAAAGAATAATCTGTGATTCTGAATGCCAGTATCCACACCGGCGCAGTGACTGACAGCGTCACACTCTTTTCAAACATTGTTCATCCGCGCTGCGCCGTGTCGAGGGTGTTAAAGTACAACTCACGTAAAGTTGATAATTCTGCAATGACTGGAATTGCATATTTGCATGGCGAAAGAGGAAACACCCCGGACTGCAGCTTTAAATCAAGAGAGACAGCAAATATATTTATAAATGTTACATATACACATATATATATATATATATATATATATATATATATATATATATATATATATTAGGGCTGTCAAAACGATTAATCGCGATTAATCGCATCCAAAATAAAAGTTTCTGTTTACATAATATATGTGGGGGCACTGTGTATAATTATTTTGTTTATATATAAAAAACACACATGCATGTATATTTAAGAAAAAAATATGATTTATATATAAAATATTTATATTTACATATAATATAAATTATATATAAATCTATATACAGAATATACATGAAAATATTTCTTAAATATATACAAGCATGTGTGTGTATTTATATATATATAATAATTATACACAGTGCACCCACATATATTATGTAAACACAAACTTTTATTTTGGATGCGATTAATCGCGATTAATCGTTTTGACAGCCCTAATATATATATATATAACGAATTCTTTTAAATAAATGCTGTTCTTTTGAACTTTGTTCATCAAATAATCCAGGGGGGGAAAAAAAATCCGTTTTCACAAAAATTTATGCAAATAATTCAGCTTGATTACATTTTAAATCATGTTCAAGTAGAAAACTGTTATTTAAAATGTAACAATATTTCAGAATATTAGTATTATTACTGTATTTTTGATACAGCCTTGGTGAGAAAAAAAATCTTACCAAACCCAAACTTTTGAACGATAGTGTGTATACACTGTACATTTTTGAAGCACCATTTTTGATAAACGGGGACAAATAAAACACAAATGGATTGTCATTTGGGTTTGGTTTTCTAACACTACCCCGCAGCATATGTACAACTATTATTTCCAACAGGGATTTGAGACTCAGAATCCTCTCAGTTTATAATCTGTCTGGGTTTGAGAGAGAAGAGGCTCTTCAGACTGGGCTGGGTGTTAGTACTCTAAACACAGAATAAGTTTCCGCTGGATTTCATTACGGTCCTCGATAGTTGTAATGCAACATATCCTTTAATACGTCACGCACCAAGCTTCAGCGTCGGGCCGCAGAGAAGGAGCGCGAGGGAGGGGAGCGAACACAGAGGTTTACAACCCTTGCCGCAAACATACATTACACGGCACCCGCCCAAACCTGCGTCTCAAGGGTGACAAAGGGTGTAAGCCTTTATAATTTCATCCATACGAAACCCGCTTTAATTAAACGACTAAAAAGTGCAGCAGCCTGTGTCCTAAATTAATTGCTTTCTATTAGATTACGCCGTTGTAGATAGGCCACATCAAATTATTAACATTGTCGTACATTCCCATACATTCAATTTCCTGCGGTATTACTGTGAAAGAAACCTCCCTCCCCTCTCAGCCGGGGATATTCCTGTATTCTGTTAAAGTGGATTTTGCTTTGTTAATTAAACAGGCTAAAAGGGCAGCGGCCTGGATCCTATTTCAATAGGATCCATAATTTAGAACGTTTACAGCAACCTGTGATTATTACAGCCTTTGGAGAAATTTCAATCCTTTGGCAAATGTGAACCGGCGGGTAATGGCTGTCGCTAACTCAAAAGCGAAGGGATAAATCATATGCGTGTGTTAATTAAATGAGGAAACAATCGCTAGGCTGTGTCTTCAGTAACAACTCTGACTCATAAAAAAAAGAAAAGTAATAGACAATCTCACGGCGCCGCTCGTTTTTGAATACAATTATGCGCCGTAATAGAGTTTGGCTCGGGCAACTTCCGCACAGCTGTCAGAGGGAAGAATGTATCGCATTTATTTATTTATTTATTTATTTTTCCTTCACGTTTTTTTATTTTTATTATTAAATGACTAAAAGCAGCGGTCTGTATCCGATCTAGCCTATCTCAGCTATTGCATCTACTGCATTGGATTATTTTACATTTTGATTGAAATGATGTCACAGGCAGATAAAGGCAGCCTGACCATTGTAATTGAATCAGCTCGAGTTGTTTATTCTGGTGATCTACAGCAGTGATTTGCTTGTCCTAACACCCAATGCATAAAAGATCCCCTCTTGTTTAACACCCTACTGATTAGATCGGTTTAAAATGGCAAAACAACGCCATTCGTGTCCAGAAACAGACAGGCATAAAGATTATACATAAAATGGGACGGGGAGGGGTGGATATCCTCCTGTCACATCCCGTGTGTGCGTGTGTGAGTGTGTGTACACCATCTGCTTAACTTTCCATGTGTGACCAAAACTCTCAATAAATAAATTTCACATGGCATGGATGCCAGATGCAGACGGCAGTTTGACTGACAACATTTAAATAACAGTTAATGGGAAAAAGCAAAAGTAACAGCCTCTCATCCCTGCTCGCCATCCACTGACACTTTCAGGAATTTAAAACAGGCCTTTTGTACGCGCGGTCTGATCCCGAACGCGGATTTTCTGCCTGAGCTCAGATGGAACTGATTACAAATATAATGCAACACCGGATCTTACATTATCACATTATGAGATGCTGGGAAATAATACACTTCAAGGTATTCAAGATCAATTATGTAATATGTGATGGCAGATAGAATCATGTATCAGTGCATCTCATATCGGGATCATATCGGTGTTGTGATTTAAGCTTGTACGGACTGAATGGAAGACTTAAATAGAAAGCAACAATGCGAAATAAGGCATTCTTTAATTAAAAAAAAAAAACAGGGTTGATGAATACAATAAAAGACATGTTTGTACCTTGTTGAGGGGAGGTTGTTACTTTAGTCTCGATCAGACTTTAATGCTGGATAATAATAAAAAAAAGCCCATAGACTTACATTGAAGGAGTGACCCAAGTCTAGACAGATGACAATACATTTGAAATCTTTCCGAATCTTGCAGTGTGTAAATACCAAAGAATCAATTTATAAGGGCGGCCCTGTGGAACGCCTTGATCGTTCACTCATTCATTAAACATCCACGGCCTGCGACTTCTCTCGACTCTGGATTAGTTAACATTTTAGGAAAGACGCAAATCATGTCCTTAATCCCCAGTGTCCTGCTCTCTCAGGTCAGCCTCCATCAATCACCTGCATTAACAGGCCTATCTCACGCTCCACATGGACTGACCCTAGACCAGCTGAGCACAGATAACATCACCTGCAGATTGCAGCTTTTACTTCACCTGACGATAACAATAGTGCTAATGCCGATGTTTGTGGCACAATATAACTTTTACCTAAGATTTTAGATATATAAAAATCAAAATGCAGACCAAATCTTCCCAATAGGATGGTAAAACCTGAGAAAATGTAAAAATGCAGAAAGTTTTCTGTGATGTGTAGGTTTAGGGGTCCGGTTAGTGTAGTTTACAGTATAAAAACCATTACATCTATGGAGATTCCCCACAAAGATTGTGTGTGTGAGAGAGAGTCTGCTTAATCTATTTATAAACACTAAATATGAATGCAATTAATGTCTAATAAATGTTGGTTTAAAGCACTTAATGACATTTTTCCAATTTCCATTTTTCTTAAGTGATAACTATTGACTCCGAATAGCCAATTAACAAATCCTTAACTATGAGGTAATTAAAAAAAGAATTGTGTTAATGACAGTGACAATGAATGAAGAACTCATAAAATGAAGTATTTATAGCTTAACAATATATTAACAATGTAGAGACTACAATATAAATTACCTATAAACTAATAGTCTGTTAATGATTTGTAAGTACTGTATACTTATACAGTGTCACCATGCGTTTAACTTTACACATTTGTTTCAATGTAAACTGTTTTGTGAGATTAAAAGAGCTTCAGTCAAACACTTCCCATGTTTGCACTGGACTTTAAATCTGTTCAACATTCCCAACACGAGTGACCTTTTCCCCGCCTCATTTAGGTCAACAATCAGAGAGAGAGAGAAAAAAAAAAAAACAGCTCAACAATCCAGCCGAACGTTTGCGATAATGCTGCACATTAAAATTTTGATTAATGCCCCACGTGGCTGTTAAATGAGATGGCCGCTTTTACAATATAGATTTCCTTTCCATTAGCGTAATAGTTTTATTGTGGCACAATTACACAAAACAGGCGCGACAGGCTACCTGGCAGGCCTCGCTATGTATCAGGGACTCTTAACTGTGCAAATGTAGCCACACACAAGTAACACGGGTCAATTGCAGACAGCATCGTGGATAATGATTAAATCATTAAAATTTTGTCTATGCTTCACGGAGCATGGAGAAAATTAACTTCACCACCAACCTCATTTTTCTGCTGAACATGAAATAATGATTTTCTGCCAGTATAATTACAAAGCTAACATCTGATAGAGTCAGCATCCAGGGGGGATTATCACATGCATGAGTATTAGACCTCATTACCAGCTTGACTGCAAAATTATTACATCTTGTAATTGGATGGTGAGATTTATATACAGATTGGTCGGGTTCTCTGTAAGATTGTAATTACAGGCTTGGTTGCTTTGCTACTTATCACCGGGTGCAGGAGGAGAGGGGAAAACAAGCGCAGGGAGTGAGCGTTTCATTAAGCTGTTACCCTATCAATAGAGGAGCGCCTCCATTGGCCCCTCCGTATTTATTAGGCCAAACATCGCTGTTTGCGGGGAGGGGGAACCGCTGCCATTTATTACCGGCTGACAAATGGGATTTCATTTATTTAACCTCAGTGATCTACTTCGGCAAAATGTATAAACAAGTCATCCGTTTTATGATTCCAGAGTCGACGCCTCAATTATCTAAAGGCTAACTGACTGTTAAAACACCCATCTGCTCGCAGGAGCGCATTGATTTAATTTGCCGTATGTTGCCGAACGGTGGCGAGTGGACAAAGCGTGTCTCGTGCTAAAACCATAGCCTGGACAGTTGCGTCGTGTTTGCCCGTTTCTGAGGCTCTGACTCGATATAGAAAACGAATCGATACCTGGCTTGAACTGTACCAGGCGAGGACTTCAGTTGTCCAGGGAACACCTTTGTTCTCTTATAACAAGTAATCTCTCCTGCAGAATGAATATTGACAAGCTGGCTCCTTTGCCTCTAATTTTGTAGCCACACACAGCAATCGGCTCGTGTGCTGTAATAGAGTTGTTATTTGAGTCCATTACAAAGGCCTGCGGATCAATGCGCTGCGAGGAGACACTGGGCTCGAGCTACAGCAGAATGCTTACTTGGGGAAAGCAAGTCCTTGAACTCGCGCTCGGATATCTCTTTCTGTTAGCTTTCTATTTTCAGCGAAGCACAAGAAGCAGGTTTTCCTTTGCTTATCTGTTATCCGTCACCAGCGCCATCTCGTTTGGCTCCATTCGCCGCCACATTTACATCTCTGACCATTTGATGTTCACCATACGCCTTAAAAAATGCTGTTTGCAGCTGAAAAACTATAAAATGTTATGTCACACAGAAGATTCTGGGAATGCCAGTTTTTACTGTAAATTGTAAGATTCTGTAAGATGATCCCAGCCGGCACATTACTGACCTTCAATGTTGAAATAATGTAAGTTGAACCAATGTATCAAAAATGTCTTATTGTATTTTACTGTAAAATCACACACAATCTACCATTCGTTTTTGTTATTCCACTACAGGATAAACTTATGGCTTGGGTATTCTTCATTTCCCACACTCCATCTTGTGCACAGTCGTGTCTGCGCAGCTTTAAAAGTATACTAGACTGCGGATGAGTGTGAATGGACGAGTTTGACAAATGTGCAGTAAAATTACTCAGAGAGCCGCACTAAATGCTGCTATTAACAGGACATTGGCTTTGAAGGATACGTAAGAAAAGTAGCAGATCCGCCATTGAACGCAAAGTTGAGAACAAGAACCAAAACAAAAACCATGGCGAAAAATTTGGCTAATTTGGCTCTTCTTTGGCTAATGTACACTATCTGTGGCACGCAGGGTGGGGCTGAAAGCCATGGGAACAGAGCGAAGGCCAGTGGCATGATTTGCTAATGAGCGTCACCTGCACACCCCACTAGTCTCGAGTCTCACAGATTAAAAGGAGTGACAGTGAAGGATGAGAGAGGACCAGACCAGTTGTCCGTGAATGGCTGCCACTTTACTTTAGTTTTGTTATTTGTGTTTATCTTTGTATTGAAGTTATGTTGCTAATTTGGTGGTCCCTGCCTCCTTACCTGAGCCCTAACTTTGTTACATAGGTGCTCAAAACCCAGGAGGAAGGAGCAACATACGTACTCTCAAAGAGCCCTCGTCGCTGTGAGAAATCCGTGGTGCCATCGAGCGATGGACTCTCTCGCCAGCTGCCCGAAAGCAGAAAAAACATTGTCGTCCACCAGACGTCAGAGGAATTAGAGGGCCATCCACAGAGGGCTTTCCAGCACCACCGCATGGAAATTCTCCCATGTTTGTCTCTCCTCATCCTTCCGTGACCTTTTCTCTCACCTCATCTATCCTAACCCCTAGGTGCTTCGGCGGTGGGGGGTGGTTGTAGAGCACAATTTAAGGGTACCCCTCAGCCTTCGAGAGACGATGGAAAGATACAGGGAGGATTGACGACAGTGAAAGATGAGAGAGGAACAGGCCTGGACTATTTATGTTAGTGTTTTGTTTTAGTTTAAGCGGCAGTCGTCGGTGAGGGGCTGCAGCTTTAATTATACACTCACCGGCCACTTTATTAGGTACACCTGTCCAACTGCTCGTTAACACTTAATTTCTAAGCAGCCAATCACATGGCGGCAACTCAGTGCATTTAGGCATGTAGACATGGTCAAGACAATCTCCTGCAGTTCAAACCGAGCATCAGTATGGGGAAGAAAGGTGATTTGAGTCACTTTGAACGTGGCATGATTGTTGGTGCCAGAAGGGCTGGTCTGAGTATTTCAGAAACTGCTAATCTACTGGGATTTTCACGCACAACCATCTCTAGGGTTTACAGAGAATGGTCCGAAAAAGAAAAAACATCCAGTGAGCGGCAGTTCTGTGGGCGGAAATGCCTTGTTGATGCCAGAGGTCAGAGGAGAATGGCCAGACTGGTTCGAGCTGATAGAAGGGCAACAGTGACTCAAATAACCACCCGTTACAACCAAGGTGGGCAGAAAAGCATCTCTGAACGCACAGTACGTCGAATTTTGAGGCAGATGGGCTACAGCAGCAGAAGACCACACCGGGTGCCACTCCATTCAGCTAAGAACAGGAAACTGAGGCTACAATTTGCACAAGCTCATCGAAATTGGACAATAGAAGATTGGAAAAACGTTGCCTGGTTTGATGAGTCTCGATTTCTGCTGCGACATTCGGATGGTAGGGTCAGAATTTGGCGTCTACAACATGAAAGCATGGATCCATCCTGCCTTGTACGGTTCAGGCTGGTGGTGGTGGTGTCATGGTGTGGGGAATATTTTCTTGGCACTCTTTGGGCCCCTTGGTACCAATTGAGCATCGTTGCAACGCCACAAACTATCTGAGTATTGTTGCTGACCATGTCCATCCCTTTATGACCACAATGTACCCAACTTCTGATGGCTACTTTCAGCAGGATAATGCGCCATGTCATAAAGCTGGAATCATCTCAGACTGGTTTCTTGAACATGACAATGAGTTCGCTGTACTCAAATGGCCTCCACAGTCACCAGATCTCAATCCAATAGAGCATCTTTGGGATGTGGTGGAACGGGAGATTCGCATCATGGATGTGCAGCCGACAAATCTGCGGCAACTGTGTGATGCCATCATGTCAATATGGACCAAACTCCCTGAGGAATGCTTCCAGCACCTTGTTGAATCTATGCCACAAAGAATTGAGGCAGTTCTGAAGGCAAAAGGGGGTCCAACCCGTTACTAGCATGGGGTACCTAATAAAGTGGCTGGTGAGAGTATTTTGTTGTTTTGGGGTTAAAGTTAAGCTTGATTGTTTACTGGTTCCTGTCCTTTCCTGAGCCTTAACTTTTTTTTACAATATCATAAGTGTCAGATGCCCAGTGTTGACGAGCATCACTTTAAAGAGCCCATTTGAGATGTTTAGACATCAAGCACTCCTGCAAGAGTGGGAATGTGCGTTTTGCATTCTGCAACCTAAGTAGTATAATTACTTTAGCCAATCAGTAACAATGTAGTGCATTCAAACAAACAGCACTAACAGCATGGATCGTTTCTCAGTGAGTTCTCCTTCAGTGCTCCTGGCAGACGTGAACTGTCATTAGTGCTATTGACAGGATCATAGGCAGAAGTCCTATGTGTTACTCTACACCACATTTGTAACTTGAGCCTTTTTACACATCCTCCTCTAACAGTGACAGACCTCCCATGATTCCCCTCTCATTGCTGTGTTATGTGATCCGGGCTGCAGTATTCCCTAGTCTCAGCCCGGGTCAATAATTTTGTATTTAAGTGAAATGGCGGCCATTAACCCGGGCTGAGTTGGACCTCTCCTCTAAGCATTGATCAGATAACCAGGAGGGGTATTTTATTACAGCCCACTGACGTAAAGCGGGTAAACCTGCACTCCACTTGCTTGCGTGAAGAGGATTAGAGCAGACACGAGAGAGAGAGAGAGAGAGAGAGAGGTGCAGTGTGAGCAGGTCCCTCAGGAACCATCAGAGGGAATTTAGTCTGTGTGCTGCGCAGGCTCCATAAATGGCCCTCAAACATCGCAGTGTTTTTTTTATCTGGCAGTCGAATCAAATTAAAACACTTGTCAGCCTCTGACCCTCCCATTAATCAGAAAACAGGAGTTCCTGCCCCTATGAATTTGTTAGCACAACCTTGTATTTTTTTTTCTTTAGCCAGCATTTATAAACCCCAAATGGTATCCCTAAATAGGGTCTCTACTGGGAAGGGGAGGTTTAATTTAATTTTGCCTTTGTGACAAATAATTATTATTATTATAATACTGACGGTTCTAATACTGACTGTATATGTGTTGAGATTTATATATCATATGGAAGCAGATAAATAAATAAGCTTTCCATGTGTGATTTGTTAGGATAGGGCAAAATTTTTAGCCCAGATACAACTATTTGAAAATCTGAAATCCGAGGGGGCAAAAAAAAAAAACAAAAAAAAAAAAACAATCGAAACATTGAGAAAAATCGCCTTCAAAGTTGTCTTTTTATGTTGGCGATTGTGCTGCATTGACTCACAAAAATCAATGTTTTGTAAACATTTACCTAAAGGATTATTAGGAACACCAGTTCAATAGTTCAACAACCAGTTCAGTGTGCAGCAGTCCTGTGGGCGAAAATGCCTTGTTGATGCTAGAGGTCAGAGGAAAATGGGCCGACTGATTCAAGCTGATAGAAGAGAAATTTTGACTGAAATAACCACTCGTTACAACCGAGGTATGCAGCAAAGCATTTGTGAAGCCACAACACGCACAACCTTAAGACGGATGGGCTACAAAAGCAGAAGACCCCACCGGGTACCACTCATCTCCACTACAAATAGGAAAAAGAGGCTACAATTGGCAAGAGCTCACCAAAATTGGACAGTTGAAGACTGGAAAAATGTTGCCTGGTCTGATGAGTCTCAACTTCTGTTGAGACATTGAGATGGTAGAGTCAGAATTTAGCGTTTGAATGCGAACATGGATCCATCATGCCTTGTTACCATTGTGCAGGCTGGTGGTGGTGGTGTAATGGTGTTAGAATAGAATTAAGGCAGTTCTGAAGGCGAAAGGGGGTCAAAACTAGGGCTGCACGATTTGGGAAAAATGTCATATTGCGATTATTGAGGTCAATATTGCGATTGCGATATGCGATTGCGATATAATAAATGGTTTCATGAGTCACATTGCTTGGTTCTAAAGTAAAAATGCACACACAAATTAGTGATCATTCCGTGTATTAATGTGTATTTCTCAACTCAAAGCAACAACAGCTAAAACAACTAAATGATTGATAACACCTATAATGATCAATAAACCATTGATCTCTGGATAAAAATGACGACACTCTGGATAAAAATGACGACGTGATTCCATCATTACAATTGAAACAATCAACTTTTAAAATATTTATTAGGCTTAAAAAATATAACAGCTTTTAAATTAAGTGAACTTCAAGCAATCCTCACATAAACCCATAATAAATGCCATATTTACCTGTGCCCTTCCTGTCTTAACAGGTTGGATACAGAAATTGAATGAAGTTATCAAACAGTCTGCGCTGCATGAACTATACATTATATGTAGACTAATCTTTATTAAAGCTACAAAAATTCTTTAGTCAAGAGCAGTGAGTAATTTTCTCTGTTCCCTTTGTTCTTTGATTAACTTTACTGACAGAACGCTTTATTCGCCGCTGGCCCTTTAAGAGAAGCCGTTGCCGAGACGCGGATCTCACACGCGCCTCATTCTCCCACAAGGACAACTCTTTCCGTCCATCATAAGACTGCTCTTATGTTATGAAGATCCTCGACAAACCGACATTTTGGCATAATTGTGTGTGTTATTGTTCTTTCAAGCTCGAAAGAGAACTGCATTCCGGCACGCGGTCTGTGCATGCGCATTATACTGGCGCGCGTCTTTCTGCGCGTCACTTTAGAGACTAAAAGGACTTTGGTCACATTCAGGACTTTCACAGGCAGTGCGCTCTCTTTTGACTTCTCGTCGTGCAAAATGGTTAAGGCATTTGCACGAATAAGATCGGGATCATGTAACACTAATCAAAGGATGACAAAAAAAGAAGAGATGCTGCGTTAATAGCCCTAATTTGTTTATTTCATATAAAATCGTGGATTTTGCGTTTTATAATCGCATAGGTTTGACATCGCGATTACGATTGCGATACGATTAATCGTGCAGCACTAGTCAAAACACAGTATTAGTATGGTGTTCCTAATAATCCTTTAGGTGATTATTTACGGTAGGGAATTTCCAAAATATCTTCATGGAACATGATCTTTACTAAATATCCTAATGATTTTTGGCATAAAAGAAAAATGGATTATTTTGATCCATACAATGTATTGTTGGCTATTGCCAATATACCTGTGATACTTGTAACTGGTTTTGTGATCCAGGGTCACATGCTCGCTTGGTGCCCTGTATGACCTATCCAATGACCCCACCAAAAACATGAAGCAAACAAGTCTCAAAGAAGACTTAGCTCTCTTGGTGGCCCTAGATGACAATGACCCCACCAAAAATACCAAGTAAAAAATTGCATCAGACAGTCTCTATTCAACAATGGTCAAAATAGCAATGTTACAATTCAGTACATTATCTACTATCACGACACTTATTCTCAAATGATTAGACTTATTTAGACTTATTCTCTGCATACACTGAAAGCATCTAGTCAACTTTGTCACTAGCACCACCCACTATTGCCCAGATGATTTACCTTTAGTACAAATAGCATGTTAATTCTCTTTACACTTTGTGTGCTAAGCAACTATCACTAAGTGCACTTAGTGTAAAAAAGATGCTATTTGTTGTCTTGGTGTATCAGTATCTACCACTACACTCAAACAGGACTTCTGACTGCAGCTGTAATGTATGCAGCTGCAGTCAAATTTATCAGACAGAAATCACAATGTCTGCAAAACAACATTAACAAGTACAGTCATTGGTCAAAGCCAAGAGCAATACTGACCAGATATTATAAATGAGAGAAAATAAATTATGTACAATGAATATTAAACTAGACATTTCCTGTGGAAAATATGAGTATTGATAAAGTTCCCACAATCATGGGTGTTGCATATTGTTTTGGGGTTACTAGAGTAACTGGCACAGATTCAGGATCTTGTTTTTTTTTCCATCCAATTTGAGCCATGTTGAAATGTGGTTCTAAATCTGATGTGCATCTGACGGGTGGTAATCTGATGCGTCCCAACACTCACATGTTATTATCTGTTGTTGTGCAAAGTATCATGATGGGGGGACATCAGTAGAGCTCAGAGTCTCACCTGTTTAAAATGAGGGGGAACGTAACAATTCAGAGAAAATTAATGTTATCGGACCCACCGGCTTGTGGACAGAGCATTGTTATTATTCCCAAATCTTTGGCAAGGTCCTCTCAAAGTTATGAACATTCTTCCACTAACGTTAATAGATCATTAGTTTAGTTATATTAACTGTGTTCTCAAATCCTTAACACAAAAACATTATTTATACATTGTTCATTGATTTTTTTTTTTCCTGCAACATTTTTTAAAAGGTACTAGGCAATTTTCAGAGGGGCTAGCAAAATAGATCTTATTCAGAGCAGTAAGGGATAGATGTATCATGTTTTCAGTGGCATCTGCTTTAAAGGGGGGGTTGACTGTTTTTTTTTTCTTTGCATGATTGTGTTTATGGGGTGCAATATAACATGTATTCGTGGTTTTTCTTTTTTTAAAAAGTCTTATTTTTCATAAACTTCACCTTTATTGTAAGCCGCACTCTCCTCTGTCCCCTGAACGAGCGGTTGACTTCCTGATTCTATGAAAACACTCCCTCAGAAACACGTCGTGGGCTCAGATTGGTTCGTTTGGGCGGGTGTGTTGTGATTGGCTAAACTGTCGCTCACGTTGTCCGGAAGATTAACGCCTATTACCTTTATGGGCGAAAGGGGCATTCCAAAGGTGGATACCATAGACTTAAATAGACGGTGGATACACGTAAATAATGATGTCGAGACTGCAGTATCAGTGAGGCAGAATCAGACCGAGAAAGCGGCGATGAAGAAAGTCAAGCAGAACGTCACCACACACGGTTCTTACTAAACGTTTCTGAATGATAATTTGCCACATTTTTAACCATACACGTTTGTTTTACACAATAGCATCTGACTGGCAACGATAGCAACTGACTGGCTATTAATGTCATACTCAAACAGCGTTGGCAAGTTTACGTTCTTGATCAAATCGAAAATAACGTCATAAAGTATATACACATGAAAAATACATTTACAACATTAGTACTTATAGAAAATTCAGGTCCATAATGTTTGTACGCTTTTGTTGTAGACACAAAATACTAGCATAACTAGTAGCCTAGTGGCTATAAAGCCAGCGCTGGCATTTGAAAAAAAATAATAATAATAAAATAAAACACAGGCTAACGTTACGTCTGGAATTATACATGCAAATACATTTAAAACGATTAAGTCTTAGCCTACTTAAAGGTTGTGGCCCAACAACTGCTGCCTCTGGTTTTAAAGTTGGATCTGCTTCATGGTTTATTAACAGTTTCTTGCTGCATTGAATGAATCCTGCATTGAACTCGTGGAGATTCTGGAAGCTGTCTTCCGTAAAATGCGCAGCACAGAGAGCTAGATTACGACCGTCACTTTCAGGAATATAATCAAACATAAATTGTATCCATTGTTGACGAAGTAACATCCGTGGGAAGCTCGAACACAGAAGACCTGTCAGCTCGGTGAACACAACTCACTCGACGAGCTGCTGGAGCTGCAGAAATATGCGCATGCCCTTTCCTGCATATTCAGTGGTTGATGCAAATGTGTGGGTTAGTGACGTACCATTAGGGCTGGGTACCGAAGTTCGGTACTTTTTAGGTACCGACCGAATTGCCTCGGTACTACCGAGTATCGAAACATGTCTTGTTTTTCGATACCAAATTTCGGTACCTAAGTGGTTAATCTCGTCAACGTCAGTGAAAAAATAAGCACGCAGCATGATAGGCTGTGGCGGAAAACTAGTTAACGCGGCTGCTCAGAGACAGCATGAGAGACAGTTCGTCGCACGTGAGTGTGTGAGCGTGCGTGTAAGCGACGCGTCCCAACCCAGATGGATAGAAAATATGTGGAAATGATCCAAAGTGTACCTGTGCCAGACTCGATACCAGAAGCACGCGATGCAATATTTCCGACAGGATAATTGCCGCCAAGAGTCAAGACCAGTAACACGGTAAATCTGATAAGCGCGCAGACACTTGTTAAGAGTACAAAGTCCGTCTTCCACTGCAGGAACTGGAGCGCGTCACAGATGAACCGACACTCATGAGAAATAGGTCTATAGACGGTCAAAATATGTGTACTTTTAAACAAAACAATACGAAATGAATAGTTTGATTACCCTGATCCATATAACGTTAGGCGCGCGCATTCACTGCTGCAGGAATGACGAGCCAGCGTCCCCATTATCATATTTGCTGCCAGCAGACTTATTAAACACTTGTTCATTAATAAACGATTAAAAATATATCCTTGCTGTTGTTTACCGTCACATAATTAGGCTTCTGTTGCCAGTGCTTTGCGGCAAGCTTACGTGTGCTGTGCGCGAGGCATATATCCCGCCCCCCAGTAGCCTATATTTAATTTAATTCACATTTATTTGTGTAGCATTTTTTACAGTACATATCGTTTCAAAGCAGCTTTACATAAATTAATGTTTCTAAATTACTATTTGAGTGATGATCTGTTATTATCAGGGTGATAATATAATGCATTTCAAGCATTTCAATGCATTTATTATCAGGGAGGTGATAGTGTAATGCATTTCAATGAATTACCTCATTGATGTAAAGAAAACGTGTTGTTAAATTATTAGGAAACAGAGAAAACTTTTGCATTGGTGCTTTTTTACATACTCAAAATAGGAGTGTGAAAAAGTCAACAACTGAAAAATAAAATAAAAATGTAGGTAATATTATATTGATAAAACTGGTTACATAATATTGGTATCGAAAAAGGTATCGTTCAGGAACCGGTATCGAAGTCAAGGTATCGGTATCGGTATCGGTATCGAACATTTTGTCACGATACCCAGGTTTTTAAAAGACGATATTTGTGCTTACATTGAACTTTCAGCGCTGCAACTTTGCAGATACTGTTCATGCACCATCAGCAACATTACACACTATTTAAAATCAAAAAAGTGAAATCACAGTCAACCCCCCTTTAAGAAAAACTTTATAAAGCTCTATAGATCATTTATACTGTAAGGAGTTTTTCCCATTAAAAATCAAAATCAAAGATGGCACTGCTTTGAATAAGGGGCGATTCCACAGTAACGGTCCACAAGGGGTGTAATGAACTATATAGATTGAATAATACCCAGGTGTTGTCATTTTTTTAATTTTTTGTTCATAATTTCGTTAAAGATAGATGTAAGAAATAATAAACTTAGTTTTATCCCACTAAGTCTTGGCATTATCATGTAATGAGACTTTATTTTATTTCCGTCCCCAGAAATTGCAGGTGTCAGTGTGGGACATTACGTGCATCTGGATTTTTCCTAAGTCATTTCTTTAATTTGCTGTAATAAAATCCTGAATTTTGGCACTCAACATTTATTTTGGTGTGTCTTCTACAAAATAAATCTACTAACACTGAAAGTATAATTCCCTTAATCTACCACGATGCAATGGAAAGATTTATTAACGTTCGTCACACTATCCGTCAAAGAAGTTACGTACGTTAAACTATGATTTTAAAGTAAGCAGACATATAATTTTTCCGTGTAATTCTATCAGTAACAAGACGATAAAAACATCTTGTGTGGACTAAATTCTCATGTACGTAGCTACATGATAAATTGTTAATAAATCGGGATAAAACAGGGGCTGAGATTTTCTGTCAAAAAATCATAACGTTCGAACATTTTATTCTGACGCTTAATTTCATCTCATAACGCCTCAACGGTTCACCTGTCAGGAATAAGATTGTCTAGGTCACAGTCGCTCTGCGTGAGAGGAAGAGTTAACAGGATTTCACGGATTTCGATGAATGTGGGTAAGTTTGTGGATTCTGTCCAAAAGGTTACGAACGATAAAATGTTACGAACGTGGTAAACTTTGTTTGATAAACATTAAATAGGATCATTGTGGTGAGAAAGGATAAAAGAGTGATCAAGTCGATATCAAGTGCATGGTTTCGGACCGAAAGCAGCGTCGTGTTCATGAAGATCATGCATGAATAGTGGTTGTATTATATTTTGACAGATTATGCACTTCATGTTCGTAAACTGGACAGAAGCTATCCAACTTCGAACGTTGTTTTCCGCGTATTTTGAATCAATGAGCTTTTCATGAAAGTCAACATCGTCAATGACTTTTTTTTTTTGATGATGATGATTTTATTTTTTGTCAAAATGTCAGTATATAGCGTATAGGCTGTCCAAGTTAACACGTTAATAGTGCGTTAACACAATATCACAAATGCCATTAGAATAATCTGTCGGCGTCAAGCGCAGGTTGTTAAACAACAGTGAACTGGGCATGTAATGCACACGCGCAGATTTTCCGCACTGACGGCACACATTAGTTTAAACATTAGGGGCTCTATGTTGCACCCGGCGCAAATGACTTTATACACTGACTGACGCATTTATCATTCCTATTTTGCACGCGTGTAAGCGGTTTTTTTTCCTCCACAGACGCACGTCGGTATAAACTAGGAAATGAACTTGCGCTCCCTGGGCGCAAAAAGGAGACGTGTGTCGGCGCAAACAATTCCTTGTGCTATTTTGCAGTACCAGAAAACAATTGCGCCAATGACCAGAAAAAAAAAAAACTGGTCTAATATCAGTGGCGCGTTGCGCATTGCTCATAATGCTATTTTAAGCGCGCATGCTTGGCCATAACAGAGAGTGAACAACGCGCATACACTGTAGATGATTCTCTCATCTACACAGATGCATTTTACTTTTTGCAAATGATACATTATTATAAGAAAAAAATATAAACATGAGGGAAATCATTGTTGTGTCCATAATGATGGGAAAAATAGGCATACAACTTATTTACCCAAGTTATTATATGCATGTTTAACCGAAGCTAATTTGGGTCGGTTTGTCCCATCCCCAATGTCACTTCTCTTTCTTTTACGGCCCTGACGAGAACGTCGATCTCCTCGGCTGTGAACCGATTGTGAAGTGCATCTGGTGCGCCGTTAAAATAGAATTGCGCCACGGAACAAGCGCACGTCGTCTTCTGTCTTCTACATTTGGCAAAGAAATTTGAAAAATATACCTGTGGTATTTGTTAGTAATTTTGCTGGCTTTCAATTTATGAACATACCGGACTCAAAAATGCATCTTTAAGTTTATAAAACAGATCATATTAGATGGCCACCCTGCCTGCATGGAAGTCATATTGCAGTTTTGTGAAAAATGCACAACGCATGACTCATAATTATACCAAATTAGGAACAAAGCAAAACATGAACTTGGATTCAACCTGAATTTTATTAAACTGAATTAGATTAAGTACACTTTCTGCTTGAATTTACACTGTTTTTCCGTCCATGTTACATACGTTAAATTCAACTTTGATCAAAGTTTACAAGTTCAACATTGCCAGATTTATCCTGCCTTTCACACAGCTGTATCCCAGGTTGTCACAGGATGTTAACCTGAGGACAATGGCTTTCTGCATGAAGATTGAATTTTGCAGACTTTTGTCCTCGAAGTGAGCCCGATACTGTGGAATCGCCCTAAGGTCTATAGCGAGCTAGCTTTGAAAGCATAAGAACCCACCCTCGCTTCAGAGTGTCCCCAAAGCCACGCCTACTTCAAAACTAGGGGTGGTTAATCTGTATGATTTCCCGATTCGATTACGATTATTGAAGTCCCGACTCGATTACAGTCGATTTTCGCTATCTTTGCTCAGCCACTTAAACTTCACAATGCACATAATCCACAAGGCCGCCCTTTTATACCACATCTCCTCTCCCTCGCACTTTCAGGGTTCCCACACCCCAGCAAACAAATTTAGGTTCTGGGAACGTTCTGGGAAAGTTAGTTTTTGGTTCCCAGAACGTTCCTAGAACTTTCCCTTAAGGTTAAGGGAACGTTCCCGGAACATTACGTTATAAAAATGAAACCTAAAAATAACCTACATGGATCGTTCCTATAACATTCTTGTTTGGTTCCCAAAAAAAGAACCTCATGGGACCATTCGGGAATGTTAGGGAAACATTCTGTGTTTGCTGGGACTTCGGTTAACTTCAAATTCAAGGACCTTTCAAGGACTTTCAAGGTCCAACATCCTCAAATTCAAGGACTCAATGTGGGGACAACGTAATGCAGACGGAAAACACTAAACGTAACGCATAAATGTGAGTAACTGACGTAAATCAAGCAAGCTAGTGTGCATAGGTCTCGAAGTGTGGGCGAAATAACACATTAGCGGACTGGAGGGATTTTTTTTTTTTTTTTTTTTTTTTTTTTCAGAAAAGCTTTTGCACAAAATAGATTCAAGCACTTTCAAGGACCTGTATCTATTTTCAAAAACTTTCCAGGGCCTTGAATTTTGTTTTTCAGATTCACAAACTTTCAATGATTTCAAACTTTCAATGGCGGAGCAAGCTCAGGCATTTCATCCAATCATCTCTAAGCTCCGCAGCTCAGTTTTTCCATCCATCTCCATCCACAGCAGTGTCATCTCCTACACTTACACAGCAGCTCAGTTTGTCCATCCAACTTTCTTTCACTGCCACAGCAGTGTTATCTCCTCCGCCCCCACAAGAGCTCCATTTCTCCCTTCACGCTTTCTCAATGGTTTTTCTTTCAACTACGCTTAACCATCCGATGCCTTGAGTTTTTAACTCACGTCGGATGCTTCAAGAGCCTCCCAGCCAAACCTTTCTTTTCTTAGACTTACCCACCCGATGCCATGAGTATTGTTCCCCTGTTCATCGCTCTCCCGATCAGGCATTCCAAATCACACTGCTCTAATCGTTTACCAGCCGGTAGGCTAGGTCCTCCTGGTCGCGCAGTTTAAATAATGATACTCAAAATTCAAAATGAATTCTCAAAACTCGCGATAATGAAATTACTTCATGACAGCAACCCTACAACCCTACAGTTATGTGCTTAATTTCCTTCCTAAAAGCCAAAACTTAACAATAAAATCAGCTAGATCAGTGATTTTCGTAAAATACAGTCTGCTAAATTGCCAACCCAATCACACTAAATGCATCTTTATAGCACGCATGTGTATTGTCGTGTAATTTATACGCTAAAGTGAGTTTTTACGTGCATGATATGCATTGGTTGGTTAGGGTATTGGGGTGGGTGTGTATTACACGCAAATGAACGGCGTATCAAATGCACGCAAAAAACTGCGTATCATATGCACGTAAAAACTCATTTTCGCATATAAATTACACGACAATACACGATGCGTGTTATAGAGACGCATTTACGTGAGAACCAGCTGAAACTGCAGGGCGTGCTCGATTGTAAAAGTTATTAAATATACTGTTTTAAATTAACACGAAATAAAGCTTTAACTTATAACGTTTCCAAACAGCACAGCAGAAATACCTTTGTAAACTTCTTTACTTGCAAAATTGATAATATTAGGGAGAAAATTATATGCAACCATCTCCAACAGTATCACATCAGACAGTGCATTGCAATTTCCCTGAGGAGAAATTCCATTAACTCCTTGCTATAGACTCTTTTGAATAGACTTTTTTATTAATTAACAATTAAGTTGTCTTTATTGGAAAATGAGAGGAGTTTTTACTTCCGGAACCCAACTATTGCACACTGTTCACAACTCACATGCTGGTTTCTGTGCACACACACACGCACACAGAGCCACAACAAAGAATAGAGTTCTCTTTCACGTCTCCTTGTGCTGAATACAAATACACAAATTCTCTCCCATCTCAGGAAGTAGACTATTCTAGTATACAGTCATTATGTCTTAAAATAAGTGAATGTGAACAGATAGAAATGGTTTATTATATTTGAACTGTGCATTAGTTCTTCAAGTCTTGCATGAAATTGCCAGTCTAAAAATCTACTCAAGTAAAAGCGTAGGAGGGGTGGGGGACTTTTATAACTGTTTGAGAATTTCACAGTGTGATAATAGTCTCACGGTTTACGGTGATAATAAATTAAATACAAATGGCATTATTAAATTATAGTTATTATAACCATCAGTTAAAATGACAGGTAAATGAATGAAAACTGATTTTTAGGTTAAATAAAAAGCTTTTTATTATAACAAACATTTACTTGTTAACCATTTGTTTGTTTTGTTTATTAAAATTTCAACAAAACATGTCTAATCAACTAAATTCAATAGTTGATAATGAATTAGATTTGCAACTTTTTTAGCATGCAATTTAAGAATAGAATCCTGTATTTTATTCAGAAAATAAAGTTTTCTTTTTTATGATTTAAAGGGGTGGTTTACTGCTTTTTTTCTTTGCATGATTGTGTTTATGGGGTGCAATATAACATGCATTCGTGGTTTTTCTTTTTTAAAAAGTCTTATTTTTCAGAAATTTCACCTTTATTGTAAGCTGCTTTCTCCTCTGTCATTTGAACGACTGGTTAACTTCCTGATTTTATGAAACCACTTCCTCAGAAACAGGCAGTGGGCTCAGATTGGTTAGTTTGGGACAGTGTGTTGTGATTGGCTAAACTGTAGCGCACGTTTTCCAGGAAGGTTCACGCCAATTTCCTTTATGGGCGAAGTTGCATGTGCTGTTCATGTCAAATGGTGTTGATACTGCAGTATCAGTTTGAGCCAGAATCAGAAAGCGGCGATGAAGAGAGACAAGCAGAACCTCACCACACACGGCTCTTACAAAACGTTTCTGAACCGTAATTTGCCTATATTTTTTTTTTTACTTTTTTTTTTAACTTTGTTTTACACAATAGCACCAAACTAACTGGCTATACACAACAGCATTGGCACTGGTTTACGTTCTTGATCAAATAAAAAACAAAAAAAAAACATCATAATATATATATATACATGAAAAATACATTTACAACATTAGTAGGCTACATATAGAAATTTCAGGTCCATAATGTTTGTACACGTTTGTCGCAGTGCTACAAAACAGATTTACTAAATTAAACCATGGACAAAAAAAAATATTCCTTAAAATATTGTTGAAATAAATTGTATTATTATTGTTGTTATTATTTTGAGAAGTATGTTCTATTGTAGGCCCACAATAGTAATATATTTCTGTCATAATGTCTCAGAGTTTCCCAAACTTTTATTTTGACGGGTTGTGGTGAAGGCCTGTTTCAGAGTGTATTTGACAATGTTTTTTTTTTTTTTTTTTTTTTTTTTTCTCAAATAAAATGATGAAAATGTTCTTTTTAGTTATTCTTTCAGAGCAGCTCTGGAAATCTGCATGTATTCATGTCGTCATATTGTTTGTGAGACGCTAAAAACACCATGAGTATCACATGTACTTGAGATTGTAGTAGGCACAGCTCATTCACACAGAGACATGTGTAGGAAGTTGTAAACGGGACATACCTTTATCTTCACGGAGGGATGGTGTTGTGTGCTGTTCCTCCTTTTGCAGCCTCGTTGCGTCCACGTTTTAGCGTTTTGTCGATCCTCGAGCACAACCCCGCAAGAATTCGACGGCGTTTTGCATTCAGCTAGTTCAGCATCACTGGCTTCTATCTGTCCGTCTCCATCATTTCCTTTTTTCATTTTTGTTTCTTGCGCGCGCGCGCGCGCGTTTGTTCTCCCGCCCTTTAATCAATCCAGTAGTTTCCGGAGCTCTATTTTTTTCTTCTTGTGTTATTTATTTATTTATTTATTTATTTTATACGCAGTAACTGATATGATTTATAATGTACCGAAGTACAATACTTAAAATAAAACATACTTAAGTAAAAGTAAAATGACAGATTTTAAAAACTACTTAAAAATTAGTCTAAATTACAAAAAAACGTACAAAATACGTAACACTTCTACGCAAGTAAATGTAATTTGTTACTTTACCTCTTGTTGCTGGTCAGTTTGTGTAAAAAAAGACAATTTGGTGAGTGGAACTACTTAAATTGTCCATGAATTCATGATCTGACACTGAAAGTTCAACATATGTCGACGAGACGGCCTGGGCCTTTTCTGAGGTTATTGAATACTGAGTTTGAATAAATGTCACATGGCATAGATTGTTTTGAAAACATTGAAACGTTGTATATCATCCTGACCCATTACGCATGTTAAAAAGGTAGAGCACAGGTGCTTCTGCTTCTTTGAGATCCCGGGCGGCCCCTCGATAGTGTATCTCTCAAGTATTTCTCAAGACCACATGATCTCGGTCTTGTCACAGCCTTGATGGTCTTTGGTTTTGGTCTTGTCTTGGTTTTGGATGGACCTCTTGTTCTTTTCTAGGTCTCGCTGTCTCAGACCGACATAGTGGTCAGGGGATTTAACAATACAATACTACAATACGACGATATCCACAACTGAAATGCGCGCGTCAGAGTGAAGACAGTGCAGCGAGCACTTTGATCACTTGATTTAAAAAACACATAGCATGTACAGTATTTGATGTATTAATATTTAGTCAAACACATATCAGTGACATGATGGGTTCTAACTTCATTCAGTACATTTTGGGTAACTGCACAACTGACAACTTTGTGTGTTTGTGTAACTTTCGGATCCTGCACTTAAAGGAGTAGTTCACTTTAAAAAAAAAAAAAACTTTTGCTGATAATTTACTCACCCCCATGTCATCCATGATGTCCATGTCTTTCTTTCTTCAGTCGAAAAGAAATTAAGGTTTTTGATGAAAACATTCCAGGATTTTTCTCCATATAATGGACTTCATTGGGAACTAAACGGTTCAAGGTCCAAATGAGAGTTTTAGTGCAGCTTCAATGGGCTTTAAACGACACCAGACGATGTCCTTTAAGCTTATAATTTCGTTTTAAAAAAATTAATTTTGAATTCAAAAGTTGCAGAATGGATTCATTTGGAAACTTCGAAATTGCCAGAGATAGGCAGGCAATGCAAAACATCTTACAAGTTATTGCTTAGCTTCAACTGTTTTTTCCCCTCTGGTGTCGACTTGGACTCGGTCTTGGCTTCGACTTGGTCTCAGTCTTGTCTTGGTCTCATTGGCCTCTGGTCTCGGTTTAGGCAGTCTTGTCTACAAGTCTACCCCTAGGCCACAACACTTTTTATAGACCACTCCAACAAACAAGAAGTTAATATTGAGCTTCCTACATAATTGACAGAATTTTACTACTTACCATATCGGTTTTTGTTCCGCCAATGTAAAAAGATTCCAACAAAGGCAAACTACAACATAGTAGCAGTGAATAATTCAACGTCTCTAAATGAATCGGTTGAGTGAATGATTCAATGACTCACTCATAATGACAGTCACTTGCACCACCAACTGCATAATTACATCACCTGCAAAAAGACCAATAAAAAAATGCCCTGCTAATAAAGTACCATGTTTTTTCAAAATTTCACACTGTGGAATGACATGACAGAATTTTCCATTAGGTTGAAATATTTCTTTATTATAGTGTGTTGTATAAAATGTAATAGGCCTATTCTTCAACAAGTTATGTGTTTTCATTCAACGCAACATCCATCCATATAGTTGTGAAATGAGGACACATCCACTAAATCCCTTATACAGAGAGTAAATACAGTTGTCAGCTAGTTTTAATTGAATGTTACAGTCTGAGCATGAAAGCTCTGACATTTGATTAAAGAGCGTTTCTGCCAGTCTAGCACACTCAGGAGAGGATGTCTGCGATTCAAGCAATCTTGCACGCTGTGTGATAGATGTGATATTTGGAGTGTTTTTCATTTGACTGAATGTTCAAAAAATAAAGATGATGAGCAAAAAAGCTGACCCAACTTCAAATTTATCACCATCACTTCTAATATTGTTTATCACATTCACCAAACAATGGCTGCACATATCAATTTGCAGAGTAATAAATTGCAAGCTAAAGTCATTTGTCATAGATCTCTAAGCAATCTGTTCAAATCAACAAGGAATGGCATTCACATCCCATTTTATTTCTGTAATGTGCTGTATTTCTAACTGAAACAGGATATTAAATGAGAAAAAAAATAGGGTGGGACTCGATTTTATCCGTCAGTTCGATTGAAATTGACCGGATCGTGCAAAGTCCATATATGACAGGTGGTTGGAGGGAAGGAGTTGGTGACGTCAGTCGAAAAGGAAAGCCATTTCAGTAGTGGAGCAAGTTATCGGTTAGCCAGTCACCTCTGACCTCTCGGAGGCATTAATCAGTGAACAGATGAAGAAGTGAAGTGATAACGGATGTGGCAGATACCTCTTCAACAAGCTGTCTACAACTGTCCAAAGCACTTGAAGGTCATTAATGCTGAAGTGATCTATGGCCCGGCAAACACAGGTTGAAACATAAAGACAGGCTAGGGGATTGAAAATGCGCCGGACAATCTGCCTGGATGTATGGATGCTACGGATGTGTGTGTGTGTGTGTGTGTGTGTGTGTGTGTTAGAGAGAGGGAAAGGGAAAGCAAAAGAGATTCCCATCGAATTCAGAGTACTGGACCGAGAGAAAAAAAAGCAAAGTGAAAGAACTTTACAGAAACAGTTCATCTATTTAATTTCAGCTGCTTATTGTGCATTTTGGATCTTAATAGACCTAGTACTCTGTTATATATCCTGGAAAAGTGCATCCGGGATATTCTTCAAAATGTCTCTATTTGCGTAAATTTGCTATGACAGTGGGTAAATGATAGGATTTTCTGTTCCGTCCCTTTAACCCTTTACCTGTCACCACCCTTTTTGATAATTGACATTAAAATGCACTATACAAACTTAAATGGTTATAATTCAAGAATGCTTTGAACTATAGACCTAAATTTGGTCTTGTTTTAAAGAAAACAATCAGCAGATTATTACTAAAGTGAAAGCACTTCAAAAAAAAATAAACTATGAAAAAGTTATGGAAGTTATAATTTATAGTAAATCAAATATACTTTATTAATAGAGTTTCTTTAATATGAAATAAATATTTTACAAAATATGTTTTACTAGAAAATTACTATAAAATGAAAGCTATATATCTAACCAAGTTGTGTTCCAAATTTGAAGTTGATATCACAAAAATTGAAGTTCCCATGAGATTTTGTTTAGGCGTAGTACCAAAAATTGCCACCGGGTGCCATTGAATTCCATTGAATTTAATAGGCTCTATGCACAGCTCCACTACTTCCTGAACTTCAGCCAGCTTCTTGTTTCCTGTCTGGCATTATTGGACACATTGATTAATTCAGGTGTGTATGATTATTGTTGCCATGACTACTGAGGTCAAGCACACCTGAATTAATCAAATTGTCCAATAATGGTATACAGGAAACAAGGAGCTGGCTGAAGTTCAGGAAGTAGTGCAGTTGTGCATAGAGCCTATTGTATGCATTTTGCCATAACAAATTAATAATTTTCTATCCAAATATCACTTCTGTCACTAAATATGGAACCTTGAGACCTTTCTGACAATATGTGTTTTGTCAAGATTAGAAAAGGTTTTGATAATAAATTATGAAAGATGATGCCCAAAAGGGGAGGGGGCTAATAAAAAAATACCGTTTCTATGGTAACGCAACGTCCAATTTCAAAACGGTTTTCACAGGATGAATTCCGAGTTCGTAAGCTTTCAAATG
The DNA here is from genome assembly GCA_038021265.1 of Cyprinella venusta. Lineage (NCBI taxonomy): Eukaryota > Metazoa > Chordata > Actinopteri > Cypriniformes > Leuciscidae > Cyprinella > Cyprinella venusta. The sequence goes on from CM075874.1 coordinate 6,828,176, forward strand.
ATACCTAATTTATGATAACTACTAAAATATGTGATATAATAATAAAAAAAAAAATATATATATATATATATATATATATATATTATACTATACTTTTTAGAGGACTTCTTACCTTACTTTTTAAAATATAATTTTATCTTTTTTATTGAAAAATACTAATTATGTTTTATTATGAACTTTTAGCACTAAAAACCAAAGTTTCAATTATTAAAAGTGTGTGCGTCGACTTTTTGTGACAAAGGTCAGAAACTCCTGTAATGACGTCGATTTTTTTGAGGCGCACTCTTGTCATAAATTCATATATTACTGTTCATTCATAATTTGTAAGAAAAAAACAGCGCTAAAATATCTATTTAGGAGTCTTAGACCTTTCCAACGATATATAGTTTGTCATGACTAGATTAGGATTTAATAGTAATATAGTGAAGTAAAGTTAGGTTGCCCGTATACGGGCAAGTGACAGTTAAGGGGTTAAAGATAAAGGGATGAAAGAGAGAAAGATGGTTTTGAAGGTGTAGAGTGGTCTTCAGGGGACAAAGGGTCTACTCATTACATTATTGATTCGAAAGTGGACTAACAGATGCAGCCCATACGGCTGAGCTTTGGCCCATGCCTGGTTAAAGCTGCCCACACTCATTCTGTTCCTTTCACTGCTCACTTCATGATGAGATCCATAAAGTGCTCCCTGAGGTTTATCTGATCCGTGAGAGGGGGAGAAATCCATTTAAATCATTTTCTAGATTAAATGATGCCAGCGAAATGCATTTTGGTAAGAGGGGATATATTACATAACTGCGTGTGCATACACTTCTTATTTGGAGCTCATTTGTTCTTGAGTTTACTAAAGAGTGAGTGTGTGTGCACCAATATGAAGAGCTCTTTTACATCATCAGTTGTTTCGCCTAGACACCAATGGGATTAAATGGAGAGCAAATATGACTTTTACTGAAGTCTGTTGCTTCTCAGATACTTATCCCGAGAAAATGTGTAGTAATGCCCAACATTTCTGAAAAAATTTATTGTCAAATTTATCCGTGTTCAAACGGTCAATGTTATCAACATTATTCTATATTCCTTTACTCTTACACTCTAAAAATGCTGGGTTGTTTTAACCCAATTTTGGGTAAAATATGGACAAACCCAGCACATTGGGTTAAAAATGTCATTTGAAAATGTAACACAATGGCTGGGTTTGTCCATATTTTACCCAAAATTGGGTTAAAACAACCCAGCATTTGCATTTTCCCAAAGGGCTGTAACATTCTCTGCATTAAATACTTTGTCCTGTCCCGGCTTGTACATAGACTACACTCTAAAAAATGCTCGGTTGTTTCAACCCAAATTTGGGTCAAATATTGACAAACTCAATTTTTCTTTAATTTGGCCAAAATTAAATGAATAGTTGTGCCACACACAACACTAAATGTTGTTCACTGACCTTTCATGTGGCTTGATATTGAAGATTTTTTGAGATGGAGAAACATGAAATATGTTTAATTTTATTAGATTATAGAAGATGTTATATTCGATCACACCTGAAGTCATTAAAAGTAAAATAATAATAATAATAAACAAATCAGATCCAAAATCTGCATACCAGCCCTGCATACTTTCTTTTAATGGTCACACAGTTTCAAACCCAACTCTGTACCTGCAATAAAGTATGAGATTGTTTTGTTGGTTTATATTTACAAAAGCATTTTGAGGCTTCAGTTTCCTAAGGAATTTAATGTGGATTTTCTAAAATGATGGATTGGATTTACATTTAAAGTTTTTATTTGTTTGCTTTATAAGGACTGCAATTAGATTGTGATTTTAAGTGCTTGACGTAGCCTATAAAGGATTCAATTAATCAGTCACTATAAGCAAGCGTTCACACAATATAAACGTATTACATATGAGAAATATCGATTTCGTATAAAACGACCACACCATTGATGGGAACTTAGCTATACGTGCCATTTATGTCAGAGGGAGCTATTTCAGGCCCTGTAGAGATTTAGTGAAATGCCCAAACTTTTTTATTTTGCTACTTCGCCATTTTGAATTTACAGATTTATTGTATTTGTGTTATTGCTACTATTTGTGTTATTGACCTTAGAGTAATTTAAAAAAAAGACTAATTAATTAAAAAAAAATAATTAAAAAAAGATTATTGTGGGAGTATTTTTGTATTTTCAAAATACTAATTACTTGTATTTTATTTTAATACATTTTTCACATCAGTATTTTGTATTTTATTTAAATACATTTCATGAGCCAGTATTTGTATTTTGTAACAAAATAGTTTTTGATGTATTTGTGCCCACCTCTGGTCGCTATCAACTATTTGTTACAAATATTTCATGAATGAAGCACACAAATGACAAAGAACAGACAATTAATCATATTAATCACTATTACATTTTAGAAAGCATCTGCAGTGTGTCACCAATGTCAGCTATGAAGACCTGAAATGCCGTGCAAGATCAAATCAATGGTAAATAAATCATCTAAACCATGAGATGAACCATCTAAACAAAGTGATTCAATGAAATAAATGAGTGTGTGAGATAATAGCCTTCAGCTCACCAGCTGCATGAACAAAAGTAGGCCTAGCTTATGAGTGGAAAAGCTGCACAGTTTTGAAAACAACTGTCACGCTGATGAAAAATGTAGTAAAGTTAGTAGCACGGGTATGTTTAGTCAGTCACTGTGTGTGTAAGCATGTGCTCTGTGCCCTTGGCCCTTTTCCACACACTCAGCACACTGTAGAGCTGAAAGATAATGCTTCTGGTGTCACGAGGACATTTCCCTGTGCCATCTCTGGCATCTGCTGCTGTACCGCTGTCATACAAGACTCACGGCCCAACCCCAGAGACCCACACACACACACACACACACACAGAGACAGAGAGAGAGAGAGAGAGAGAGAGAGAGAGAGAGAGAGAGAGAGAGAGAGAGAGAGAGAAAGAGAGAGAGAGAGAGAGAGAGAGAGAGAGAGAGAGAGAGAGAGAGAGAGAGAGAGAGAGAGAGAGAGAGAGACCATCCCAAAAGTAATATGCACAAGTACACACAGACCTAGTACTTTTTCACAGTCTATGGTACACACACATGCCTCTTAAATCCAATGCCTGTTTGTGCCTCAAACGCACGCGGAGTGACCGACATGTTTAAGGTGTGTGTGTGTGTTCATACTGTGTAATCCCTCTGTAAATGTGTTAAAAAGGATTTGCTCTACATTTGTTTTCTAGTTTAACAAGTCACCTCGCTACAAAAAAAAGGATGTTTTGCCATTAAGTTAAAAAATGTTATTTTGAAATGTGTGTGTGTGTGTGTGTGTGTGTGTGTGTGTGTGTGTGTGTAATAAAAAAATGTTTTCTTTGTAATGTGAAAGTGAAATGAAAAATGATCATTTTGCAAATCTAATAGGAATATTTCAGAATGTTTAGAGAACACTTGTATGTAATGCAATAACATTTTAGGGGGGGAAAAACATATGAATATGTTTTGAAAAAAAAATCTATATATTTTAAAGACCGGATAATTTTAATCGAGCATTCTGTAAACGTCAGCCGCAGTTATCCGTTCTTCATATTTACACATTTTCAGATTTTGTATTATCCACTTTAAATATCCGTTTTAGACGGTTTTTTTTTATGATGATGATGAACAGTGATGAACAGACAGATCTAAAGATTTGATCGATTTCTAACAGCTTAAAGAGTAAAAACAGCGACACATATTTTATCCGTAAATAACCTTACAGTATTTATAATCCCAAACTCATCCTTTATAGATCGAAGATAGGCCTATACATTTTCAGTTCAGTACATTTATCATAAATTTTGGATGTGAATGCTTCTCCTTTTTTTTTTTTTTTTTTTTTTTTTTTTTTTTTGTATGAGAACGAATGCCTTAAATCACTGTTTCATTCGGTCTGTACGGCCTTTATCTTTATCTTCGGGAAAACTGTCATCCTCCAAACTGTCCAGCAGGTGGAGACTGTTCTTCTGTTTCAGCAACTGCCTGCTAAAACTAGTTCTGATGTCAAGACATTTCTGATTTAACGAGTCCCTTCAACAAACGGATGTGAGCTGTGTAACATGAAAAACAGTATACGCTATTTAATATTCAGTTGATTTTGAAACATGTATATCATTTGTCCTGAAGCATTTAAACTAATCTGTATAATTATTGACATTATTTTACCCTATATTTTTATTTGTATACGATTAATATGTGTAACATTCCTATTATATTTAGCAATGATATCACAACAGATATTTATAGGCCTATTTGTTAAAACCATTTTCTGCATGGTGTGTTTGAGACCAAATACTTTCATGCAACTAAGAAAATAAATAAGCAAAAGCGCAGTCAGACTCGTAACCTTCCCAAGGGTATTTTGTATCCAGTCCCCTTATAAGAGGTCACATTTCCCAGAATCCGGTTTACATTCCAGTGTCACAAAAGCAAAGCACTGCAATTTCCCGACCCATAATCCCCCTCTGGTCAACTGGAATAGAATGACCTTTTCTGCCGATTGGCTTGCACCTTCATTATAAAGGATGACAATCAAAATCTCCAGCACTTTTTATAGACATTGAGTTTATGCGGCTCTCAGAGTCCCAGAGTGACAGAGAAAGAGAGAAAGTCTCGTCTCCTCCACGGCGAACACACTCTGGATGTGTGTGTCTGTCTGGCTGGCTGACTGTGGAAAGAGAAATTCCCTTAAGAACGCACTCTCCTCTCCTGTTCAACTCTTTCTGTCTCTTTCTGGGGGTCTTTTCCAGACCACCTCTCTTCTCTACTGCTAATGTAACAATGCTCTCTGTGATTTCATGAACCTGAGCCACAAACCACAAAGTGCAGAGTGTTTTGTGTGTGTGTGTGTGTCCTTGTATGACCTCACTTCTTGAGTTTAACTTGCTATGCACTGTTTCAAACACACGCACACACATTCACACAATTCATTCTCTTATCGTATATATATATATATATATATATATATATATATATATATATATATATATATGACTAGATATTTTACTGGAGGTAAAAAACTAAAGTTAGGCTACAAAGTCGATGTCACCATCACTAAGTTTTTATCTAAAAACATTTTCCCATTATGTTTGAGTCAGAATACTTTTATAAGAGCACAATCATAATCATAATGAGGCTGTAAAAGAGGGCTGATCTTTCGGCGTGATGACATTTACTGTTCCCAATAACGTCTGTAGTCCCATTTATCCACTTATTGGCAACGCCTTTTTCAAGACATGTAACAGCTTTGAGGTAATAGTGATGTATTTTATGCTGTAGAATAAAATGTGAACGTGTCTTGAGCTTGTGTTCACCACAGACCTTTTTTCAGCTATTTAACCAAAATCCCATTAAAAAACCCATTTACTTCGGGATGATGGAACCGGAAGTGCTTCATGCTTGTTGAACTTAATTGAAGCCTGTTTTCCAGATTATTTATTTTTTAGCTTATTCAATTCAATTTTTAATTTCAATTTTATTAACAAAATATCTTCCAAAAAAGGTTTTATATCAGTCCCACACACAGATACAAAACAATAGAGTGCACACTCAGAGAAAAAAGGGTACAAAAGCGGACACCCAGTCTACCATGTAGCCCTCAATCGGGTCATGGGATCTATATGACCCCAATCGACTTTTACTTAATAAAAAAAAAGGTTCCCTTCATCTCAGTGGAATAAGATTTTGTGACTTTTCATACATTGTCTATATATACACACACACACACACACAAAAAAAACAAAAAAAAAAAACAAAAAAAAAAAACAACTGGGCTTGATTCGGTTGTTCTGAAGGTAGGCCTATGTAAAAAAAAAATAAAAAAATGAATGAGTCAATATGACCCCACATTGAAATGAATGTGAAAAATAAAAACAAAACTAAATATATTTTCTTCATGACTTAAAAAAAAAAAATCTGGCATAAATCTGAAAATTTTTACACAGAAATGAAGGCCTAGTACTAGAGAATAAATGCAATGTATCATAAAAAAATAATAATATTTCATATGCAAGCTAATGGTGTAGTTGAGGAATTGTGTGGTATATGGATACAAAAGTACTTTATATCTCCAAAAACACAGCATTAAAGAATAGATGAGAAGTAAACAGAAAAAAAAATTATTTGTATGATTAAAATTTTTCAATCACTCAATTCCTCAAACCCTGAAGCCCAGAAGTGTAAACAGGAAACGAAGACTGGGTTAAAAAGGTTGTAGTACCTTTGGAAAGGGTACCGCCCCAGTGACATCTTTTGTACCTTTTATTCAGTCACCAAAATAATAACACTAATTTATACTGTAACTGGCTGCAGTGTTGCATTGAACACTACCTTCCACTTTGAGGCCTATTAGACCACCAACTCTGATTTAATAATTTGACAGATTGGTGAACAAAATATTTATGTAGTCTGTACAAACACGCATGTGAGACTTCTGGAAGTCTTTTGGAAGAAGCTGATGTTCCTCAAATAGAAAATGAGATCGATCAGACATCATTTTGCCTACCAAAGAGAAATATTGTTATAGCAAGGATAAGATAAAAGTTAAAATTAATTTGCAAATTACCTGTAAGATGTTATGTGTGAACAGGACCTTTTCAAAAATACGGGTAAATCAGCTCTGGCAATTTACACTACCAGTAAATTACCGGTATAATGACGTGTGTAAAGTTATGAAAACGCAACACAGAATGAAGATTACCGGTATGAGTGTACGAAGTCAGCTTAAGGCCAATTATAAAGTTATGGAGATGATGTGATTTAGACTTTAGTGATTTAGAGTTTTTCTATTATGGGGATATTTAAACTAATTAACCAATCAGTAATACCATTGATCAGCTCTACCAAACGTGGATGTTTTTCCACTAAGAAACAAACTTTGTTATGCTTTGATTGATGCTGTGAAGCTGCTTTGATGCAATAGGGTTAGGTTGTGAAAATTGCTATTGACATGTACATATGCGCTAAATGGACACAATGCATCTGGAAAGTATTCACAGAGCTTCACTTTTTCCACATTTTGTCATGTTACAGCCTTATTCCAAAATGGATTCAATTAGTTAATATTCTCAAAATTCTACAAACAATATATCCTACCCCATAATGACAAGGTGAAAGAAGTTTGTTTTAAATATTTGTTAAAAACCACATGTGCATATTCACAGCCTTTGGCACCAATGAGAGCCTTAAGTCTTTTTGAGTATGATGCTACAAGCTTTGCACATCTATTTTTGAGCAGTTCTCTCTCCGATTCGTCTTTGCAGTGCAGTTTATTAATACTCCTTAAAAGCAAGATCAAATGTTAAACAAAGGCATTGCGTGAAACTCAAAACAAACAGCATGAAAATGGTGCTAACCTACAGTGGTCATAAGGAAACAACACTTGACAAAGTAACACGGCAAAGGAGAGCTTAAATATTCAAGGACTAATGACAAGAAAAGGGACACCTGTGTACAATTAAACAATGACAACACGACAATCACATCTATGACAATCATAGATATATTCACTAGAGGTCGCCTTGGCTCCGGCAGTTCATTAGAACGAATGTGTCAGTAGAGCCGCCATCTTGGAACAGGGGAGCCCCTCCACTTTAATGCATTAGAATCAATATAGACAAAGGTCTAACGTAAATAAAATCACCATAAATCATCATGAATGCAATTTTCTCATCTTTGTTTTTGGTTCATTCCCATGGCCAGACATATATTTATCATTGGTTCCAGAAAAAAATTATATATATATATATATATATATATATATATATATATATATATATATATTAAAAAAAATTCTTTCTAGTTCAGATTTCATTCGTGTGAACATCATACACAGCACAAAAGTCCACCACCATCAATTAATTCGAAGTAAAGGCAGAGGTAGCAGTGTTACCTGGCTACTTCCTATGACAAGACCCCTGTTCCAAGATGGCGGCGGTTTTGACGCATGCTTAGAGCCCCAATGTGACGTCTAGTGTATATGTCTATGTATGACAATCACACACTTCTTCTTCTTCTTCTTTTTACTTTTATTGGCAACCACACATAACAATGCATTACTGCCATCATCAGGTAGCTGGAACAGAAACACTTCTTATATTTCCTAACATTTCATAAATATGCAAAGATTTCAAACAAACGCATGGGGCATTGTTTTTTAATAGCAAAAACTGCGTGATCATCAAAAAAATGTAGTCAAACTGAACAGATTGTGAAACTAAAGTGCTTCTCCTCATGTGCGCGAATGAAGACAATTTTGCAGACAACTTCATAGTGAGTGTGTGTGTGGCATAAATAGTCCATGGGATGAGGACCAGGTGGGATGGTGTGAGGTAAGTGGTAGAGATGCGCGGGTGGGCTATTATTTCATCCGCAACCGCATCACAAAACTCATAATCCGTCCACCATCCATCCGCACCAACGTTTTTGACCAATTTTCAAAACCGCACCCGCCCACCATCCGCGGATTGGGCGATACAAGGCACTGCAGATGACAGCCGCGAGCGAGACTAGAAAGCTCTCAGGATATCAGCAGTGAACTCCGTCTCCGATCGGCACGCAGGAACAAAATAAATAAATTAAACGCACTTCGGCAAACCTGACTGTGGCGAGGGGGCGTGATTTTGCGAAGTCTGTAGCGGGAGAGAAAGGACAGAGCCGTGTGGTGAGTAGGTCAAGAGCAGATGATGAACACCTGTGTCTTGAAGTGGAGAGACCACATATAACCGGTGGGAATGAGAGAGCGAGAGAGAGACTGGGACTTCGCACGCGGCTACTGCAACCGAGACTGAGAAGCAAGTGTTGGATCGTGTGTTTTGTTTATAGTGGCGAATGCGAATTCTGAATAAACGCGAGTCCCAATCACGCTGACCCTGTCTTCTTCCTGCCACACACAATGAACCTCTTCACACTGACCTTATCTGATAGGCTACTGTACAATATTTTCATTGTAGTCTAATAGAAAACGCATTTTGCCACATAATTTGGTTCAAACGCCTGCCACCCGCCTGAATTTAGTCACGTCATCCGCCCGATCCGCGGTTTATCCACGGAGTCCGCGGCTGTAACCGCCAACCGCGCATCTCTAGTATGCGGTGATGGGAAATGTAATCCAAAACAAAGTTAGTAATCCAGAGAAGGAGCCCTCTGGCGGTGACTGGTTTGGCTTGATTTGTGACAGACAGGAGGTGATCAATGCTGGGACACCAGGGCCTGATTTTCCTGTATGGTAACCCAGGGTTGAAGGTCCCATGTAGAGAGCCAGACCCTTTGTCCAGGGCAGTAATCGGGCTGAAGACGGCGGTAGCGCTCAGCCTATTCTTTCTTGCACCTCGCAGCCCTTTGAAGATGCACGTGTGCCTCATACCAGACGTTCTCACTCCTCTGCAACTAGTCATTTACTGTAGGTATTTCAGAAGGTTCGCCCGACCAGGGGAATAGAGGAGGTGTATAGACCAGGACGCATTGAAATGGAGATAATTTGGTGGAGGGTTTTCAGTGTGAATTTTGTGCGTATTCCACCCAGAGCACGTAACGACTCCAGTTGCTTGATCACGATTACAGTAGGACCTGAAGTAACGGGTGAGTTCTTGATTGAGACATTCAACTTGACCTTTGGACTGAGGATGTTAACCTGTTGAGGTCCGACTGACATTGAGCATCTGGAAGAAAGCGGCTCACACACGTGAAGTAAACTGAGGTATACCATACCATACCAGAGTGATGAAGGAGATGACGTGTGCAGAGCGGCGGACATATAGTACGGGGCGGTAGTAACGAATAGTCCACAAAATGACCTTCGGCTCCATAGTCCAACAGTGCACTGCAGTCGTGGGTGTAAGTCTTAGTCTAAGTCTTCCCGGAGGAGCGTAGATGTTGATGAGGTCTTCTCGGCAGAGATCCCACCCGAAAGTAGCCTCATAGTTACTATCGGGCTTGGCCTTTTATCGGGCAGCTGCAAGCGTGGTGAACAGTCCCACCACAGTAAAGGCATAGTCCCTGGGATCTCCACCTCTCCTTCTCCTCCCGGGAAAGCAGAGCTCGCCCCACCTGCATGGGCTCGTGATCATAAGTGGGACTGACCGCATCTGCTCCGCTGAAACATTGATTTTTAGCTCTACTGGACAACTGACTGGGCAGAACCTTTCTCTCGACTCTTGTCAAACGGGCGTTGACTCTTAAAGCCAGTTCAATAAGCCCATTGAGGGATGTGGGCAGATCCAGGGTGTAAATCTCTCTCTGGATGAGGTCAGCGAGCCCATACAGGAACATGTCCCACTGCGCCTTTTTGTTCCATAGACATTCAGCCGCTAATGTCCAAAACTCGATGGAGAAATCTGATACAGATCTCTCTCCTTGACGTAGATGAACAAGAATTCTAGCCGCCTCTCTCCCGGCCACGGCCCGATCGAAAACTCTCCTCATTTCAGCGGCGAGTGTCTGGAACAAAGCTCAGCATGGGTTCTGGTTCTCCCACACCGCCGCCCCCCCATAGCACGGCCTTCCCTGATGACAGTGTTAGAACAAACGCAACCCTGCGTTGTTCCGTACTGAAGGTTCTGTGTTGTAGTGCAAAATGCATGGAACATCGAGTGAGGAATGTCCTGCAGAAACTTGGCTCACCTGAGTATAGTTCAGGCACAGGTAGTCGAGGAGCTGTTTGGGAAGGGTTCGCTGGGGGTGTGGGGGGCGCAGTGGGAGCTCACAAAAGTTGGAACTGCTGGGTGAGCTCGGGCACCTGCGCCACTAGAGCTTGAACTGCTCTCCTCGTGTCATTGATGTTCTTCTCACAGGACTCCATCCTCTGCATGCTGTTGTCAACAAACTCTTGATGAGACGCTGACGATTCACCTTCCATAGTGCGTCAGATCGTTCTGTCTCAGCAATAATGGCAAGGAAGGAAACAATATGCAAGTAAAACTCTTCTTTATTAACAAAAGTAGAATCTGAGGGCGACTGGGACACAGGGTGTGGCGCAGGGACGTCGATGGCCAACAGAGTGCAGGTGGAATGATGTAATCCAGAACACAGAGATGAAGACTAGACCGGAAACCAGGAACAAGGACAAAGCACAAGAACTGGACGCCAACCGGGATCAGGAACACTCACATGACAACATCAAAAAATGATCTGACAAAGGAGAGGACAAAACGATGAGTATAAGAAGGTAAGTAGGATGAGCTGCAGTTGGTGTCTGAAAGTGAAACCAGCTGCGGGCTGATCAGTGTTGATGGGCTGGTCACACCCCTTACTCACACACCCTAACACAGCCTCATCCCAATTCGTCATATAACTGACGTTTTGGGACGTCTTTTGACCATTCGTCAATATACGACTTTTTAGGGCCCCCTTAAACGTCGGTAGATGACGATCCCGGGTCGTCATACAACTGACGCTTTACCTTTAACGTCAGTTAGGTGACGAGTTGGGTTTAGGGTTAGGTTTAGGTATGGGGTAGAGTTAGGATCCCATAACGTCATCTACCGACGTTTAAGGGGGCCCTAAAAAGTCGTATATTGACGAATGGTCAAAAGACGTCCCAAAACGTCAGTTATATGACGAATTGGGATGAGACACACATATAACAACAAAGGCACAGGACAAGAAGAAAACAGTGAATTCATCAATTGTGACAAAATTCCAGTGCTGTCGTCATCGTGTAAAGCCCGCCCCAACGTTTCTGATTGGTGCCTCGATTTTGACGGATTGGAAATGGGCTTGAATGAGCTCTTTGCCAGACTAACTTTCAGAGCAAATCTAAATTTGCCGGTTATTGTCTGGGTTTTCCCAGGCTAGGTTATTATTTTTAGAGCAATTAATCGATGATAATAACAATAAATTATAATAATATTAATAATCATTTAATTTAATTTAATTTAATTTAAATAATTATAATAAAAAGTTGTCTCTTTCGGTTAAAAAAAAATGTATGCTTCTTGCAGAAGAACATTTTGTTATGGTTGCGCTTTGGTTAGCACGGAAATCGAAAAAGTTGCCATAGGTATCTTTCACTGTTCTTTGACTTGGAAACTCTCATATTTTAAAATATATAAAGTAACAAAAGTTTACATTACAAGTGTTTACGTAACATCTGTTTGCAATTCTGATAAGGTCAACCTTTATACAATGAACTCACACTACTGATGCATGACTTACCTGATGAATAACATAAAAGAAAATTCTACGTCATCTTGAAATCCTTTTAAATCTTGCCACTTCTGAAAAGCCAATCCAGTGTTCATTCAGTTTTTATTGGGTTTTACCTAGTCACTTTCTATTTTTGCTTGTAGATGCTGATCTGTTCTGTGTTCCTTTTTCTAAATGGTGTTTATTAGGAGGTTTGCTGCTCTGCTTTGTCTATGGCATCTGTTCAAAATCTGTTCTAAAACATAATTTTTATTACAGGTTTATCAAAGAGTACCTTTGTAAAGTTACGACTTTATGCTATAATCATACATTTAAAAAAAAAAACATTTTTATCAAGTGACAACAGGCCCTTTGATATTGCCAAAAAACTTAATGAACCAAAAACAGAGCAGAAGTGAAAGAGCATTCACTTAATTGCAAATGTCCAAATCTATTTTTATTAATTAGTTCATTATGAACCTTAACTGCTATTAGATTAGATATAGCACATTTCAGTTGGATGTTTTAGTGTGAAAGTTTACATTTATTGTAAGTCATAATACCATAATGCTTCTAATGCTAGTCCAACATTTTGGCAAATTGTGCCTCAGGCCATCCCAGGTGCAAAGATACAATCAAGACTTGCATAGACAAATGGATCGAGAGAATTCCAAAGTGTCAAATGCATCATAACATGCTGTTAGCTGCCAAAGTACATGAAGCAGGAGAGTGCCACCCACCGCAAACTTCAATATCACACATAACATTATGCATAAACATTCTCACAATCTATTAAAGTAGATAAAATGAAGATTTATAGAATAAGCTGCATCATTACAATAAGGACACAGGAAATTAACAAAATAACATATTGTACTTTGTTTTAACTTATAAACGGTTCATCATTTTATTTTTTTTATAATCGGCTCCACACACATCATCTTACTGGAGAAAGAAAGATACTGTAATGAAAACAGCAAAAAATAATTAAAGTAATATACAATAAAATGCTTTCACCATTCCTGCTCACCAGTCCATTTTTAGTGGATGAAAGATGCTTTGTAGAATGTTCATCATTTACTGACAGATTGTGAAAAATATAAAAATTTAAATCTAAACATGAGCATAATAAGCCAACTGTTTAAACATTTAAGTCCCCTCCAAATATTGTAAATATGTGGAATATATCAACTTTTATCTTAAGGCAAGTAGAGGTGGGCATGTTGTTTTTCAATGCTGCCCATTAGCTAAACAAAGAACGAAGTTACCAGATCAAAATATTCACAACAAACACTTTCAAAATGAAACTAAGAAATGAGACCTACACTTTCACTGCCTTTTCCCACAGCCACTCAAACGTTTGTATCCCCCGGGATACAAAAACCTTTTTAGAGGAATTCACTATTCCTTTGATATTAATTCCATTGTCATTGGTACATACATATGTACTCATTGATCCTGATTAAAGGATAAAAACGTCCCTCCAAAAATGTATTTGATCTTTTTATAAATATGTGGCAACATGAGTATTCTAAAAATGAATAATAATTTTGATTTAATTCTGTTTCTCACAAGGAGCAATTATACGATTCAAGAACGTCTTCAACATAATGCATAAGCTAACTAAATGTAACAATGTGTTTTTTTAGTTGTTGTTTTTTTTCCTCTACAGTCCCTGCTGTTATTCCTTTACATTGTATTCAAAAGAGTAGCTCAGAAGTTCTGCAAAGCATCTTATTTTGTCTCCTATGAAATAAAAACTGCATTCGTGACTCAACACGAGGATGAGTAAATGCCAAGAGAATTTACATTTGGCTGTAATTTTTCTTGTAAAACAGTGAGAGTGCACATTTCAAAGTGCTCATAATTTCAGATTTGATCAGACTTGTGGTATTTTAGACATATGACGTACTGACAGGCCTTCATTATTTACAGTGGAAATCACTCCATGTTCTTCAGTGAAGTTTATTAAAAGGGTTTTTTAAAGCCTAATTTAGCATGGCTCAGGGTTGATGGTATTAAACTGGGCAGTTCAACTTATTTCTACTTTGCTCTGCAGTGAACTGCACAAGTGCACAAGCTCTCCAGTGACATCAAACGCTTTAAATGGGTTAAAAAGCTTCAACCATTAAATTCCCCCCAAGAGACAGAAGGAGCCGGGCAGACTAATGCATGTTGGTTAAGAGCGTAATGAACTGAGCCTGGTCGGGTTGAGTTGACTCTATGGGAATTATTAATAGGCATATTAGTCTCTCGTTAAGATGCATACATCTGATTGTTCTGATACCTGGCTTGGTGTACTTCCCTACATAGGCAGTATCTTCACTGAAAGAGTTACCTTGTAAGTGACTGATTTGGAACATGGGCAAACTCCACGCATCATATCAATAATACATCACGCACAAAGCTTGACACACTCGATTAAAAATTTTAATAAAGGTGCTATATAGTAACTTTTCTTCTAAAATGAATAATTTTTTGCCTGTGTGTGAAGGGGTAGTAATCACACATTACAATGATCCACTTGTCGGGTTTTGCCATTACCTCTGAAGGCCAGCATTCCTATTTTTATGTGAAGTCTCCGGGTCGGATTTTCTGCAAAATCCATTGGATGTGATGTGCATGCGTGCTCCCGAGCCTCTCTCCTTTACAGTCTATGCAACGGCACTGCAGCTGACGACATGGAGTCTGATAACAACAAAAAAACTCCTGCCTCCAGCTCAACACACACTCCAACACAAACTCCACATAAATATAAAAAACAAAACAAAAATGTATCGGTTTAAGCTCGTCAGGCCAAACGTGAATCCGATCGACGAAAACACGGCTCAACATCGGCGGAGTGTTTGAATTATGGAGAGACCTACGCTATTTTTATTGTGATTAATTACAAGTTTTCAGATGTGCTGAAATAATGGTAAACTGTAATGAAATAGCAAGGTAAACTACAACATATATGAGACATGATATGAATACAAAAGACTGTTCCAGGATAACAAAAAGTAGGTGCTTTAGGATGTAACTTTTATTTTATGTACTAGATCTACTGTCTAACGTCACTCATCCCACTTCTATCACACATTTCCAGACACGTTCAGTACAGTAATCTTACTTCCTACGATATGTTACCCTGAAATTGTTCAAATCAAGTTCAATAACCGTTTTCGTTATCATATTATTAGGGGTGTAACGGTTCACAAAATTCACAGTTCGTTTCGATACGATACACTTGTGTCACGGTTCGGTACAGTTCGGTACATTTTCGAGACAACAAAAAGAAATGAAATGCCAGAGAAATGTCCTTGATATAATTTTTTAAATTATATTTTTTATTAAAACTACCATCATAAAGTATATATATATATATATATATATATATATATATATATATATATATATATATATATTTATTTATTTATTTATTTATTTATTTTTTACTTTGAGCAATGATGGAGCTATACTTGACTTTTCTTAGGAGCATATAAAACAAAATCGCTCCTTGGACAAAATGAAATGTAATATTGTAATAGTTATAAACAAATGTTTATTTTAGTTCAGATTAACATTTGAGGGCAGCAATTGTATTCATAATATCAAAATAAAACCAACGTAATGTTACTTGAAAGCATTATAGCCTACTATTCCTGCCAAACTTCCATGGTTACAGTTACAGTTGCCATGTGCAACGCGCCTACATTTGAAATAACGAAATGTTGGTCGGCAGGAAAAATGGTCCAACGAACCGTTCGGTTTAAAAACGCGTACCGAAAACAGAACCGAAATCCTCATACCGAATGGTTCAATACGAATACGTGTATCGTTACACCCCTACATATTATACATTCTACGTTGACATTGCTGATTGTGAAAGATATACGAATAGTTAGTAAAATGCCTTATGCTAGATAACACCACAAATGTAACGTTATCATAGTACGAACATGGAGGATTAGTTCTAGACAACGTCAAGCTGATAAAAGTAGCCTATAACGTTGCAGTGGGAGTTTACATGAGTTTCCAGCATGTTGTGTGATGCTTTCTCCGGTATGTTGAAAGTCTCAGGCTGAATTCCAAACCGCATACTTCCATACTATTTAGTATGGGAAAAAGAGTAGGCGAGCAAAAAAGTATGAATGAATCCAAAAGAGTAGGCGAGAATTACCTGGGTGACGTAATAATTGTCGCGAGATTCGGACTTAAGTGCGTTCCAATATGCCTACTTTCCTACTACATAGTAGGCGAAAACAGTACGTGAAGGAAGCAGTACGTTCGAAACATCAGTTTTCATAAAAAGAGTAGGGGAGAAGTTCCCGGATGGCTTACTGCTTCCGCCCAGATTTTTGAGTGCTTTTCCATGGGTACTCATGATACTCATCTATCCCAGGATGCCACGCGAGCGAGGATACGTTAATATCAAAAGAGATCTTCGAGCAGCTGCCTGGCTCCTTTGTGCAAACATTACAAACGCAGAGGAAAACTGTTCTAGGATGTGCTGTCAAGTTACTGATGTTATGAAGTGTTAGTGCACCTGTCGCTCATATAATTTAAACTTATTACATGCAAGATCATGGAAAGATACTATAGTTTATGTAACAATCATAATGACAAAACAGAAAATATAAAGATCATTGGTTTGTGTACTTCACAATATGACATAAAATTATATTTATACACAGGAAAAAGGAACAATAAAAAAGGCTAAATATCTTCATTATAGTTCTTCATAATACATAAAAAGTTGTTATATGTCTGAGTGATGAAACGAGGTAAATTCATTAAGAAAAAGGAAAACTTAAAGGAGAAACTTTTTGGGTATAAAATAAAGAAATTAACAACATAATCAAGAGATGACGATTTTGGGGTTTCTTAAAAAAATATCGTTATAAGAATAACACTGTTGGTCACATTAGCCTAGGGTTTATAATATAACAACTTAAATCAACCCAAATGTATTCACAAAATAAATGGGCAGCTGTTTCTTCAACAATACCACAACAAAATGAGCAAGTTTAATCAATATCAAGATATTTATCGATAGATGAATTAAACGTATCGTTCATATATTTTATGGTGTTGCTCTTGAGATAACGCGTCGTAGGTCACATGATAACGTCAACATGGCAGATGACCGGTTCGCATTCATACTCAACGAGATTTGGCTATAAAGTACCTACTCTTTTAGCGCTCGATGAGTAAGTACTTATTGAAATTAAGTACCTACTCAATGAGTATGCGGTTTGGAATTCAGCCTCAGTGTGGCCGTGTACCATGAGTGATCGCTCTTGTGTTCGAGCACGCGCAAGAGCACGAGCGCTCTTGTAAAAATTGGTTGCAATCTGAAACATCACCGATAGAGGCCGCTAAAAAATACATATAGCACCTTGAACATATAAATGATCAATAGTGGGTAATATAGTCTATTTTTAATTAGATTAAACTGCTTTGGTAATAATTGTGTTTCGGATGAATTCTATTTTCTCATCGAAGTAATTCATAAAATCATTACTAATAAATTGTAACGGAATATTAGCTCTGGTGATATCTGTTTATTTATTAGTCTAGCCACGGTGTTGAATAAAAACCTTGAATTATTTTGGTTATCTTCTATTAGTTTTGCGGAGATGCTCAGCCCTGGCTTTTTTTAGAGCCTTTTTATAACGTGACATACTGTCTTTCCACACGATTCTAAAGACCTCTAAATTAGTTTGTTTCCATTTACGCTCTAAGTTACGAGTTTCTAGCATGCATAGCACTGTTGTACCAGGGTGCTTTAGTTTTCTCTCTAACATTTTTTAATCTAATTGGTGCAACAATATCTAATGTACTAGTGAAAAAGTTGCATTTATATTGCGCTTTAAACAGACACATGGCCACCAATGCGTTTTACACATTGCCTTGCATTCACCCATGGCAGTGTCAGCCATGCAAGGCACCATCCCGCTCATTGGGAGCAGCCAGGGTTAGGTGTCTTGCTCTTGGACATCTCGACACATGGTCAGGTGGGACCAGGGATTGAACCAACCACCAACATTCTGGATTGCAGACAAACTGCGAACCACTGAGCCACTACTGCTCTATTGCAAAGAATTGAGAATTGGCCGGTCAAACTTAACACTGACACTCCGATGGCGCTAGCCAGCTAGTGCTACATGCTAACGTATTTCCAAAAAATGAACAAGCATGAAATATTCAGCACAGGTTATGTTGACTGATAATTTGAGAGACATTAGACAACTTTACATTACCAACAGAAGAATTAGCTAAGCTAAAACAGTTTAACTTGGACGACTTGGCTCAGAGGAAAAAAGAAGGTGGTCGGCTCGGATTTTCAAAGTTCAACACTGAAACTCTGAAGTGACCCACTAAGCAAAATGATGTCCAAAAGACGGTCATTGAGAACATATGTTTTTTTTACATCATTTATGGTATCATTTAGATATAATTACTTTGACTATTGCTGTCAGATGACCTCAGTGAGAATTAACAGAGGTTTAGATGTTGATATTTGTTTCATTTGAAGTGTCACCATTGTGGTGATCAGTGTTTGCTTTAGTTGGGCTCTTGTCCCCTTTATATTTCTTTAGCTTTTCTTTGGCTGGTGCAACTGTGTGTTTGGTTAACACAATTCTTGTGAGAGAGAAAGCCATGAAAAAGTATCATCAGGTAACATCAGGTGTTATCATCTGATGATTTATCAATTGATGATGACATAATAATCACAAAACAAGCATCAAATGTTGAGTTAGAAATTGTTTTTATATTTGGAATTCATTACCACCAACCTTATGGAACTGCAACAATGGTGTTAATAGAATAAAAAAAAAAGTGTTTGTTTTGAGCAAATGCATCATGTAGTCACACACAGACATCAAGATTTGGGATATGAATCACAACAATGGTGACATTAATGCATTAGGAATTAATGCATTAGCAGGCTTCATCTGGTGTTATAAAGCACTGCACTCGTAAAAGTTATAATCACAAACAGGTATAATAAAAAATAAGTATTATAATGTATTTGTCACAGTTGTGTTCTGTTTAGTTTGTTTTCATTGGACTTTAAGGATCTTCATGTCATGTGTCATCATCATCATCATCATCATCATCATCTGTTTCGCCTGTGTTCTGTCAGTCAATGTTCATCTGTGTTTGTATTTAGTCCCTTTCTTTCAGTCAGTCTTTTTTCCGTTCTCCGTTGTATTTAGTGTGTGTACCTTCTACCTGTCTGCACCAGTTTAAGTTATATTGTTGTAAGTAAATGCTTTGCTTTGGAACTTTGGACTCCTCATCTCATTCTGCCTGCACCACACCCTGACAGTGTTGTAACTGTTGTTATGATTATTTATTAGATGATACAACATATTATAAGGTTGTTTATAAGGCATCATGCATCTATCATAATGCATTTAAGGATACCCCAACAGGCTCCATAGCAAGTGTTCCAGAAGCCGTTTCACTCTTATACTATAAATGTCACAATAGGAAAGAAAAAGACTAATTCAACTTCCATTTCATACTGACTTTAAAATAAGACCCTCAGCCTGCTACGACAATAAACATCTCTAATGTCCCGTATCGGCACAGTGAGCTCCACCACACACAGGCCTGTTTATGACCACTGTGCTTCCGTCTTTTCCATTTCAGTGTTTTCTCCGGGATGTCTCATTGTATCAGAACGTTTATCTCTGATGAATTGTGGGATAAAGAGATGAGAGAAATCACCCCTGAATTATTTTATCTATCCCTCAGTTGACCTTCCTGTCTCCCCTTCCCACATCCTGTCAGTCCAGCCATGGCTCTGACAGTCCATCTAAGACACCAAGAGCTGATCTGCATCAAACACACACATACACACCATTCACATATATATGCAGATGCAGGGGTCTTTCCTGAAATAGAGCTCAGGTTGCTTTAGCTAGGCTTGACATTGAGTGTCAGAGATGCTACTCACATACACACAGAAAGAGATCAACATATAGCAGTTGAAGCATCTCAAATCAAGCAATAAGACGACGTTTACCACAGTTAGTCATTTCTGCATCACTAGCAGCACCAAAAGTAATAAATATATAGAACAGATTACCTTTTTTTATTAATTTTCGCTCACATGTCAATCTCTGGGTGCAATATTGGTGCAAAATCTCATTTTTGGAAGCTTTATTATAAGACTATACCCTTTCATTTTCACCCTTACAACAAGCTTCTAAGTTGCACTTATTTTACCACACTTGGCAACAAGTCAATTAAAAAGTAAGCATTCAATGAATGCAATTAGATTCTAACTCATATGCAATGACCTGTATATGAAAAGAGCTTCAGTTGGATTTTAAAGGGGTGATGAACTGAGAAATCAAATTTTTCTTGAGTTTTTGACATCTAAGACGTCATCATATTATAAAACTATGCTGTAAGTTTCAGAACTGAAAACGTCCTTGTTAGTCCAATAAAAGCTTTTATTGACACCAGCCTCTGAAAACGACTCGTTTTTAAAAGTGGGGAACCATGACGACAAAGAGGATAAAGCACCACCCCCGCAGAAGTAGATTAACTCCTACTCCTATGATCCTACTTCAACACGGCCAGTTTAGCCCCACCCACCGATTCTCGCATTGCACGCAATCACGCATAGCTAAATAACATACTGTATGCCTACCTCGTGATGACAAACTGGATCTACCGAGCAACACGGAATATTGTGCAGTGCCTGGTTGTGAAAGACAAATGTTATTGCATAAGCTTCCTCAGGATTCCAATACGATTGCATGGATAAACTTTATATTTAATGACGTTCCAGCTGCAACCCTGTATCACACGAAATACGTTCTGAGGAAACTATTTTGCAAATCGCAATTACGTTACATGCCAACATATAAGCAGTGCTATTACGTTGGTCCTTAACGTAATATGTCTCATTGTTAATACGTAGATACTAATACGTAATTTATGTAAAACGTACATATTTTACGTTATGATAGATGCTAAAAACGTATAATATGGACGTATTTGTAACATTTAAACGTAACATTATTACGTTTTTACAGCTATAAAACGTTAACTATTTACGTCTATGTCATATCATAACGATATCTGTATACTTTCACTTTTAAAGATAAATGTAACAAGATCCCTTAATCCTACTCACAAAAACCTACACATATTCATTTTATACAGAATATAAAAAGGATAAAACATAATGGACATAGATGAGTTTTAGCATTACAATATATTTTGAGCCACTAACCCTAATCCTACCCCTAAACATAACCATTCCTTAAAACTACGTAGGATAACACAATTATACAGAAAAAAAACATAACAGACAGACAAGTAACGTTATACGTTTCACAATAATTTATTTATTGGGAAAATGTCAAAACCGCTAACGTTAACATTACCAAAAGTCGTTCACATCGCAGTCCTCTGGCAGTATTATAGTATAAAGTTATTAATATTAATCCATGGAAATGTTAATCTGATTTCGGTTCGCTCTCTGAAGGCGCGCACTCTTCTCCATTTCAAATGTACTACACCGACTGAAACACGACATGTCGCAATCTGTGACGAAGCAGGCGAGAGCCAATGAGCGTTTGATATGACTGCCGTAAAACATGTCGTAACGCTTCTTGAAGGCGCATTTTTTGAATTTGAATTCATCACCAACGCGGATTTGCGGTCGCTGCTGAGAAATGAAGATGAGATCACTGGATAAAATACTGAATTTGGATCTGTTTCTTGCAACCAACGTATGGATTCTTGAATTTGGTTTACATCAAGTTAATAAAATGTATGTCTTTTGTGAATGTATCAGTATGTTGCGTTTTATTGGAGAAAATGCTTTTTGTGTAAATACACTAAATACTACAAAATGGTTAAACAAGGTATTTTTAAGGTTAAAAGTGTATCAAAGTCAAAAATTTAATGCCACGATTATGCATAAATTGTAAAGAAACCTGCTTTGGATGTATTATGTTCAGGACAAACGTAATAGCACTGCAATAGTAGGTTAAGGACGAACGTAATAGCACTGCTTATATGTTGGCATGTAACGTAATTGCGATTTGCAAAATAGTTTCCTCAGAATGTATTTCGTGTGATATATAGTTGTCCAGCTGATGGGGTAAAACATCGTCGTCTGTTCGCTTCATTTCACTGAGGATTGTCCTGTAAACAAGACTGGATTTGCAGACCGATTAAGAGTAAAGAACGGTGCTGTGCCGTCTATATTGGATCTGACAGGAATTGTGCAACACGGACTTTGGGTCGAATCATTCCGGATGCCATTTTACAATACTAGACGTTTCAAAACAATACAAGTGCATCGACGTAAGTTGAAACTCATTATAATATGCAAAACTGTTATCCACTCACAGCAGAGGGCGTTAACTTCCAAGTCTTCAGTGTGAGACGCCCATAAATATCCAGCGTTTTTCAGCTAGGCTCAAAACTAGGGTACACAATAGCTATTACTTATTCATTTTGATGTTTTTGAATGCAAAAACCAAGCGAACGTCATAAGTTGACCTCAGACAACAATATAATAAAATTTAAAAAGCCAGTTCATGACCCCTTTAACACTAGATGTATTTGTTTCATACAATAAATTCTCCTTGGGCCTCATTGTTATAACAGCCGTCATGCAGAATTAGGTGGTTGATTAGAAGTCCGGGAGCCATTGGAAATCAAAAGGAACAGGTCTAGCTCTGTCTTTCTTTTTTTAGGACTAGAACAGCTCACTGGTTGCTGCAGACCGATGTGTTGTATTGAACATATGGGCTTTCATGTGGTAAATTGAATGTTACTCATATGTGAGTGCACACTGTTTTTTTGGTTATTCTGCCCAAGTTGCAGGCACTACCAGGGGACTGCTTTCCTTTTACTGAGAGCCGCTCTGAAGAAAATCTCAACAGACCTTGGTACAATTACTGTGCCTTCCCCTCTCCATCTCCTGCTCTCCGGCCCTGCAGACAGCAGCCCCAGGGAATTCAACCCACTATTCTGTGGAAGATTTGGGCAGTCAGGCATCAAATGTAGGCCTCTTCTCACACTCTGGGCCTCGGTGGCGGTCGCGTCAAGGGACCCGGACTTTGTGTTTTCACACACTTCCCTCCTTGGGACATGAGACTTCGCTGTGGCGGGAAGGGCCAGGAAGAGGCATCGGCCTCCGGTACATCTTCCAGAAGCCGGGCTGGGTTTAGAGGGAGCAACGGGACGAATGTCTAATGTGTTTTGTCTGCCTGGGCTTGCTTTTATTTCTTTTGTCCTTTATTTTGCCGCTTTCCACAAATAGGGAACAAAATACGGCCTGAAAATCTTAAGAAGATCATATAATTTTTTTGGTCTTTTTCTACAAACGGTCAGTTAAATAAGGTGCTTGACCTTCAGAAGATGTTGATCATCAGCCTGAGGAGGTCAAACTAAATAATGTATGAGCCGTTTTATATTTGTCTCATAAGAGGTTTGCAACTTCTTACAGTCCTGTTACCAAAACTGAAATATTTCTAAATACTATAAAAAATAAATCTGTGTGATTTTAGTTTGTAGCAATAGAACATTTTCAAATAAATCATTTGTTCAGCAAACATGCTTTAAATACTGTCACAAGAGACAGTAAATACCGTTATAATGTTACAAAATATACACTCTTAGAAGAAAAGATTCTATATAAAACCTTAAAAGGTTCTATCAGTGTTACGTATTTGGAACCCCTAAAAGGTTCTATACAGAACCCTTTAGGGTTCTTTGTTACCAGGAAAAGGGTTCTATGTGGAATCTTTTGGGTTCATTCATTATCATTTGTTTTGTCCTTTCCAGATTAAATATTTCATATTATCGACAAACATCAAGACCCTAAAATGTATTGAATGCATGTGAATGATCACAAAATTCAAGATATGGGGGTTAGAAAATGAGAATAATTTAATTTAAGAATAATTTCTGAAGGATCATGTGACAAATCTAACATTGTTCTTACTAAGAATTTTTTGTTAACTTTACTTAAAGAGGCTATATGCAGCTTTTCCCCCAAAATAAACATAACAATAGCCTTTTTATTTTACCATTTATGACTCAAACATCTCCGGATCATACTGACACCTTGTCGGCTCACAGTGGGTGCACCTATAAGCCTGTATCCTATTTTTCCTATTTTCTGTCGGGTCCGAATTTTCCCGCGCTGTCTGCGGATGTGACGTCAAGCGTGTTCATGTTACGTATATTCCGCAAAGCATCCAGGCGGCGCTACATTTGAAAAAAATGCAGCGCGTCAAAAAGCTGGCCGATGCCCATCTTTATGCAAATGAATAAGGTCCTTCTCTATATGAGTTCGCATCAAGGGGGTAATCCACCGACCGGAAGTTGAAGCCTCGTGGGAGCTGACATCTTGTGGCAGAACTTCACTTGCGTTAGCATTCCCATTGACTCCCGTTCATTTTGGCGTTACTTTGACAGTGAATAACTTTACATCTGAGGCGTTTGAAGACCCCATTTGTCCTTTATTTATTTCTAAAGGAACTCGACAATGTATAAATAGCTCCATTACCTTGTAGCTTATGTTATGGCCCCGTAGAAGCAGTTTTAGTGAAAGTAGGCTAACGATTGCGTCATACCCACGCGACTCTCTGTCGCACAGTTTTGAGATTACCGTATGGACAGGAGAAGAAGCTCGCGCGCAATCAGGAAACGTGGAGGCAAAATGACAAAATAATTATTCACAATACCTAGCAAACTTGTCCCCTTCTCCTAGCCCGTGGACGGCTCCTATTCATACTCTCTGCCTCTGCGCATGTTTCAGGAGGGAATGATTCAGATTTCTCATGCCACCGCACTAGAAATCAAACGGTTCACTCACGTCACATCTACGTAGTCTAGCTCTGTATGAGTCTGCGCGTCAGGGACGGAAGTGCTAAAAAATCACCCATAACGGGCTTCTATCGTCTCAATGGAGTTCCAATGAGATCGCTCTGTCCATTTCTTTTACTGTCTATGGTTCGCATCTACCACGGATTTTTTTTTGTAACAACGTGTTCAGTTGTACATTAACAGTGCAGCCGATGCTGTTGTTTACATCCGAGTGCCTCCATAATGGCCGCTCATCCGGGTTACCGCCCAGAACGTGACGTCGGTGAAAAACCCTCAGTCAGATCACTCTGCCAGCCCACAACTGCTACTCAGCAAGTAGCCTACGCTCGCAAACAGAACTCTTATCTAAAACAATATATCTATTTAACTGGTCTTACCTCTGTAAACATAATGTTGACCTCCTTGCTTCAGAGGACTTGTGAAGTGTGCACGTACGAGCGCGCGCTGCGAGAGCGAGCAGAAAGGAAGAGCAGTTCTGTTTTTTGCCCACAGGTGTCAGTCGCGAGTTTAAATTTCAGGAAATCGCATGTAGCCTCTTTAATGTCCAATAATTTGTTGAATTTACTTAAAATTTCTTAGTAATCTGTACTTTTTGCATGCTCCTTTCGTTACTCAGAAAAAACTTGTAAACATTACTTGACTGGTTTGAGTATCATTTTTTCCCAAAAAAACAGGCGGGGCAAATGGTTAATGAGGCGGGGCAATTCTTAATAGACTTTTTACTAATTTCTTCCACTTCTGCAGTTATCATTCTTCTTATTTGTATTCGCTCATTTTCCAGTCATCTTGAATGTTATTGTCAATACACCATATTTTGTGAGAACATCAAAATTCTTTAGTTGACTTGTTGATTTCCCTTTTCTCACCATTATTGTGACTGATGTTCCTTTTGGTTGGACACTTGAAAGTTGGAACTTAATATTACTGTAATTTTCTTCCAATTGATTGCAATGATGCAACATGAAATTACAATTATTTGATTTCAAAGGAAGTGAAGTAATATATATATATATATACATATATATATAATTATTTATATATAACATAAATATATATCATGTATAATAATGGTCTTTTAACATTATATTGGTAACACTTAATAAATAAATCTTTAATTGGGTTGATATAATCCCTCTACATTTGTGACAATGTCTTGCAATTTTGCTTGAGTCACACACAGATTTCAACATTCAGCATGTAAACCACAACAGTGGTAACATTAAAAAAAATAATTTAATTAACTAGACATTACAATTTCATTAACTGTCTCTTGTCAGTATAATCCCAATAACAATAGCAAATAAAATTGTCATGGTAAAATAAAGCCAAAAATAGTAAAACAAAGCAATTAATTTATTCATGCCGCAATGAACTCTGGGAGTACACTTCCTCGGATCACAGATAGAATTAAGTTGACAAAACTTAAATGGATTAAAGGTAGTATAGGTCAGAAATTTTAAAAATACTTTTTTTCCACATTTCTTTAAACTTTCAGTATATATCAATGCATAATTAAAATCTAAGTACTCTGAAAAAGAAAGTATAAAAATCGAGTGTCTGTAGACCTCTCACGACTGTTTTAAAGACAGCTCATTATTTCCATTCACTTCACCCCCTCCCTTCTGGTCTCCTTCCAAAGCCACGCCCCCAAAACACATGAACGCGCGACTCCGACAGCTGAGCTGAAGATGCATTTTTACCTGAGACCAGCGAAGAGGAGAGGAACGAGTGCATGTAGTGACATCATGTCAGAAACACATGTAAATAAAAAAATCAAACTTTATCATTAATAAGTTAAAAAAATAAGTTGTATTTTATTACTCAATATCAAGCTAGCATATTGATATTGGTAAACTTTGTATATATTTATAGATTCGCTAACGAGCTAGTTATCTATAAGGCAAAGCTAAACAAAGGTTGCGTGATACACGTTGTTCCAATGCCATTATTTACACTGTGATGTAGATGAATTTCGTGTAAGATTTATAACATATAAAGGGTGTTCTGCATGTAAGAGTTTGCTTGATGAAAGCATAGTTGATTCTGATGAGGACTACACTCCCGAGACAAGTACCACATCGTCAGCTCGAGGACAGAACCGTGGTCGAGGGCGAAGCAGAGGAGTTCGTGCAAGAGGTCGTGGTACTAGAACTTTTTGTTCATTACCTTTTCTTGTAATGTAACTGACTTCCTTTTTTTGACTGGGTTGCCTTCGTGAACTGCAAACGTGGACTTAGATTGGTCTTTCTCTGACATTGTTTGGGTATTCCTAGGTTCCGTTGCTCTTGAATTACACAAACCGAACGAGTGCGCGCAAAAAGGCAGGTCCTATGTGGCAAAGGGGTGGTTGCCATGGTTGCGAGAGAGTGACAGTCGCCTAGGCCAATCCGTTGTTTCGCCCCGATTCGAAATAATGAGCTGTGTTTAATGCAGATTAAACGGTCTAGAGTCAATCGATTTTTATACTTTTTTTTTCCAGAGTCCTTAGAATTTAATTATGCATTAATATATATAGAAAGTTTAATGAAATTTTGATAAAAGTTTTTTATAACTGAATGACCCATACAACCTTTAAGTAATGATAACTTGATGCTATTAAGTTGTACGTACTTAATGAAATTGAGGCAACGAGTTTGCATAATAAAATTAAGTAAACTGAACTAATTGGTTTTTAGTGTTATGATGCTGAAAATCTATATCTTTCTAAAATCACATAGAAAAAAAATTTAGATCAACACTGTAAAACTGAGATGATTCAGGATGCCATGTAAGACACATGCCTGTGGTGTGAGAAACCTGGGTTCGAATCCACTGTGAGACACCAATGTGTCCCTGAGCAAGACACTTAACCCCTATAGTTGCTCCAGAGGTGTAGCAATTGTAACTTAAGTCGCTTTGGATAAAAGCGTCAACTAAATAAATGTAAATGTAAATTTTAAAAAAAATCAAAATATTATATTGATATTGTGGCATTGTTGTACAAAGATGTAACACACAACTGAACATGCTGTAAGTATCTATTTCTGCTTAATCTGACCCTCGATGACTGTTGTTGGTGGAAACGAATGTTGTCAGGTTGATTCAGTCTTATTAAATAATATTTTGAGAATGTATACACCCATGAAGGTCAAGACATTTGAGGCATGGTAAAAAGGTATGGCAAAAAATTCAAATGGTAGTTAATATAACATATATAATAGTTTTCAATACAAAACGTCACTACTTTTCTCTCATTGTTTTCTTTTTATAAGTTGCCTTCCACTGAGCTGAGAGAGGGCACAGTTTGGATTTAAAGCTCAACGCTACAGAAGGAATGGAGGAATAATGGTTTGGGGCTTAGGGAGGTCGTGTGTGTGTGTGTGCGTAAGGTCTCTTTCATGGATATGGGGCATTTTTGTGGAATGTCACTCTGTGCTGAGAGGTGGAGGTAGGAAAGGTGTAAAGCCCAGAGGAACGTGCCTCCATCAGTCCTAGCTGTCTCACCTACGCTCCATTCCATTAATCGGCCCGCAGAAAGAAGCAGGAGCAGCCACAACTCCTGATGCACTTCCTTTAGTAACCTTTATATAATGAAGGACATGACTGACACAAAAAGAGAATTTCACTTTATGTCAAACAAGTGTGCTTCTACCTGGTTTTATTCCAATCAAAAAAAAAAATACTATTTGGAATATAATTATTATGATTATTTACATTATTACAGTAGATCAACAAAGTCCGTTTCGTGGGTTATCATAGATATATAGGCTACACTAGATGTCGCCTTGGCTACGGCAGTTCATTGGACCGAATGCGTCAATAGAGCCGCCATCATGGAATGCATAAGCGTCAATAGGCAAAGGTCTAACGGAAATAAAATCACCGTAAATCCTTATGAATGCGATTTTCTAGTTTTTTTGGTTCGTTCCAATGGTCAGACATGTATTTATCATTGAGTTCAGAGAAAATTTACATTTTTAAAGGGGTGGTTTACTGCTTTTTCTTTGCATGATTGTGTTCATGGGGTGCAATATAACATCTATTCGTGTTTTTTTCTTTCTTTCACCTTTATTGTAAACCGCTTTCTCCTCTGTCATTTGAAGGACAGGTTTACATCCTGATTCTATTAAATAAAACTCCTTCAGAAACAGGCAGCGGGCTCAGATTGGTTAGTTTGGGCCGGTGTGTTGTGATTGGCTAAACTGTAATGCACGTTGTCTGGATACTTCACGGCCATTACCTTTACGGGCGAAAGTTGCATATGTGTTTCTGTCAAATGTAAAGTGTCGATACTGCAGTATTAGTTTGAGCCAGAATCAGACCCAGAAAGCAGCGATGAAGAGAAGCAAGCAGAAAACTCCCTAAACATGGCTCTTACAAAACATTTCCAAGTGGTAATTTGCTTAGATATTTTTTTTAACTTTATACACGTTTTACAGAATAGCATCGAACTGACTGGCTATTATATACACAAACAGCATTGGCATTGGTTTACGCTCTTGATCAAATCGAAAAATAATGTCATAAAGTATATATATATATACAGTGTAACCCTTTTCTTAACCCTGGGGGTTAATTTTAACGTTTCCCAAATAAAATGATAACCTGGATTCCCGGCAGTTGAATGGTGAGTTGGCCGGTGCTTAATTTCTTCTTTATCTCAAACTATTAAATAGTGCAAGATACCTCCACCAGGGAATAATAAAGCAAAATAATCTGCTTACAACTTACTTCCCCAAAAATTCTATATCCTTATTTTTCCCAATGTAATTTAACTAATAAATCAAGACAGCAATCCTGAATAAGGAGAAAAAAATAATAACAATGATTTATTAGACACTTTTAAGACACCCTTTTTTTTCAGAAAAAAAATAAAATAAAATAAAGTAAATCAATCAATGAATAACAGCTGTGGTACCAAAATGTAAAAAAAAAATAAAAAAAAAATGGGTTCTTTGTTGTTCAATATAAACACATTTTTTCCCTCAAACAATTAAGTATGCAACAACCTCAATAATCTCTGAGGATTCTTAATGATCACAAAAAAAAACTGTATACACTCTCCCTTCTTATTTCAAGAGGGGAAAAAAACTACACCAAATGATTATTGAAAACTCACAATTTCTCCTTTGGATCAGTTTACACAATTCACCGAATGAACTCTGTCAGTAACACACAATAAATGAGCTTGATCACAGTCTCTCACAGTAGGAAAAAACAAAATAAATAAAATAAAACCCCCCACACACTCTTTTGGCTAGCCGTTGGGGCCCAATCGTTGGTGCACTTTCACAGGAATGGATTTAGGTTAACTCAGTACCAAGAGGATTTGTCGAGACGAATTCACTTACATTCCATCCAGGGAAATGACGAAGAAATGCAGTGATCACTCACAGCTCGGTCGACGAACAGAACAGTCACGCAGCCCGGCGCGGGATGAAACTCCAGTTCAAACGCAATGATGAAGCAGCTCGCGACGAATCTCGTCCTCCAAACAGTCACTAGTCATTTGAAAGTTCTTCTTGTGACAACGATACAGCTGTCAATGATGCAGTTGTCCTTAATGCCGCGAGTTTCTCCGTCACATCGCACTGTTAATGCATTAAACAGATGACGCAATCCAACGACAGAGTGGGTTGAAATTATACTAAATACAGTTATATTTGTCACTTTAGGCCTGTACTCAGACAAGTAACTATGTCTCAAAAAATGACGTTATACTTTCATAAAACCCGAGGACATGTGCAACCCCTTATCGCCATGTGTGTGATCTTCTTCTGTCGTCTCTAAAACGTAACTCAACGCAACTTACGTCCGTAAACTTTAAATAATCTCAATGCTGATTGGTCAACATTAATACACACTCCAGTTCAACAGAACACCTTACTTAAGTAAAGAAAATCAGTTTAAATAATACAGAAACAAAGAATATTGGTACACTTTGTTACATCGCAGTAAAAATAATAATAATTAAAAAAAAATCAAATGTATAAATTTTAATACTCTGCACTTTTTCAAATTAAGGCATATTTTAAGGGGTCCCTACATACAGGAAAAACACATTTAAAAACATTAGTATATATATATATTCAGGTCCATGAATGTTTGTACACGTTTGTCGTAGACACGAAATAGCATACCTAAGTGGCTATAAAGCCAGCGCTGGCACTTGATAAAACTAAAACATTACATCTGAAATTATACATGCAAATACATTTTAAATGTATTTAAATGTATTTGAGTCTTAGCTTACTTACAGATTGTGACCCAACAACTGCTGCCTCTGGTTTTAAAGTTGGAACTGCTTCATGTTTTAGTAACAGTTTCTTGTTGAATCCGGCATGGTATTTGTGGAGATTCTGGAAGCTGTTTTCAGTAAATGCGCAGCAAAGAGAGCTAAATTACAATTGTAATTTTCAGGACCACTATCAAACATAAATTTTATCCATTGCTGACGAACTACAACGTCCGTGCAAAGATCGAACACAGAAGACCTGACAGCTGGGTGAACATAACACACTTTCGATGAGCCACAGAAATATGGCCATGCCCTTTTTTTGCATATTCCGGAGGGAGGGTTGATGTAAATGTATGGGTCAGTTACATATAAAACCCGACCTCTAACATATATAGCAATCGTAAGTGGCTTTGGATAAAAGTGTCAGCTAAATGAATAAATGTAAATGTGAACAGCAGATCTAGAGGAAAACAGTGTCATAGTCCAGCTTAAGTTCAGCGGTGGTTCAGTTTTGTTAAAAAAAAGTTATTAATTTATATATAGCCGCTTTGGAGAAATCTGTGATGTCATCGACCAGCTCAGTTCAGTTCTCGTAATGGTGTCAATGCAGGCAGATCAGTAAAATTGCTGAATATTAAGTGTCACACCAACTAAGCAAGCCAAAAGCCAAAGGCGAAAAAAGATGATGGTGGCAAGGAACCACTGGAATGGAGGAACATAAAAACCTTTTTGCGAAACCAGGCTCAGTCTGGGGACCA
Organism: Cyprinella venusta; assembly: GCA_038021265.1. NCBI lineage: Eukaryota > Metazoa > Chordata > Actinopteri > Cypriniformes > Leuciscidae > Cyprinella > Cyprinella venusta. The sequence goes on from CM075874.1 coordinate 6,860,156, forward strand.
GTTCTCCTCTGGCCAATGTACAAACAGTGTATGATTATGATTCAGGTAGCATTACAGGTCAGAAGTCAAATTGGAAACTACCTGCATTTAAATATTTCCAAAGAGAACTTGGTGAAAAATGAGTCAACAACAAACAAAATGACATGTGATGTCTAACTAAACAGTGTACTGATGCTTTGATACAATGCTATCAGTCTCAAACACTAAGAATGTGGGGCTTGTGGAGAAATGTTCAGGTGAATCCTGTGGACTGAGTAGAGGTTGGCCAAACCTTTGATCTATGAGGATATTACAGCGTGTCTCCACTCTAAACGCATTAACCTTGAAAAGAGGTTTCAACATCTTTCTATGGTCCATTAGACAGCACCCATCAAGAGTTTCCAACCAGGGGAGAGCATTTAGGAGCGCTCGCTCCTGAAGACTGGGGAAGAAAGCACTAGTTGCGTGACTAGAAACGAGTATAAAAAGTAGTTGATGAATCGACGGCATCACAACATCAGTGGTGAATATTTCATAATAATGTTTTAATACAATTTATTCATTCATTCATTCATGAAGAGGAGTAGAGGATCTCAATTGCAACATTTTTTTAACTCTATTTTTCACAAATTCATTTTTTTAGATGTTAATGGTATCATTTTCAAATACTTTTAAACCCATTTCCAGGCCCCCAAAATGGCATTATCATATAAATGGATGGCCAAAATGCATAAAATGTTCTCAGTTTTTTGTTGAAAATGGTGGAAGGAAGGAAAAAAACACAACAACTTCACTAAGACAATTTCAGACAATCAGTAAAATTAAACTGGGGACTTAAATACACAGGAGAAAACAAACTGAACAAGAAACAGGTGCAAAATGTTATCGGTAACCATGGAAACAAACAGCGATGTAATCAGTAACCTAGGAAATGTTAAAAAAAGTGGGTAAATGGGGAACAAAGAAAGCAGGAACAGAGCACAGGGAAACAACTCAAATACAAGTCCATAAAACAGAACATAAACCTGACGATTATGCCATATATTTTTTACATGACTAGACCAGAACTGTTGCTGTATTTTGACAGATTTTTTTTACAGTACATACTAGAAATTTTCTAAATAGGTTTAATTATATATATAAATTGTATCAGGTAAATATTTAAATTTCATTCGATAAAAATTCTATTTTCATCAATTTAAGCAGATAAATGCATTTAAATATTATTTTTTTTTTCTCTTACATTAAATGAATCAAAATTATTGATGATGTGCATTAATTGTACTAATGGAGATTTTCAAATCCAGTGCAATACTAATGACATCCCGTAATGTTTATAAAAAAAGGAAAAATGGAAAGATGTTTTTTTAACATTAAATAATTCAGGAGGAAAAAAAAGTCAAGCAACTTTAAAAATATTTAAATAAACAAACAAAATCTAAACCTGTGCATTATACAGTTCTGTACTTCTAATTTAAATCTTCTTTTTTTATATATCTAGACTTGGACTTGTTCCACCAATTCGCCCTAGACAGTGATTAAAACACTGAATTCAATTTAAACATTCTATCAGGGTTTGCATTTCTAGGGCAGACTGGCAGATTTAGGAAAATTTCAATTGAACTTTGTGTCAAGTTCAACAAAAAAGCAAAAGTGAGGACAGATCCAATTACAAATGGATTCACACCAAGACAACCGCATTCCCCATTGTTGTTTATTGAGTGGAAGAAAAAGTAGGAGATAAATAAAACAATCCTAGACATAGGCCATAACACACACACACACACACACACACATACATCTTAAAGACAGTGATCAGAAGAGCCTAACGGGGGTGGGAGTGTTTCGCAGCAAACTTATGAATATTATTTGGAGCAGTATTAAAGAAAAAAGGGAAGTTGATGATGGCCAGTCTTCATTGTTGTGAGTGTGTAGGCAGCGTGACACAGTAATGCATGCTAATGTAAACATCAGCACTCCTCTCAAATCAATTCAAATGTGCTTATTCAGGTGGAAAATAAACAAGGCAGTGAGGGAGAAGCACACTGTCCTCCAAAATCCACCAGATAATGTCATTTCACCATCCTCCCTTCAGCAGCCAGAAGTTTCTACAAACTGACCTTTGTGGAAGTTCTTTTATTAATTGGACCTCGGTTTAGTCATATAGTTTTGTTTAACACAATCAAAAACACCATGACAATAACATTCAACGGCAAGAATGGAAAATTACATTCGAAATGGTCAATGTAGAGCAGTATAGTGCACTGGCTGAGCAATTTAAGCAACCTTTCCAAGAAATAATCAGTTATAACACACTGCAAATTTCAAAGGACATTGGAATGTCTCTGCACTCATTTAGCTTTGCGTGTATAATATATATTCAAAATTACTTATACACTGATCATCTGTATGTGATTTACATGGTAATACAATAAGTAAGATCTTAAATTGCACAGAATTGTGATTGTCTGAACTGGAATTGAGACAAAGAAAAGAAGAAAAAGGTAAAACGTATTTATATACTGTATATATATATATATAAAGAGAGAAATTGTGTTTTATTTAAATATGTATTATTATGTTTGTTTAATTTAACTTGAAATAGTAAAATAATTAAAAATAAAACTAATAAACAAGTATAACAAAACTTTATAGACATTATTAGAAAAACCAACACAAATTACAAAAACTGATCATGCAATTTACATAGTAATCCATAATATCTAAATTCCAGTGAATTGGAATTGTCTAAACTGGAATTTAGACGAAGAAAATTAGAAAAAAGAAAAATAAATATGTAAGATTCAGAATATACTATATATATATATATATATATATATATGAAGAGTTCAGATGCAAAAGCCTCTAAGTGCCATTTGAAAATTTCTTCTAAAATGATCATTTTTATCAAGCTTGTATATTTAAGTTCAGTAATTTCACTTAAATTGCAATGAAGATTGCCTATTAATTGTCATTTAAGTGAAATTACTGAACTTGAATATATAAGCTTGATAAAAATGATCATTTTAGAAGAAAATTTCAAATGGCACTTAGAGGCTTTTGCATCTGAACTCTTCATATATATATATAGAGAGAGAGAGAGAGAGAGAGAGAGAGAGAGAGAGAGAGAGAGAGAGAGAGAGAGAGAGAGAGAGAGAGAGAGAGAGAGAGAGAGAGAGAGAGAGAGAACTAGTGTTTTATTTAAATGTATATTCTCAATTTTGTTTACTTTAACTTGAAATATTAAAATTATTAAAACTAAATAAAAAGAAAATAAAAGTAATAAAAACTAACTAAAAAATAATACAAATTACAAATATATATATATATATGTATATATATATATATATATATATATATATATAGGGTTTGGTTTAAGGTTAGTTGCTTGTAATTATGCACAACTTACTGTTATTACCGTGGTGCAAGATGTGTAACACATGACACTGTTAAAAATAAAAAAATAAAAAAAAACTTTAATAGTAGGCCTATATGTCAATAACGGTAAAATAACTGTCAAATATGCATGACATTTGCTGTGAGTTACATCATTTGTGAGCAATCCATTAAACATTATCATCATATCATGTCAATAAGAATCAATGTACTGTGTGTGAAAGGAAGCACATGGTCTAACAAAGCCTCTTGTCAATCAAAGCCATCTCGCTGGTCTCTGTGTCCCATGGCCATGTGTCAGAGAGCTGGAATGACACTGATCACCCTCCGGCTGCAGATGTCCAGTCGACCAATCAGTCCAGTTCGGTCCAGCTCAGATCCCTGCCAAGCATGAAGCCGAGGCCACACGGGACCCTCCAAGACCACCTTCCCACAGTCCGCAACCCGCCTCAGCTCATCAAGACAATGAAGGAATAATCAGAAAAGAACATAAATGCACCTGAAAGACTAGGATGGACAGTCTGGAAGAAAAAATGCATTTCACGTTTTCTCTCTATCTTGGCCCATTTTTCACTGAGTGGATGAAAACACGAAACACCAAAAAGATATTATTCATGATTTTTACAATAGTCTGCCTCATTTTTAGGCCTGTGTGGAACATTAGAGCGTGTGAGGCTACGATAATCTGGAAAATGGGCACTCACAATTATTAATTCATCATGCTGCTTCAGAACACAAATGCATTGTATTGTCTCATTCGGCATCTTATTTTACCCATAAACCCCATAAATCGGCCAAATGGGATGCGTTCTAATGACAGAGCCATGTTAATATCAAAGCGAATAGGCTCTTGGGGCGCAGACGGGAGCACAATGTGGAAATTCAATCACAAGTCCCTTCAATCATGGAACGGGAAACAGGCATGCGTTTGAATATTTTTACCTGGAAGTATTAAAATTATACAATTTTAATAGCTATTTAACATGTAGTTGCTTTTTTAGCAGCATGCTTTGGCTGTTTAGCTGAAAAAGCGGACAGGTAAAGCAGGAATCATCTTGGCAGTTATGAGCAGGACATGGTCTTTCCACAAGGGAACTTTTTTTCTGATCTATTCTGCTCCACTCCCGCCGAACAACTGAGACACTGACTTGTGAATTTCTGCTTCCCTTTGTCTATTTTTCTCCGCTCGCTGGTAAACAAGTAGATCCTTGAACCGAGATTGCCTGAGGGTTTTCACATTCTTTATTTAGCTTCCTAAATATCTATTCAACCACCGCAGAAACACAGACAAACCTGAGAGGGGAGTTTAAAAATGAAACTGTTCAAGTGTAATAGTCAAATGTGTGTCAAACTTTTTAACGTTGATTTTTATACTTTATAAAGTGCATATTCGATCCCCTACCCCTAAACTTACCCATCACAGGAAACTTTCTCCAATTTTACATCTTCAAAAAAATCACTTAGTATGGTTTATTAGTAATTTTCCTCATGGGGATAAAAAAATGGCCCTTCAAGGACAAGGATTTTGGATATTTCCATCTTTTTGCCAAAATGTCCCCCACAACGTAGGGTTTACCAGTTACCTTTCCCACACACTTGGGAAAGACATATATAGTACACTTGGGAAAGACATATTCAGTAGTGTGACATGCTAGACTCAACTAACTATTCATTAACTATTTTAAACTACTTACAACTAACTAATAAACTACAGTAACTATTTTGAGAGCATTTTGCTATTTCTTGCCCATTACTGATACTACACGGCATATTTGCAGCATTGGTGAAGACAAATAAAAAGACAAATAGAAAAAGTGGGGGGGGGGGAAACACCTAAAAAGACTCTAATACAACCATTCTGTAAAAAATAATCCTGTAAAAACAACAACAACAACAACAACAACAAACGGTAAACTACAGGCAGCTTTGGTTGCCACTGTAAAAGAAATCCGTAAAACTACGGTACAATGTACCATATAAATTTGAAGGATTTTTTTCCGTTTTTGTCTTTTACAGGTCATTTACCCGTATTTTGAATTACGCGTTGCATTGTGTTAACAGAAAATGTCCGTTTTTTAACGGGACAAAGTCCGGGTAATGAGCTGCCAGTATTTTTTCTGTTATTTTACGGATTTATTTCTTAGAGTGCAGCATCATACTGTAACTTTACAGTGTTTTACTGTTTTTGTGTTAGAACATAAAGCTGTTAAATTAAACACTTTAAAAAATAATCCTGTAAAAAAATGGTAAACTTCTGGCATCTGTGGTTGCCTGCATCATACCGTTAAAATACAGTGTGTTACTGTTTTTGAGTTAGAGCATATAGCTGTTAAATTAAAGTTTTATACTCTAGCTTACAATACAGTGTTTGCTGTTATTTCAAAAAGAGTAACACACCGTATTTTTATGGTATGATGCTGGCAACCACAGCTGCTAGTAGTGTACCGTTTTTTTACAGGAATATTTTTTACAGTTTTATATTGTAGCTGACAAGCTGGTATTTAGCTGTTAATTTCAAAAACAGTAACACACAGTATTTTTACGTTATGATGCTGGGAACCACAGTTGCCAGTATTTTACCGTTGAATTTCTTGATTTTAACTGCATGTTCAACACACAATTGCACATTAGACAGTAGTGTTTGTGTCTGTCTATGATGATGATAATCAACTGATGATGAATTAACACATTATTTACTGTGCATTGTCTCTGTACACTATAAAAAAGGCTATAGGATCATATAAAATACCCATAAAACAGATCCTCAGATGCTCTCAGCAGAGTGTTTGCATCCCTAACTAGCTGTTTGAGGAACACCTACTCGGGCCTAACTGAGCAAAGAGTGAGCGTACTGACCCTTCTGATCAATAATGCATGGAGAGTGAACAGTAACATGCTAAACCTCTTAGCCACTGCAGCGGAGGAGAGGAGAAAAGCTTCTTCCAGCTCCTCATAACCGTGGCTCTCCATGTGGAGAATCACAGAGCCTTTGATTGTCCAAGATAGACATGATGAAACATTTGACACTTTCTTTTGACCCACATTCTAGAGGCTCTGATACATCACAAGGCTGAATCGGCATTTAAAAAAAAAATGCATTTCAATATCTGGCAACACTTTATGTTATAGTGTCCTTTTTACCGATACCTTTAGTTACTAAATAGTAATAACTTTTAATGATGCATAATTACATGCAACTAACCCTCAACCAAACTCTGATCCTATAGTAATTATACATATAGTACTTAAATATCTAATTACACTGTAATATGGACACTTTCAACTAAAGTGTAACCTAATATCTGGTAACACTTTATTTTGATGCATGGCCAACATTCTACTAACTCTAAGCAATGTGTCAACTACATGTCTACCAACTCACGTAGAGCAATAGTAGAGCGTCAGCCTGTTAAACAAGTAGATCCTTGAACTGAGAAACATTTTGTTTTCCACATTCTTTATTTAGCTGCCTAAATATCTATTTAACTGCCACAGATGCACATAACTGAGACAGGCATTCAAAAAATTAAACATCTTGACTGTTCAAGTGTAATAATCAAAACTGTCATTATCACTGTTAGGGTTCGGGTATATAGAAAAAGTTAGAAATGTACAAAGTTACAAATGTAGTTACAAATTACTTAAAGTGAGTAGAATGTCATTTGTGGAGCATCACAATAAAGAGTTATCGGATATTAAGCAGGTTGACTTAAGTTGACTTGTAGTATTACCTAAAGTGGACAACTGAAATAAGTGTTACCCAATATCTTTATAAATCATAACAGAAAAAAACATGCATTTCATCCATAGATCTATTAAGCAATTTACGGCATTCACTGTAAAAAAAAAATTGATCGTGATTGTAATGGTAAAAGACTGTAAAAAATGAAAGAGAACAGAAAGTTTCCTCACTATATACGGTAAAAAACTGATATATATATATATATATATATATATATATATATATATATATATATATATATAATGTATTTTTACTGTAAAATACCGTTAAATTTACAGTGAAATTCCCATTGTATAATTTCCACAATTCTCTGCCCTGCTGTTTTTTTTTTAGGGTTAGGGTTAGGGTTAGGTGTTTCCTAACTGTTTCTTCATAATTTTCTTAGTTTTTTTTTCTAATCAATTATGTACATTATGATTTTATGTTACATTTAATGTTGTTAAATGAATGCTTATTGCATTTTTTACAGAAGATCTGCTTATGATGAGCTTTGATCATTTGATTCTCATCACTGCTGTGATTGTTGACTGTCAGTGTATTACAATGAAACAAAACAGATATTAATACTTCAAAATCTCAGTAAATGAACATTACGTCAGATAATGAAATACGGTTTATTGCTGTAAAATTGTATACGGTTAAATGTCTATAAAACCTAAAATGTTGCTACCATATTTTTAACAGGAAAACTCTGGTATAACCACAGCAGGATTTTTTTTACAGTCTAAACAGCCCCTGACCTTTAACCCATGCACCCCTACTAATAAAAAAAGCTCAAATACAGTGTATTTTTGTGGTTTAAGCTTGAAAATGCTTGTCGATTGTAATTTCGTACACATTTGGGGTTTATTTGCATGCCAGAACACGGCGAACCGGATTTTATGTTGCTTGATTTATTTTCCACTCCCTGTAGTCACTAGCCTCACTTCTTTGCAGCAGTTATTAGTGTTTTCTCTAATTTGACACTCATAGAAGGGAAAATGAAAAACTTCCAGAACACAACTCCAGCAACTCTTCAGAGAATAACACAACCATGCACTGTGTCAATAATACAGTCCAGCGATTACAACAAACGCATTTATCGTGGGTTAAATCATAAATCAGTTAATGCATGCCTGGCTCTGGATAGAGTCAGAACAGGCCGGTTGAGATATGCATGTACCGTAGAAGCCGATTCTCTTGCACAGGAACTTCATCTGCAGACAGCCTGGGAGCTGCTCGCGGCATGATGTCATTCCTGGATCATCAGCTGCACCTGTCTCATCCTAGACTGAATACAACTCTGAAGTGTTGTCTGCAAACCGGCTATTATTTACGGTTGACCAATATTGGACAGAAAAACAAAGCATGCAATTAAAAATTGGGCCGAGGGAAAATGTTGTAATTTCAGTGACTGCTTATTTTTCATGAAAATAAAGACGAATATCCTCGCTTGCAAGACTAAATTTCATTGGGAACCTTCGGCGAACTGGTGCGTTAGATGAAGCTGAACGTCTTGTGCTCGGAACAGAAGGGCTCTAATCTGCTTCACCATGAAGAGACTTAAAATAGAAGTGTATGAACTTGTCAAGGCACTTACAGGAGAATGTGGAGCCTGCCTCACAAATCATCTCCTCACACTTCCTCAGATGGTAGAACATTTACACAGACCAGGGGTGTTTACGTCTGCCTTAAATCTTCTAAATATTATTTGATCATTTAACTCTCAAGTTCTGCTTGGGGTCTGAAAGACCCAATGTCCATTTGGAAATATAGTTTTTCATATAGGAGAACTGATTGTATAATAAACATTTGCTAACACACTTTAAACATTGTCTGTAAAACAAAACAAAAAAAAGAACATAAAAAGGCTGCATGTTTAACATATATACCCCATATACAGAGACCCCATATACAAAATATGAATAAATGCAATGAGTTTTAACATTGTCTAAATTGAAGTAACTCCTGGCTGTTGTTCATGTTGGTTTGTTTTCTTTATTTCTATACAGTGTTTTCTTTTTCTGTATTATTTCTACAGTGTTTTCTTTTTCTATATTCTGGATAAGAACCATCTATAAAAAAACTGCATGTGATGAAGACAAATCTTCCTTATACTGGAGTACTCAGAGGAGCATTCAAAAAGAATCTGTACAGGTACATCTTGAAAACCATTCATCAATTCATCTAATGTTCTAATCAATCATCCACATCCAAAGGATTTAGATTTAGTTTTTTATTTTGTTAGTTTTTTTTTTTTAGTAGAGGAACATTTTCTTTAGAGATACAGATTTCATGTTCCAACTGATACTTCAGCATCATGTATTAATCTCTCCTTATATTAGTTCAAACCATATAATTTCTTCGGCAATTGCATTTTATTTGCCCTAATTAAATCAATTTGTAATGGGCGTCATCCTGCTGGAGAGGATACACGATTTAAGTGTGTCTGTGAGATGTATAGACCTGTATAGCCAGATTTCTATGAGCTGGAGGAGGAAGGAGGAGGAGGAGGAGAAAGAGGAGGAGGTGTTGAAACATGCCGTCCGGTGATTGATTTGCGCTTGGTTTTGTCGGAAACAACAAAAGGATGCCATGTCCTTTCAAGGTGTAATTCACCCAGCTTATAATTCTGATGAGACGTTAGTGTTAGATTTATGCATTCAAGTATCCTGCTTATCCGATCAGATATCTGGATTTGGCAAAACTTGTCTCGTTGTTCAAAGCTATTCTTAAATCATGTTTAAATGTCTCAGACTGCATCTCTGCAAGCATTACTTTCGTTTTGAACGTAAATACACCCCGTCATATCTTATCCATCTGTCAAAAAGAGCCGAGCCTCGTTTAAATCTTTAACGAAAAACAAGAGCAGGAATTCTTGCGCAGACTTCATTATCCTCTAAAAGCTTATACTAGTGCGTCTTAATATTTAATAGGGACCCAAATAACACCGGCAAAAAAAAAAAAAAAAAAAAAGTAATGTAAATGTATACGGAAAGCTATTGTAGACTTGCCCATCAAACTTCACGGATGCATTACCTGTTTTCACTGCAGTCTGTGTGTGAGGAGGAATCAATCATAGAGTTGATGTTACTTGAGATAAAATGTCACGGGTTATTTTCAGGGAGAAAGAAAAGGACTCCATGTGCGTGCGCTTTTGAGCATGATACAATAACATATAGGCTAGTGAATATTATATAGCTATATATATATGAATATATATACTCTCTAATAATATAGGTTATTATTTTCTTAGATTAATAGCTTTTGCTTAGATTAACAACTTTTTTTCCCTGAGAAGAAAAAAAAACACTCAAATCGTCACTTAGTAAATGAATGAAAATTCAATGCTGAGCCAGATTGGGTCAGTCACTTGACCTCACGTCTATTAACACACACACGCCGACATTTGCTCGCTTATTGTCTGACTAATTTAATTTCACAGAACACTTATTTTCCAAACTCAAGTGCACGCCAAAGGAGAAGGAAAGGGTGAAAAAAACTTGCCTGATAAAAGTCTAACTCAATTTAACGACAAGTACCTTCATCTGTAAATGAAAGCAATTATGCGGCCCATATTATATTATGTTGGCCGGTCTCAAGATAGTCATCAATCACCCGCAATCGAGCTGTCACTGCGGGCAGATTCGTTTCTTGCAGGCAGTTTTCCAGCTGGGGAAAAGAGAAGTACATCATCATTAATTTGACTGTGACCCCGGGGCTTCTCACATGTCTGAACCTGGGCTTCTCTAAGCGAGTCAGCAACACACCATGGTGCACCTACACTTTCATCACTCTCAATGGTGAAATGAAGACCTTTACATGAACAGACATATGCACAGACTTTAGATAGATAGATAGATAGATAGATAGATAGATAGATAGATAGATAGATAGATAGATAGATAGATAGATAGATAGATAGATAGATAGATAGATAGATAGATAGATAGATAGATTTTTATTTTATTTTATTAAACCTCGCAAAACATGTTTATATTGGAGATTATTTCTATTATTTCAGTGATATTGAACTCTATATAGTGCACTTTATATGAGTATTGCACTTCCAGAGTCATTTGCACTAAAATAAATTAATATTAATTTATCATGTGTGGCGCGTTAGTTTGAATGAACTGCCTACAACACAATTTCAATTCACGAGAAGCTAAAATACGTCTAATAATAATAAATATAATAAAAGCTATGAGTTTTCGAATTTTCTTTCTCAGTTTTCTAAAACAGGTAGTAAATAAAAAGTGTAAGTGTTTAGGAAAACGCTATTGAAATTCTGATAAATTCAGATGAAAAGGCGCTTGCTAAACTGATATATTGTCACATTTTAGTAGGTACTGCAATCTCTTTTCAAAGCTCAGTTTAATTGATAAGCTCAATTACAAGCCCATTGTGCCTTAAAATTCCACCCCCACCTCCCTGTCACTCGTTGGGATTTTTATCCAGAGAAATGCATATTAAAGTTAGAGTCTGGTCATTTTGACTGGGTTTCTTCTGACGTCAGAGCCACCGGCGTTTAAAACAACCCGCATCTGGGCTGACGTGTTTAATACTAGTTTTTATAACGCAAAATATGTATTTCTGACATCAAAGGCGGCAATTCGCCAAATGCTTTACGATGTGCGCGGCAGTGTTGTAGAAGTTTAAAAGAGCGATAGGAGAGAGCATCCAAACTGGGCATCTATTGAACATCCTCAGGAAGGCGTTTAAGCAAATTAAACATGGTAGTATTGCGCTTCGCCCTATAAGCGTCCGGCAGCTTTATGCTTTACCAATCAATCGGTACAGTGAAACACAGCAGACCTGCAGTCTCGCCTGCTTTCGGGGAAACGGGGATCACTCTACAATGTCCTATCCTCAATTCGGATATCCTTACTCTTCTGCACCTCAGGTAAGAGTCATTATCGCGCACGTTTTGTTGCATTGATTCAGATTTTTTAAAATGTGAACTTCAAATGGGAATCGCGCTCACGTGCGCTGCGGGGTTAAATGCGAGTGATGAGACAAAAAGATAAAGGTTTAATCGTATTTATGCGATGCAATTCGGGGCTTCCCTCTGCCCTTATCATTTTATAAATCTACTAACACGCGTTCGAGTCACAGACGTGTAGATGTGATGACAGGGGGAAGGAGGACAACAGTTGTTTTTGGCCATGATCCATAAAATACATTGTCCTGTGGGGGCTGACTGTGGGCACTGCCAAAAAAAAAAAAAAGAACTTTCACTGCATTTTTGGAAACATTTGGACTCATTTTTCCGAGGTATGCAGATTGGTTTTATTTACCCTGTGACATTTCTTAATCATTCCAGTTCCTCATGACCACCAACTCTTTGACATCTTGCTGCGAGTCGAACACCAGGTCCATCTCGGATTCGTCAGCGCAGACGCCCGTGTACTGTCCCGTGTATGAGAGCAGACTGTTGGCCACCGCCAGGCACGAGCTGAGCTCCGCCGCTGCGCTGGGAGTCTACGGGAACCCGTACACGAGCAGTCAGGGTTATGGGAATTATGTTACCTATGGAGCCGACGCCTCCGCTTTCTACTCTTTGGTGAGTTCAAAACACATCCAATTATGCATTAGAATAATAGCATGCATTCAAGCAATGAATCTGATGTTAAGATCCAAGCAATTCTGTTTAAGGAATGTGTTTTATATCCGAGAAAAAAAAATGAACGTTTATAAATTTCTTAAAATGACAGAAAATGAACCTCATATTTATGTAATACCTATGATTACATAACTGATGCATTTGTACAGTTATTTTTTATATCAGGTCCAAGTTTGACTTTAGGAATTAGCATCACATATTGCACCTAAAAACAATGTTAGCCAGAACTTTATTATCTTGACAAGCATCATAAATGTAAAGTTGAATCGCATGAATGTCATTACTGACAGATCTTGTGTTTATTTTCAGGGAACATTTGATGCCAAAGATGGAAGTGCGTCTGCGCATGCGGGAATTACCCAGGCTGCCGCATATTACCCATATGATCCCTCCCTGGGACAGTACCAGTATGACAGGTATTGAATAGCGGCCTTCATTAGAGTCTTCTGATTGCCAATTAACAAGTGCAGGGCTCGGTTCATTTGGATCAATTTCATAGGCCGCGTTCAACATATTGATGGAATAATTAGCGCAATCGCCCTATAAACCTACAAAAACATTTAATGCATCTTTTTTTCAATAAAGAAATTTCAGGTCAATTTCTTTGATGCATATTTTATGTTATATCATGCTCTTGACAGTTTGCCCTTCAGGGTTTCCCCTGAAGTGCTTTAATGGCCAGATACTTGGCCGGTGTGCACTCGATCAAGCAATTTGTACGCTCTGTTATGCTTCTAAAATAAACGCAATGCATGGCTTATGGAAACAAAATAAAACATAACGTCTTTGTATTTCCATGCACTGCAAAAGCATTTGCATCAACTTTTACCTCAACAACTTACGTTTCTTTCTTTCATATCACAGATATGGATCTATGGAAGGAGGAACTAGAAGAAAGAACGCCACACGGGAGACGACGAGCACTTTGAAAGCATGGCTCCAGGAGCACAGGAAAAACCCCTATCCCACCAAAGGAGAGAAGATCATGCTGGCCATCATCACCAAGATGACCCTCACGCAAGTGTCCACTTGGTTCGCCAACGCCAGAAGAAGACTCAAGAAAGAGAACAAGATGACATGGCCACCAAGAAACAAGGGCTCAGACGATAAGAAATATGACGATGATGATGAGGATGGGTCACAAGAAGATCAAATCAAAAGTGAAACCAATGATGACGGTCAGTCCCATTACATTCCTCACAAATCAATGGGTCCTTTTTGGAATCTTAATTTTTAAAGTTAAACTCTTCTGCCTTGAGCTGTCTGGAAAAGCGCCAGCACAAACTTTTAAAAGTCTGGCGGGAGGCATCACTGTAAAAAAAAAAGTTAATTACATTGGAAAACTTTTTTTCAAAGTATTAACATTTTCGTCACATAAATAGTTTATGTACATATCACATTGACACTATTTTATTGTAAAATAACGTTCTATTTAATAAAGTATTTCATGATGCACTAATCAAAGCGTTAGCCTGTCTCGGGTGTGTGTTTTTAAAAGATTTGTAGCAATTTATAAGCTTGTTTATTGTTCTCTCTCTCTCGCTCTATATTTACTTCCCATCACTTTTTTTTTTTTAACAGAGAGCAAAAGTCGAGAAGACAAAGAACTTCAGTTGAGTGACTTGGACGACTTTGACACCATCGAGTCTGAGAGCTCAGAGTGTGAACTCAAACACCGCTTTCACATGAACGCGCACATGGCGACCACCGATGATCGCATCAAAGAACCATCGCCAAAACTCTCTATTCCCGGTCTGCTCGAAGCTGAGCGTGATCTCGCCAAAAGCTGCTTGAAATCCACTTCCGAAGACTGCGAACACGACCTTCGGCACGTCAAAACGTGTTTCCAGCAGCAGGGCCATCCATTACTGAACAGCAAACCCCGCATCTGGTCTCTGGCCCAGACCGCGACCTCGTTGAACCCGACAGAGTACTCCTCATGTATGCTTAGATGTCAACCATCACCCTCCGCCTCCTCACCTGTAAACGGCCTGGAAAGACAGCAGGATTCACCTGTTACGACTCTCAGAAACTGGGTAGATGGAGTTTTTCACGACCCCTTGTTCAGACACAGCTCCTTAAACCAAGCACAGACGAACACTACAGTTTCTTGGACCACCACGACCAAAGGCTCAATCTTAGAGACTGGAGCCCTTGGACGCTCCGTAGGGAACAGCAACGTGATAAAAACACAGCAGCAAGAGGCCAGTAAGGACAGTATGGCATTTCCAAAGGGGGTGAATAAAATATTCTGTTCCTAGCACACCAATAATCCTCAAAAGCGAGGAGGACTGTTTGGAATAGCCGTTTACGATTTTCAGTTTACAGACGCAACAGATTAGGCTACAAATGTCAGACTGTGAATCGATGGGCCCAAAAACGTTTTGTTACATACAATTATTGCGCTGTCATGGGAAAATGTATGTATTTATTGCTGTGTTGACATCTCAATGGGCGATGGTCCCACAAAATGGATTGGTTTATATAGGATATATTTATTGGTTAGATTGACGCACGTTCAGATTATGTAAATTAATTGTTTATGTTCTGAAAGATTGAAAAAAAAGTTTACAGCCTAGTTTTGTTTCGTTTTTTATTGTTTCTTTGGCATGCCTATGTTGCTAGTTTTTGTTTTAAATGATTATTCTTTTAGACGAACTCGGACCTTGTTACAACGACTCACAAGTGTCACTGTTAAGAAAGTATCGCACAAATGCACAGATCTCCTCGAAACTGGGGAATGTTCATATCTGCTCACTACAATAAACGGTCAATTTTCCTAAGCTTTTGTTCTGTGTATCGATTAAAGTCGCTGTCCCTGGTGCTGAACAGACGCAGCTTTATTCTCGATGAAATTGGTTGAATTTAGTGATTTAGTAGTAATTTAAGCTTTATTTATATTTATCACAAAATGGTTGAAGTCACACCATGGAATGATTTTTATCCGGCCGTAATTTCGCATAATTAACTACAGATAGTCATTTTTTTTCCAAGTCAATTCATTATGTCAAAGTAATGGCATAACAATACAAATGGCCCGACTGTCCACTCTAAATAATGCATGATGTTCTCCACAGTGATTGTTTCGTGTTTACTGTGTTTGGCTTTGTAATAATTCCTCAATAACTCTTTATCATTCCCTCTCGTCCTCTGATGGGAGAGGATGAGGCCCTCAGGAGCCATAAGACAGCGCTGGATGAGCTCCATTAACCCGCCATAACCAGCCTGTAATTGGGATGTTTTCAGTCTTTATTCACTTCACTCTATTGATTTCTACTCTCTCTCTCTCTCTGATAATATTATCGAAGCACCAAATCCTTTACCCTGACCTAACACTTGAGATGACCTGAGTTATCCAGAAAGGCCGTTTATATGGTCAGAAGGCGAGATCATTCGAAATGTTCATCTTGACATAGACCCCTCAATTTGTGGAGGTTCTCTGTACTCTGAGGCTTTTTCACCGGGGCGCGTCTCTAAGTGAAAAGGGCAAGAGAATTAGTTGGTCGAGATAAAAGGGCAAAAACACGCAGTCAAAGGCAGGAGTTGACAGTGATGGTGAAAGTGTGGCCCCCGGAGGACTGGCGTCCGTTGAGAGGGGCTTCGGTGATGAATTTCAATGTGAAAACGATTGAGATCTTCTCCCTGGACAAAGACATTTGAAAAAACGTGTTTTGTCTGTACAACGCAAATGATGGTGTTGGTGTTGAACCTCAATAAAGAGCATTATTTTTCAATCTCACAAAAATTATATATAAAAAAATATATATAAAATGCCATATTTATTAATACTTAATAATTTAGTAAAAAAATATATGTTTTATATTTATAATAATAATAATGTAGCATTAACAGAGATTAAGATTTTTTTTTCTGAAAAAATAAATTAATCAAAAACATATTCAAATCAACAAATCGGGAACAGAATATAATACCATTGCACATCGAATAATAAAATAGTGAATATTGTTTCAAAAAACTTTCCAATCGTAAAGCGGGGTTTTGAGAGGGAGAGATAGAGGGGGTGGAGGAGGTGTGATGGTTTGACTAACTCATTCAGGCGTGTCAAACACTCACACACACAAACACACAGAGAGAGAGAGAGAGAGAGAGAGAGAGAGAGAGAGAGAGAGAGAGAGAGAGAGAGAGAGAGAGAGAGAGAGAGAGAGAGAGAGAGAGATGACGCTGAATTAACGGCGCTTTTACATAGAAACCGATTCAAACTGTAATCAGCGACGCGTAACTTTTCATTAAGCGCCTTTGACAGCAGCATTTCAGACTCGATAGGGGACACAGGGGCCCCTGAAATAAACTGCTCTCAAAACACAGAGCCATAAGATAATTCCTTAAGCTCCATTAACAACTCTTAGCCGCAGGAAATAGAAAACATCTCCAAATCTAAAAGCTTTATCGACCTGCGCAAACCTCTGCTGATGGCTCCGTTTTTCCCCCCTTTATTTATATATTTATGTTTCGTCTTAAGGGACAGGGACGTCCAGCGCTGGTAATAGACTTTAACAGAACATATTAACCGAATGAGGAGAAAAAGGCGAAAAGATTTAGATCGTTCACTGACCAATTAGTGTGTTTTATTTGTTCACTTGCTCTGTCAATCACCAGATTGCATCAACTGTGTTTTATTTTCGATTATCCTTTTTCTTGTGTTTCTAACAATCACACAAACAGTTTCGTGTAACACGATTTTACGAAACATTAACAAAATAAATAAAGCTACTGTTTGTTATTATTTTAATATTAGGCCTATTATTAGCCTATATACGTAATGCACTGAACATTGGTGTTGAAAATACAATTGAATTCACTGCGTAGGCTAACTATGGTAAATATGAAGCGCGTAATCCAGGAATTCTATGTGATGGGAGGAGATAACACATGGATCAAACAGGCCCACTTCAAGAACAAAAATAAACCATGTTGGACATCAGATTTCACAGCTCTTAACAGAACAGACGCTTGTTTATCAGACACGTTTGTCCACATTTCCCCCTGGACCCCAAACTGCAGACCTTTAAATAAGAGTGACACACGCGCACCCCTGGGAGCAAAGGACACGGTAAATATATTTGCACATCATTAGTAGCTCTCTAACACTGGCCCACGCCCGTGTGTTTTCTGTCCTGGCTGTATCATCAGTAACATTTGGTCTTAATTAATCTGGCAGGAAGCTAATTAATAAAAAGCAATTACTGTATTTTACTGGGGTCTGAGGAGTGAAATGCTGACGCAAAATACAGCTTGAAGGTTGGCCCTAAACTGCAGATCTAACACAGTTACACATGCTTCTCAAGCCATGCGATTCTAATTCGAATTATTATTACATTTTGCGAATAAAAATGCAGTTGTATTGTGTCCTTGTTACAAGGTAATTATACATTTCAGTATTGAGAATTAATGATATTGTAGGGTTAAAGTCAGGAATAGTGTTTGGTTTGGGGTTAGTTGCATGTAATTATGCATAATTTCCTGTTATTACTACAGTGAAAGTGTAACATTTGTAATAAGGACACTGTAAAATAAAGTGTTACCAAAAACTGAAATGAAAAACAACCAAAAACTGTGTAAGATTTCATCATGTTGCATTCCCCACAATAGGTCAAATTGTGAATATATATAACGGTTGTTTCTCCCATCTAATGGTTTTGTGCTTGACATCTCATTCAAATACAAATGTGCCTTTTTAAAGTGTTCCACATTATGTATTTTCCCCTTTTTCTAATCTTTGTGTATAATGACAAAGTGGGCAAACTAAATATGTTTAATCTTGCATTCAGTGTCACAACTGTTCTATCAGTCAATATTAATCACACATAAAATAGCACATGCAAAAGCCATTTGTTTTTCCTGCGGCTTTAAAATTGCATTTAAATGTCATTAAAGTTCACTAGATCGGCTAGTGTAATAGGCATTGATGCAGTCGCGGAGAGCTTATCGGCTGCTTTCTCCCGTTAGTCACTGCGGGTAAAAGACTGGGTCTGGAGGGCAGATTCGGGGTGGTCTGTTTGATAGGCTTGTCCTCACTCATAGGTGTCACAAACTTCCCGTCGGCCTTCATAGACCAGCTCACACAACTCTAAAGTCACTCCAGAGGTCACATAGCTGCCTTTACTGGTGTGATTTGCACTCTCTGGCTGGCCTGTTAGAGCCTCTCTGAGCTTTGAAGAGGCTGGATTGAGTGTTAGCCAGTGTTATGTGCTCATGTGACTGAAGGAATTCACTGTCACTTTGCCAGATTATCGGACCTGAAATATCACACAGACTATACCTACATACATCAAGGCTAAAAAAAGGCTCATTGTCCGGGGCCCAGATGAGTTAACAGAACTATGCGATAGAATGAGATGGGATAGAATTCACACTTCAAAGCAAAATGAAGCTTTATTTGTGTCTATTTAAATCCTATTTACAAACTCACCTCACACAACAATGGTCAATAACTTTTTTTCTGAAAAAGATGACACCTTGCGCATGAGGATAGCACATTGTTTTAGAATATTATAGTCAAAAAATCAAATTGTGAGAAAAACACCTATTTTAGCTTCAGGTTCTAAAGGGTTAAAACGTATTGTTGAGACTTTTTGTTGAAAAAGAATATTGTTGTGCCCTGTACAGCAAAAAAAAAAAAAAAAAAAAAAAAAAAGTAACGCTTCCTTTTACAGTACAGTACTTACAGTGTACTTACAGTGTACTAGAAAGTACTGGCTAATATAAGGTAAGTACATGGAACAGGGGTAGGTTTAGGGGTAGGTTCAGGGTTAGTACTAGTTATTACCCAGTAATTGTAGTTACTAAAATAAGTACATAGTATGGGTAACTGGACTGTAAAAGGAAGCGTTACCAAAAAAAAAACTATTTCATGTTCAATTCCCCATCGACATAACGTGTGGCATAATGCTGATAACCACATAAATTAATAATAATAATAATATATATATATAAAGGAATTATAGTCCAATTTTAAATCCAGAAATGTTGTATTTTTTGGTTGTAGTTTATAACTTTTTTAAAAATAATTGTACCTAAATTCTTCAGTTATTTATTTATTTATTTATTTATTTATTTTTTTAAAGGATAATCATTTTAACTTATGGTAATGCTTAAACAGAGTAACAGCCAAATAATTAAAATGTGACAATAAAAGCATAAATGTTTGAGTAGATATTTAAATCTGTTTAGGTTACTTATGTATATTCTTGAGCACTTTTTTTACTCAGTAATGTTTTCCCCGAATGAATTGGTCCCATTCACTTCCATTCTAAGAAACCCAGGAAAGGGGGGATACATTGAAGTTAAAAACTTTTAATTTGAAAATTTTGTAATTAACAAAATGCTATAAGCACTGTTGAAGGGGTCAATTCTGGAATCCACTGCTGTTTCAATGTATACAGTAGCCTATGTAATGAGTGAGTATAATCAAGGTATTAATCAATATTTTTCCTTTTAAATATCACACGAGTTGATGACTTCTCTAGGCTTTTGAGATTTTACTTTGTTATAGAAGTTACCACGGTGATTACTGAAATGTTCTTTTCATGCATTCTCTAATGTCTGTATCTTAATGCAGTGCTTCCAGAAATTAAATATGGAAAGATATTTTGTTTGAGAAATGTAAACTATAGTCACGGGGGTCATGGACGTCTATACACTCTAAAAAAACTGCTGGATTGGTTTAAACTAATTTTGGGTCAAAATATGGACAAACCCATCCATCGGGTTACATTTTTAAATTGCATTTTTAATCCAACGTTTGGGTTTGTCCATATTTGACCCAAAATTTAGTTAAAACAACACAGCATTTTTTAGAGTGCAGAATATGGATCACAAAGGGGAAATGCAGCTATATATACTTAATATTTAGGGCTCTTTGCATGTGCTTTGCTTCATTATTTTCCATGGTTTAAATGTTATTCATACTATCTAAAAATGCTGGGTTGTTTCAACTCAAATTTGTGTCAAATATGGACAAACCCAAATGCTGTGATAAAAATGCAGTTAAAAAATTTACAGTTGAAAATGAAAGTTAAAAAAATTTAAATTACATTTTTAACCCAACATTTGGGTTTGTCCATATTTTACACAAATTTGGGTTCAAACAACCCAGCATTCTTAAGGGATACTTTCTTTGTTAAAGTCTTATTTTATATTAAAGCGTCCTCTCCTTGAGAGAAAGAAGAACTGTTTTGAAGACTCTCCTGTTTATAGTTAGAGCCTGGCCAGATCCAACCTTGAAAAAGCTGTGCCGTGTGTGTGTTAGTCTTTTTGGCTACAGGTTAAGCAACCACTGGCATTATTGGAGATTGACTGAGTTGTTGTTTGGGACAGGCTGGCACCCAGCAACCCAAATCGGCGACCTGGAAGGTCACGACGTGCCTAACTTCAGGGTCCGAGTGTCAGCTGCATAATCGATGGAGATATGTTTCAGTTTGTCTGTGTATGTGTGGAAAATTACTATGCTTATTTATTTCTTAGCCAATGAAAATCATTCAACCTGAAGGAAGGATGTAGCTTATTCCTTGGTGAAGGGTATAATTGCTGTGATCTTTGTAAGTGGGGTGGCTTATGAACTCCTTGTAAGTCTTGAAGCTGATTTCTGCCTGATGAAACGGCAAACTATCTCCAGTAAAGCTTTTCTTTAATTTATTATAAATCTGACTCTAGATCTGCATTCCTCCCATCTGGTTCTGGGTCTTTGACTGTAACTTTGACTGGGTCCCTTTACACTGTAGACTTGAATCTGGAATAGTCCTTTAAGATACAAACAACATAAGTCCTGATTATGAAAAGTAAATAGAAGAGGATAGCATAGATCGATGAGCATAGATTGATGTCTATAGGATGAGAAAGGAGTGCAAGATTGTGGGTGTAGAGTTGTGAGTTCTCGACCTCTTGTGAATCGTGTGAAGTGTGCCGTGAACGAGTATGCCAGTCAGTCCACGAGCTCAAGACGTCTACGTCTGTGCACTAATCAAAGGGTTACTCGAATTTATCAGAAGTCGTCATATGCATCCAGCAATTAAAGTATCCATAATTGTCGAGAAATGTGGAGAAGTCTTCAAAATCCACGCTTCTTTGTGGTAAAGACCAGTTTAAAACTGTCCCGACTGGATTACATGAGGGACAATACATCTGAATCAGCACAAGATCATTGATCTTATTGCACTTGAGATCATCATGCCAGGCACATCTCAACAAGGTCCAACAAGACCAATTCAAACACATCTTTTGATTTGTCAGAGGAACAGAGGAGTAATATTTCCTTACATTGTTCTGCATCAGTGTTCTTATTCCCCTCGTGCCCGACCTCTTGTTTTTATCTTTCGTTTTACAGAAACACACATGCCGCTCTTATTTGTATGTACTGCTGATCTTTTGCAACACAATTGGATACGGAGGCAAAGGTCAAGCTTAACTCTCTTATGCCTTTCATTGACGAATGAAAACAGCATATACTATTGATCCATCCTAAAATGATGTACATAAATCTGAAAGCTCCACACAATGCTGACTGACCTTTCTCAATTACCAAGGTGACAAAAAAAGGAAAGAAGTTTGAGATGTTGATTTTCCCAACTGTTTGACTCTACCCAAACAGACAACTTTTGCAAACTGTGCAAATTAACTGGTTAATTTTTTTTTACATTTAAAACCTAAAAAATAGTTGTTATTATTATTGAAAAATAATAATCTGAAAAAGAAATATCAGTGAAGACTTTACCGTGTGCATTGACAACTGGTGACGTATAGTATGAGAGTCTTTTCAATTCTTCAAATAAAGTGCCATGCTGTTATGGTTATATTTACATATACATTTATTCATTTAGCAGACACTTTTATCCAACGCGACTTACAAATTAGAACAATAGAAGCAGTTAAAGTATCAATAGGACAACAATATGCAAGTACTATGACCCTTCCCAATTTAATTTAACAGTACATGTACTTTTTTGTTGCTATTTTTATATAGAATAGAAGAGCAAGTGTTTGTATTAATGGATCAAGTGTTACCGGAAAAGATTTCTTGAAAATGGCTACAAACTCATCCGCTCTGGTTAAGTAAGACAGATCATTCCACCAACAGGGTTATGTTCTTTTTTTATTTAGGTGTTTTTCCCTGTTCTCGTTTGCCTTTGTTACCTTTGCTTATTAGTTTCCATAGTTTAAATGAATGACCAACACATTCTCATCCCAAGACGTCATCTTACTGACGCTTTTGACCATACATCAACATTCGACGTTTTAGGGCACCCTTTAACGTCAGTTAGATGACGCTATCGAACCCTAACCCTACGCCAGACCTAAACCTACCCGTGTCATCTAAATGACACTAAAGGTAAATGTTCAATTTATTAGGGCTCCTTGTGCAATTAACTCCTCTGTTTCCTTTGTTCAGGCTTCCGTGCAGTCAATAGCAGCGCTTCCACAGTCGGGCAAGTGTGAGACACCATAACAAGACAGAACAGAACACAAAACCTATACATAAAATGGATTTACCAGCCATCAGCCTGCAGTTTGCAGTTTGGAGCAAAAACATTGTAATCTCGAGGACCACACCAATGACTTCTTAAACCTGGCATGTGTTCGTTACGTTCATGGAGTGGGTGCTGGCCAACAATAACTTGCACATCGTCGCTGCCCGATGAAACTCACGTATGTCCAAAACGGTTACTTTTCAGGAAGTGAAAAAAACATGTTATCTCAAAAACAGCTGAACGCAGCTTTGTCATGCTTGGCACAACATCTTTAAATATAACCATATTCTTGCCAGTGTCATGATATAATCCATATTTGACCCAAAATCGAGTTTAAATGGACATACGTGCATATTGTATAGTAACGGTGGTCGATACGCGTTCTTCCGATCATTAATTATAATGACCAAATCGCGTTTCACATTGACAGATGAATAGGCTACGCTCAGTTTATTAAATGTCTCTTGCAAACTATGAAGAGACAATGAATCATACACTGACATGGCGATGCTAGACTGATACTTTATTTACACAATCTTACCGTAATTTTTTCGGATATGAACAGCATTTTATTACAGATATGAGCTGAATTTTATCATCAGCTAATTTCAAAATCAAAGACATACATCAGTAAGAGCTCGGCAACAGCCTGCCCTGGTAAGATCACTTCGTTTCTTTACTTGAAGATGATTGTGTGATTGTGAAGATGATTGCGTCTGTGACTTACTTTCAGTTTCGCTCAGCTGCGGTGATGCGTGTCGCAGTAGCGCCGTCATATCTGACTATAACGTGTCATATAGCCTATATAACACGCTCTCACTCGTTAATTTTTTTTAGCATTTTTGGGAAAAGTAAAATATAGGCCTACATATGTGGTTTCAATAACCAGATTGCGTTTACTAGTAAAGATCCGAACACAATGCGAGCCAGACTACCTCCAGATGGTTAGGCAGATCCGATCACAACTCGATCATAACATATTTATACCTTGCATTAACATGCCTTTTTTTATTATCCGGATAACTTATCTGGATACAGATCGCATTTTAATACCAGGTGTAGGGGTCTCAGAGACGAGACCGGCGAGAAACTTCACGAGACCAGCGGAATGCCTCCACAGGGCGGGGAGATACTATACTGCCTATGGGAGATACGCTGCGTGATGGACAGCTTTGACAGCAAATGGAAATACGTGGAAATCAGATGACATGATTTCACAACTTTTCATTGGTCATTTAGATAATGTGACGCATGCAGTACACGGAAATGAACCTGGACATTCTATCCGTTAAAAAATCTCAAAATCGCCAAAAATGGACATACGCGGTTTTCATCGGACAGCAACGACATGTGCATCGGCCTCATGGATGAGGACATTGCCAGCCACACTTCAAACCCAGAGCCCAGCACCCACTCCGCACAGCACTAATGGGAGAGCCCACCACAGACGTGGAGCCTGAGCCTGTTGCAATGAACAAGCCTGTAAGCCCGAACCCAACGAGAGGTTTGACCCAACCCGATCTCACGAGAATTCGTACGAATTTTACGAGGTGGCTAATTCGTAACAAATCGTACGACCTCACTCTTACGAATTAGTAAATTTTTGCTAAATCGTACGTATTTTACGAATTGGCCAATTCGTATGAATTCGTACGAATGACCTACCCCTGACCCCACCCCTAAACCTACCCATCACGTGGGTTTGGACAAATCGTACGAATTCATACGAGTGAGGTCGTAAGAATAAGTACGAATTAGCCACTTTTTAATCAATCGTACAAATTCGTACGAATTGGTCGTGAGATAACGTAGGTTTGACCATGTGTCCGAGCCGGCAATATTTTCTATGGCAGTGAGTGTACTCGTGAAGTTTTAAGGGGATGGAATGGAGCCCCGCCCAAACTCCCGCTGCTGAGGATGAGCTGCTACTGGCCATTGCATATTGTTATGAGGATTTGGAGGAAGATATTTCCCTGAGTCTCCCATCCTTGCTGGTTCTGTCCAGCTCCAAGTCTCCTGTGTCTCCAAAGATCCCGCCTAGCTTCCCTATCCCACCTCCTCAGCCTATAACAGCAAATTCCTCTGCGCCTTCTCCACTGTTTCCCGTCAGTCCCTCGGCTCCTCTGTTGAATCCACTCTGCTGCATGGATCTGTTTCAGGTCTTCCAGTCTCCAGCTCTACCTTGGCAAGAGGATCCCCTGGCTCCGTCCAGTCACAGAGGCCATCACTCCCCCTCAGGTAGTCAACCAGTCAGCTCCATTTTAGCTCCTCCCTCCCTTGGCTCCACCTGGAACCATCGTCCTTATGGATACACCGGCTCCCTTGTTTCTCTGGATCCAACTTGGTCAGCATTGCTCTGCCTGCGCCACAAACTTCCAGACCTTCAGCTGCACTTAGTCCCCCCAACAAATTCCGCTCCATCCTACTCCACCTTCCTTCCGGCTGGGCTTTGGATTATCCTCCTGTCTGCACCATGCCTCCTCCCACCTTCATCTCCTTAATGGTTCCTGTGGTCTTAGGCTGAATCCCAATTCACCCCTTGGCCCTACCCCTTAGCCCTACCCCTTGTTTTCGAGTGTAGCCTTGGCCCTTAAAACGGAGTGACAAGGGCCAAGGGGTTGGAATATTTACCTACGAAATGGAACGACCCTTCATGAACCCAAACGTCATCAGTCGCCGGCGATGTACAGGATTTCTCCATGACAACAACTGACAATCATCAGCGCAGCTGCTCTTAACTTTGAATAAACATGATGATTATAACATCCCTTCCTCGAAATGTATGTCTTTTCTGATCGGAAAGGTAATTTATTATACCATTTCTTAATTTAAACGACAATAGTGTTATTATAAGAGTAAATAAAGTGCGTGGTGGAATCATCTGGCGCTAAATTTAAATGTTTAACCGTTTGCGATCCATCTCGCCGGTGATTTCCGATGCATTCCGTGAACTTTTCTCTTAGCCCTCCGTTTGGAGTGTGCCTCTGAAAAATCTCCGTTTCGAGGGCTATGTAGCCCTACCCCTTCGCCCTACCCCTCGATCTCAAGAAGAATCGGGACACCCTACCCCTAGACATGAACGCGCAAAACGGAGGGGTAGGGCTAAGGGGTAGGGCCAAGGGGTGAATTGGGATTGAGCCTTAGTCTCCATGGTGTCTACCTCAGGCTATGATATTGTGATATAATGACAGACGTTTGTGTGCAGTTTAATAGCAAAGAGTTTTTGCTTTTACAAATATTCTGATAACATTGATTTGTGTTGCATAAAACCTGCAAACAATGCAATTAGCATGTTTAGTCCGTCTGTCTCATTTCTATTCCGAGGTTACTTTAGTCAGCTGGATCTGGTCTGTATCCAAGCCAGATGGTGGACCTGCACCTAGCACGACAACAGCCCTGAATGTCAGTGGAAACCATGACAACTAAATGAGCACTAGAGGCAGATTTTCACAAAACTGCTCCAAGACTTTGGTTGAGTATCCAAATGCAGCTTTCATTGGAGGATAATCCAGAATCGTAACCCAACCACTGGCAATAGGTGAAGAACACAGGCAAACCGATCGAACATAAAACACAGTCAAAGGGGAACAGGCAAAAACAAAGGAATCCAAGAATAACGAGCGGAAAATCAAAAAACAAGATTAATGAAAAGCAAGACTTTGCAAAGAGTAAATCAGGCTTATATTGGGTGAGCTACTGTAACATGGATAATGAGACACAGCTGAAGACAATCATGGATGATTGAAACCAGGCAGTGAGTTATGGGAAATGTAGTCCTTGGTTGAGTGACATTAGTCTGGTGTAGAGTGCCCTCTTGTGGCTATCAAGGGCACTCCAGCTGGCGATTGTGACACAGATCCCTTGTGAAGACTTCGTTGACTAGACAGCTATTAGCACAGATCTTCAGTGAAGACAACAAGAACCAGATAAGTCCTCTGCACAGACCCTATGGCCCGCTTCAACTTCTCCTTCCTCCATATGCTGACGTGATGTATCCCAATCTTCAAGCAGAAGGAACTGGCTGAAATATTTTGAATGATATCAAATCACAATCTGTTTAATAATGTAGCCTGGAATTAAATCACACCATGTTCATTCATCTGGCTAGAGGATAACTGATTCCCAGACGGAGCCTGGTTTCTCCCGAGGTTTGTATCTAAATTTTCCGTCACCTGATGGAGTTTGGGTCCCTTGTCAGTGTCGCCTTTGGGCATTCTCAGCCCGTTCTCATCCCAAGGCGTCATATACTGACGCTTTTGACATTTCGTCTACATCCAACGTGCATGGTACCCTTTAGAGTCAATTTGAGACATGATATATATATATATGGGCCAGAAGGCGCCTCCTAGTGGTCTAACCTTAAACTTACCCCAGAACTAAACCTACCCATAATCAAACGAAGCTCTGTGCGTGTTATATTGATGCTAAAGGGTGCCATGTGCATTGGATTTAGACAAAATTTCAAAAGCTTCACCTATATTCTTAGCATTCTTAGTTGTGGACAATTAATATTCATCAATATTATTGACTTGAATGCAGTGACACTATTGGATGATAACTGAACTGACAGACTGATCTCATGAAGTAGCGTGTGTATGACACGCCAATTCGTATTTGCATTTTTGGCGTGCTATCAAGATGCATAATCGCTTTTCCACGTGTTTATGAACGCCGTTGACTTAACGTTATATAAATATATGACTTACCTCAACCCTGTCCCTAAACTTAACCATCACTAGGGTTAATGGCATTTATGACTGTTCCCTTACCATCCTAGTGAAAAAAAAGATATGACTTACCTCAACCCTATCCCTAAACTTAACCGTCACTGGGGTTAATGGCGTTTATGACTGGACATTTGACGCGCGTGTACAGACACGCGGAATGACGCGGACGTTAATGGCGTAGACATACACGCATACACGCGGATACACGCGGATAGCTCAAAATGCGTAGAGATAACACGCCACTTGACTCGAAAGTGGCGTGTATGTTTACGCAAAAGTCGTGATGTCATGTTGGAACTGAGCTGAATGATGACAACACTATTCTCAAGAGCTGCTTTATAGATGAATTGAACTCATTTCATAAGTGATGAAATTTACAAAGTTATTGAACCAAACTGAATCAACACTGAACTGATTTCGGTAACACTTTATTTCGATAGTCCACTTTAGACATTCTACTAACTAACTTTTAAGTTACTTTAAGTAACTTTTCAACTACATATCAACTAACTGTCATTAGAGTATTAGTAGACTGTCTGCTTAATATCTGCTAACACTTTATTTTGTTGGTCCGCCAACAGACATTCAACTGACTATAAGTAACTTGGCGACTACAAGTAAACTTATTCTCCTAACCCAAAGCCTAACACCTAATCATAACCAAACAGTCTACTGACGGTCTACTAGAGTATACTAATACTCTAATGAGAGTTAGTTGACATGTATTTGAAAAGTTACTTATAATTAGTAGAACGTCTAAAGTGACTATCAAAATAAAGTGTAACCCTGATTTCATCTGAAATTCTCTTTCAGAGCTGCTTTACAGCTTAATTGAATTGTGTTTGTATCACTGAATCACAATTTCCCTGTGTATCACCAAAGCTGCTTTGAAACCATATGTATTGTATACAACACTATATAAATAAAGGTGACTTGACTTAATATAGTGCAATAATATACTTTTGTGAACACTGCTTTTTGTGTAAATTCTCATTATGTAGATGGTGGGCAAAACACATGTATTGGACAAAATGAACAAAATCAACACAATATGTGCTGCCCCTGGATAAATGTCAGTTTCTTTGCTTGCTTCTTGAGATCAGATTGTGTTGATGTGACAGCCAGCTTTAACTAGGCCTCAGTTTCACACAGCATGAACTCAGAAAGCAAGATGCACCTACTGCGCACACACATGCATTTGGGATGAAGCGTCCATGCGAGCGGTCCTGTTTTACATGCCTGGCCTGGTTGAGCTGGTGAGGAGAAAAGAGGGGACGAGGGGTTTCTGCCCTGTTTAAGGATGGGGAATCGGTGAAGTCTGCTTCTTATGCATGAGTCTGGACTTCAGGGGCACCCGGCTGGCTGCCCAGCCCTCGTTAAAGCATCCACGTAAGGGCACTCAAGCCTCCTTTATGATGTCAAGTCTACTGATTTGTGTTATGGCTATCAGAGTGAGTTAACATTCACAAAGGGTGGAGCGTCATAGAGGGGCCTTCGTCTGAAACACAGACGCACACACACAAGAGCTATTTCACATATCACAAACCGACTGTCTTCAGAAACACACACACATTCCCCTCCTTCAGCAACACTCACCCCTGAACAAGCAATCAGCACTTACGCAAAAGGTCACATTTGCAATGCAGGGGACTTTATGCAGAGAAAACGCAGGTAATTGGAGACAGGCGGATGTGATACCTTTGGCGGATTGTGGCAAGATAATGTGATGGATGTGGAACATTTTGGCGGGCAATTAAATGTTTTGGAGTTCCTGGCTGTCTGATCTGAGAGGGCCCAACGTTGGGACAGTCTGACAGCGTGCCACCTTATAATCTGATTTGCTTAGAAAAACCTGCTTCAAATCAAAGGGCTTTTAATCAAATTTCGATTTTTATAGCACACGTTGCATGAAAGGAGAGAGTACAGAAATGAAGGGCTAATTTAATTGGGTCAGCATTGAGCTACAGGCATGAGAAAACACTTTAAAGCCTTTACATTATTTACAAACTCCTACCCTGCCTCCACAATGTTGCTCTTTTAGGGAACAACCACTATAGGATACACTCTTACAGACTAAGACTTGTCTGCACGAAATCTTAACTAAAAATAACTCTTGCATTTTCTATAAAATGTTTGATTTCCAGTTGTTGCATAACATGCAGGAAAAGGCCTTTTTTAAACTGTTTTTAGTGCATTATTAATAAGCAACTAGGGTGTTCTGGGTGGTTTAGTTGCTTTCTTCCTGTCTGGTGCATTGTTGTTACAATACATACATTTTAGTCTGTAATACTAGTAATATGTAAAATGTAACGGTATCAATTTCAATAATATTGCAAAAACTTTTGGAACATCCTCCCTTTAACTAAACATTACATAAATTATTAATCCCAACAATTCAAAGAAAATACAATAGACTTAGCATGTAGCTTTGAAACATTTTTTTTTCAATAAAGTAAGCATTGCTTTAAAAAGTCAAGTACAACGTCACTAATAAAATAACAAAGAAACAAATTACCAGTAATGTTGTTTTTTAGTAACTATAGAGCCTTAACTAAAAAAAAGCCAATACTTATTTGTTTAATGCAGAACTATTTTGAAATGTATTTATTCAAATTATGAATGGAAATCATACATGGCTTATAATGTATTTTTTTCCAACACATTCTCACCCCAAGGCGTCACCTTTGACCATGCTTCAATATTTGACGTTTTAGGTGCCCTCTAGCGTCACTTACATGACGCGATAACGTCACTTACATGATGCATAATGGCAATGTAATATGTATGCTAAGTTTCTGTGATTTTGTTTGCCTAAATTAAGTATTAATTAATCTTGTTGGTTGTTGATTAGTTATACACACATTTGGTCTGGTACTAATCTAATTACCTCTTGTGTTTAGCCCCGAATTATCCTTAGTTCCTTGTCCTGTATCGTCTATGTTCTGTGGTTGTGTTTCATGTTTTCCTGATATTATAAAACACTGTGTCTTTTTGAGCTATTTGTCTTTGTGCATTTCTTACTGCAGCCATACGTGACAGGTAAGTCAGAAAACAAAACGACAAATACAAAAACAATCTAGCAAGTCAGAAGAAACAACGACAAGTCAGACAAAATGGAAAATATATCTATTTTTTGAATGGAATACTTACAATTGATTGGAAGAGACATCTGTCAATCAAGAAATGGAGAAAGTACACCACAGTAAAGAAAGTCAATGGCTTTAGAAACAAATCAGTTAAAAAACAGTTTGCCAGGTACACATTGTATGATTTTGGGCTGTCCCAGACAAAAGTTGACCAATCATGACGATTACTGTGTAAGTACTAAGTCGTAAGTACAAAAAGTGTAGGGGTGGGTAATAAATATCGATTTCTCGATATTAATCGATTCTCATTTTTACGAACCGATATAGATTCTTAAATCTCAAGAATCGATTAGTCATCCTGTTTCATTTGAATGAATGGAACATTGTATTGAGGCTGTGCGCATCCAAAAAAATCGCAATAATCTTTGTCCTTTGTTACTATTGATATGAAACAAAGTCTCAAATTTCAAATTACGTCCATTTTCTTTAGAAATTCAAAAACATAAATGACGTTTTGGCACTGTGGCGTGAGATCGCTCTGGCGCAGCTCAAGAGAAGCATCTCTCTTCCGGCTTAATAATACCAGTCACAGCGCGAAATTAACATGAATGAGCACCTGAAAGTGTGTTAAAAGATAGAGTACAACTTATCGAAATCCTATCATGACACATTGATCCGCTCAATCAGCGTTTCAACCGTGGAAAGACGTCAGTTAAACAGCTTGTAATCAATGTCATGTATCGTCATATTTACCCAGAAAACCCACATCAACTCGTTATAGTCAGCTAGAAAAAAAATAACTCCAGTGAGGAGCATTTTGCTAAATATGCACCATACATATACATTATAATCTTAATGTTCTTCAATATTTAAAGCATATTTGAATAAATCTAGCAAGTTTTTATGACCACCATATTATATTCATATAATCTTCTTATTATAAAAATAAATAAAAGTTTAATTTAAGTGTTTGTATAGCTACAAAACAGTTAATTATTACCTTCATATTAGGTTGCAACTAGACTCCCATAGTTTACAGCATTAGTTAAGTAAGAGATTTGATTCCCTTGAGAAAAATTGCCATTTATTGTAACTGATATCCAAAATAATCAATATTGAATCGAATCGTAATCGAAATCGAATCGAATTGCAAGCTTGTGAATCGAAACTGAATCGAATTGTGAAATTTGTCTCAATACCCAGCCCTAAAAAAAGTGGTCATCCATTGTACAAGAGAGGCTCAAAGACAGCCGCTGTCAATGTTCAATGGCTAGCCAATAAAATTGCAACATGAAATGGCGCTAAAACTTAAAGGGATAGTTCACTTTTAAATTAATTTTAGGTTACCTCCAGGGCATCCAAGATGTAGGTGTCTTTGTTTCCGCAGTATGGTAACCCTCGTGCCCTGAGTAGGGAACAGAGATGTCTCATCCCGTTGCCATTTTTGCTGTACCTTCGCAGAGGAATGGACACCGTCCGGCTCCTAAGCGTAAAGCAAATATTCATTGGCTCATTTTAATTCACTCAAAGGCAGTTGGTCTCCCTAGCGTGATCCCAATTCGTTGGAAACTTCTCCGACGAGACGTCTCCGTTCCCTACTCAGGGAACGAGGGTTACCATACGTAACCAAGACGTTTTTATGTGCGCTGAAAAAAGAAAGCAAGTGGAAGAGGAAAAGAAGACAACTTGGCATGCCAATCTTGCAAATGTAGCTTGAGATGAGTGGTTTTTTAAAAAGATAGTTCACTTTGAAATACATTTTTGTATTTCACTTGTATATCACTTGGACGTGGAAGTAAAACGATATAAATACTGTTCGATTTCTCACACAAACCGCTCATTTCGTGTCTTCACTCCAACTCGTCTTGTAGGAAGGAGAGCACAACACTGATCGGGCAAGTTTGGGGTCTTCCCGGCGGGAAGAGCACCAAACGACGAACAGGTTCCACTTCAATGCATAGAGGTGCCTCGTAGAGGGGGCTCTGGTGGAAACGATGGTGTCTACCACAGCCTGTGGTAGGCCATCTAGAACCTCCGTGTCCTGTCTAGGGACCAGACATGGAGTCTCCACAGGTCTGGATGCGAGTGCAATAGAGTGCCCCGTCTCTGAGAAAGCAGGTCCTTCCTCAGAGGAATGGGCCAGGGAGGTGCTGTCACGAGGAGCATGAGTTCCGTGAACCAGGTCTGGTTGGGCCAGTACAGCGCAACTAGCAAGAACTGCTCCTCATCTTCCCTGACTTTGCACAGTGTCTGTGCGTGAAGGTTCACTGAGGGAAACGCATATTTGCATGGGCCCCGGGTCCAGCTGTGTGCCAGTGCATCCATGCCGAGAGATCCTCCGATCAGGGAGTTGAACAATTGGCAATGGGTCGTGTCCAGAGAGGCAAACAGATCTATCTGAGCGGTTCCGAAGACTCGCCATATCAGCTGGACCACCTGGGGACGGAGTCACCATTCTCCCGGAAGGGGCGGTTGCCGTGAGAGCTCGTCTGCCACACGCTTGAGTGCACCCGGGATGTGAATGGCACGAAGCGACCTCAGAAACTTCTGACTCCATAGGGGGAGATGGCAGGCGAGTCGCGACATACGACTGGAGCGTAGACCACCTTGATGATTAATGTACATTGTGGCTGCAGTGCTGTCCAAACGGACCAGTACGTGCTTGTGAGGAAGCAACCCCTTGAGGCGGCACAAGGCTATGGTACTGCATGCAACTCTAGGCAGTTGATGTGCACTGCAGCTGAGGCCCCGTCCACAGACCTGACACTGCATGTTGTACGTGGCCCCCCATCTGATGGCAGAGGCATCAGTGGAGACTGCAGCATGCCTGGACACTAGGACTAGGGGCACTCTTGCCCGTAGAAACGCAGGGTCCGACCAAGGGATGAAGGTTTGGCGACAGTGCGGGGTGACTTTGACGTTCTGCCACGCCCATCTCGGGATTCGATTGTGAAGCCAGCGCTGAAGTCATCACAAGCATGTCATCACAAGCATGGCTTGAGGCTACATGCTGCGTTTCGGTGCAGCGCCACCTACTGGTCCGGAGAAATGAAAAATGGCTATTTTTGCTCATGACTTATGAACGGTCTGTCCAAAAAACTTAAAAGTGGTCTTGTTAGATTCAGGGCGTCATGCCGAGTCGACTGATATCCTGATATCCTAGGATTGGCCATTATGGCTGTCGGACATTTTGAATTCGGTGCTAAAATGCTCTTTTTTGAACTCACAAACGAATTGTTATGAAACTCGGGTTGTCATCAGTACAATGCCCTGAAGGAGCCTGAGAAGTTTTGAAACAAAAAAGAAAAAATTCAAACTCTGGCTGTGGTTCACTTGTTTTCACAGGAGTCATTTTGTTGGAGTCCTGAATCATTGCCGAGTCCAACGATATCAAACATGATAGGTTTCGTCATATAGTTTGTGTAGCGTTGCGATTTAGCGCTTAAAAAACATTTGGTGATATCTTCGAAACCGCAAATCCGATTGAGATGAAACCACTGTCAGAATTTTGAAAACATAGGTCGCTGGCCATTCTTTAAAGCCTACATGCAAAAATATTCATAGTAAGGAGTAGTAAAATTCAATCAAAATCATGTGTAAGTCATTTTTGACGTGTTTTTTTCATATAAATGTCTATAATTCCGAAGCGAATTGAGATATTTTTTTCAAATTTGGCACACACATACATAGGCTCATTCTGAGGACACATGAAAATAATTGTGGGATTTTGCCTCTTGGTGGCGCTATAATAGAACATAACATTATGAATGCATGAATAATGAATGCATGGTGTAACATTACGAAACTCAGTTTGTGCCATCAGCGCCATCCCCTGAATGTACTCCAAAGATTTCAAGACAGCGCCACCTTTTGGTCAAAGTTATAACAAAAATTTCTAATAATGCTTATAACTTTTGAATAAATCTGCGTATTTTAATGACACTGGTCTGAAGGTTTTTTCATCGTCAGAAACTCTGACCAAGTCACATCGATTATGTAACTACGCCACCTATTGGTCAAAAGTGATAATCCATTTAATCACATTTTTGGTATGTGATTTTTCAGCCACTTTGTGTAAATTCATCTTTAAATGTCTTCAATTGCTCCTTGCTGCAATTGCTCTGACACATGTTGGCATGTCTTGTCGTCTTCTTTGTGCTTGGCCCCGGTATTGCTGCTTGCAGCTATATTTTGTATTAATTTTTGAGGATTGCTGAAATTGCACAAGCATAGGGCAAACTTATTTAGTGATTGCTTCTCAGTCATGTGCCTTCAGTACATAGAAAACACTACTGAAAATATTGAAGAATAAATAATTTCGTTCTGCAAATATTATTTATTATAAATTATAGATTAAAGATTGACTGGCCATACATGATCCTGCTTATATTTTATTGAGAGAATGTCATTTGTACATTTTAGCAAAAAAAAAAACAAAAAAAAAAACTGCTGCAACAGACCAGCCAGAATGAATTATTATACAGAGAGCCCTGTTCCTCTCATTGTTTGCATGACAGCTCGTTCCTCAAAAGCCACAGATGCTTTTACAAACCAGAGTGAGCTTAACTGCTGTCTGTACATTTGAACATATAATCAAACAAACTGGGTTAAATGTGTCATTCAAGGTGTGCAGGGCATTTTTAATGCACAACACATAAAAAGTCAAATCATTGCTGCCTCTGAACCCATGTTTAAATACCACATGCTGATCCCTTGTAACTGTAAGAATGTGTAATATTGTTTATGGTAATGAATGTGTTGCAGGGGTGCACTGTAAAAAAATATTGTTGGTTTAACTTAAAAAATGAAGTAACCTGGCTGCCTTAAAAAATTAAGTTCATTGTAATGGAAAAATTGAGTTAATACAAATGAAGGTGATTGATTTAATCATGAGAAACTTAAAATATTATGTTATCTGAACTACATTGTTTTTTTTAAGTTGATTTGACAAAAGAAATAATGTTGTGATTACAAGTCATGAAAATATTTTTTTACAGTGTACACTGTAAAAAATATCGGTTTAACTTAAATAATTAAGTAACAGTTTCCTTAAAATTTTAAGTTGATTGAACTGGAAAAAGTGAGTTAATACAATGAAGGGGATTGATTTAATCATCAAAAACTCAAAATAATAAGTTATCTGAACTAAATAAATTATTTAAGTTGATTTGACAAAAGAAAAAAATGTTGTGATAACAAATCTTGAAAATATTTTTTACAGTGAATTTCAGTGGTGTTGAGACTCGTACACAACGTGATTTTGTCAAGTAGAACATGTTCCTGGTTCCAACCCAGCTAACATTCTCAGAACTTTGCTGGCATGCTTTGGCAAGGCTCTCTCAAAGTTGTGAGCAGAAGTTCTTCCAGTAACATTACTAGAACATTCCAACCCGGTCTCATCCCAATTCGTCATATAACTGACGTTTTGGGACGTCTTTTGACCATTCGTCAATATACGACTTTTTAGGGCCCCCTTAAACGTCAGTAGATGACGTTATGGGATCCTAACTCTACCCCATACCTAAACCTAACCCTAAACCCAACTCGTCACCTAACTGACGTTAAAGGTAAAGCGTCAGTTGTATGACGACCCGGGATCGTCATCTACCGACGTTTAAGGGGGCCCTAAAAAGTCGTATATTGACGAATGGTCAAAAGACGTCCCAAAACGTCAGTTATATGACGAATTGGGATGAGACTGTGTTAAACATTCGTTCAAAGTTATCTGTTATCTGCCAGTTGCATAGACTGCTTAGACTAGTCCTCTAATTTTTTTCTTCAAGACTGGTCCTAACTTAGTCAGTTACATAAAAAGGTAGAGCGGTCTAATTTGAATCTAAAAAAGAAAGACAGATTACTTCTTGTCTAACTGTTGGCAAAACTAGTTATTAATACACAGTCTTTACATTGTGGCTATGCAACTGGCCCTAGGTCTTTAATAATGTCCTCAAAACATTAGCACAAAATGTTATTTATAGGCCTACATGGTTTATGTCGTCTCATTCAGTTAACTTATTTCTTCAATTCATGCGTTCCTTTGTTTGATTTCCTGCCACTCTTTAGTTATGGTCACGTAATTATTAGTTCATTTATACCAGCTGTGTTCTATTAATTACCTTGTTCAGCTCGCTATATAGTTGTACCCCTGATCTCACTGTTTGTCTGGTCATGATTATGTTTAGTTGTATTTGCTAACGGCTGTTTCTCTGTTTCTGAGTATACTTGCTAAACTTAACGAGCATGGATGGATGTGCATCCCACAAATCTCCAACAACTGCAAGATGCTATTCTATCATTATGAGCCAACTTTTCTAAAGAATGCTTTCAGCACCTTGTTAAATCAATGCCATGTAGAATTAAAGCAGTTCTGAAGGCGAAAGAAGGTCAAACACAGTATTAGTATTCCTAATAATCCTTTAGGTGAGTGTAAGTTTACTGTTGAATAAATGTATTATTATTATAATCATTTTTATTTTAAGTCATGT
The DNA here is from genome assembly GCA_038021265.1 of Cyprinella venusta. Taxonomy (NCBI): domain Eukaryota; kingdom Metazoa; phylum Chordata; class Actinopteri; order Cypriniformes; family Leuciscidae; genus Cyprinella; species Cyprinella venusta. The sequence continues at coordinate 6,897,660 of CM075874.1, forward strand.
ATGGACAAGGTTCCATAAAAAGTGTGAATGAGGCCTGAAACAAGTGAAATTCCTTTTTTTAAAAACTAAAAATAGCTACTGTAGCCAATATATAGTATTAAATGGGGTATATATCCTATATCTTCATGCCAAAATTAATATTTAAAAAAAAAAATATCTCGAAACCCTGATGAGTTGGTATCTCTGATCACTTCAATTTCACAATCAATAAACATGACCAGAAAAAAAATATATATAGGAATCGACTCTAAGCAAAGAAATGGTGAAAATGCAAACAATGATCGATCAGTGCCTCTACACATATAATATTTTCTACGGTCGTGCTTGAACAGACCGATGAAAGGAATCGCCTGAAACACTGATGATTTCAGAGTCCAACTTCTATTTTTCATCTCTGTTGGTTTTCTCAGCACGCTCCACAGCCCCATGTCATTCTCATTGTTCCACACTGTTTCCATTCTTAAATAATAGAAGAGGAGTGTGTTTTATGCATCCATTTTGTCACGCTCAGTTTCACTAAAAAATGGAGCTGAGGACATGGAGCCGGCCGGCACAGTGGCACACAGATATAATGTGTAAACTAACATTCCTCTCTCCGACACAATTAGTTTTCATTGAATGATATTGATCTTTTTCCCCGTTCAATTATATTCCGGCGGCATTGAGCACATGAATGTTTGTAGTCATTAGACGGGCTCTTTGTTGTGTCACCAACAGCAATTAAATCGAGCCGATGGGCCTTTTCCCAGAAACTTCCATGTGGAACCGCTGGAATCGGGACATGCATCACTAGACATCTGACTGGATCACCAGCTCTATGGAGAATTTCATCTATGAAATAAAAATGACGCTTGCCCTCAGTTAGCACTAGTCGCTGAATTCTTAAATGGGGATTTTTTTTTTCTACTGATCTTCAAGGATCTGTTTTGGTTGTCTTTTGACAAATCTTTTATACTAGCAAAATGACATTTGTGATTTATAGTTGATAATAGTGCACCCTGTCCCTGTCCTAAAGGAACAAACTGACTAACAAGAGCTTGAAAGTGACAGTAGGCTCTAAAATAATCCAGAGTCTATTTATCCTAGATTGTGTTTGAATGCTCCAGATAATAGACAGAAAACACTGCTGTCAATATATTTGCTGATTCTGAAAACCAAAATAACATTTGTATTGACTTATCAGATTTGGCCGTTCACACCCAATTCAAATTTGTTCTTCCTGTCTGTGGCTGTGTGGTGTCCCGCTGTGTTGGCAGAACTTCAAGTCTGGGACACATGTTAACTTCTGCTGAAAGAGATATAGACACAAAATATTTCTGCAGAGCCTTTAGATCAGTTTGCAATTTAAAAGATTTCCTATAATTATCAGCCACAAATCAATAGTGTCTTTTTAAAAAAATAAGGCACTGGGGGACTATTCATTGTGCGATTTATGAGATTATGTTAGGGCCAGTTGTCTCTCATACTCTAGTGAATACTTAGGGGAGCGCGGGGCACAACGTAACGCGGGACTAGTTGTAACACAATTGTTGTAAATACTTACACACATGCTAGCATGACGAAACTTGGTGTATTTAGTTGCCATTTCAACACTATACAGAGAATAAATTGCACCAAAATTCAGAAATCTTTGTAAGATATCACTGAACATTTATTTAACCATGGTAAAATTACATTTCTTAAGTTAATTTTTCATCTCTATTTTTTGTATTTATTTAAAATTAGACAAATCTGATATTATTTTAATCTCCAATCTGTTGTTTGACAATTGATATAGTTCTTTAATGCTTCGCTAACAAGCAGAAGACAGGGTTTAAACCAAAGTTGTGCAGGCGGGGCATGTTGTAACACTGCGTTACAATGTGCCCCTATTAGAAATATGCTATTCTATACTTTTATGAATTCTATTGAGAAAACAAGAGAAACATGTAAATAAAGATTGAGAGTCAATGTTCAGAAATTATTAATTTATTTTTTTAAAATTATTATTTTGATTTGAACTATCCTGTATGTTATATGAAAATTTAATAATTGTATTTTTTTAATTAGATCAGATAGTATTTTAAGCTGTTATATGGTGATGTTACAATGTGCCCCTCACATGTTACAATGTACCCCACCTATGGGACATGTCACATTTCACTTCCATTCTTTCAGGGTAAATCAAGAAAAAAGTATACAAAGTATTAATAAAACAAAACCACATAATTGTACAAGACATGTGGTAAATTAATGTGGGGGAAAAATATCTCTAAACAATAAGTAGATTTCCACAAATTGACAAAGTCAAAAAGTGTTGTTGTGCCCCGCTCTACCCTACATTTCACAAGCACACATTTATTGTTTACCAATAGCACTCTATATAGGGTAACAAGTCACAATGGAAACTTGCCCTTAGCTTATTATCAGCTTTTAGATTAAATTAAACAGTATACATTTATGAAAAAAAAATTCAAGAGATAGGAAAAACATAAATGGTACAACACTACTTCAAAAGTGTGAGGTTGGTAAAATTGGTAAAATTTGAACTGTTTGAAAGAAGTCTCTTCTACTCACCAAGGCTACATTAATTTAATTATAAATACAGAATAATTATTTTTTTAAGTATTATTACAATTTAAAATAACTATTTACATTTGAAATGTGTTTTAAAATGTAATTTATTCCTCTGACACAAAGCTGAATTTATGGCATAGAAATATTTTGTAACCTTTGAATGCACTCTTGCTGAATAAAACAATTAAGAAAAAAAAAAAAAACGTATCGACCCAAACTCAGAATGGCAGTGAAAACTGGAGCAATTGTTTTGGACAAAAGCACTTTATAAACTGGCTATAACTAAAATACATGTGTCCATTTACCTCTATAAAATTGTAACTTGCCTCCAAATAATGTTATAACTGATGTATACTAAGATTATAAGATTATTCTAATGTAACATTGAGTTCCATGTGTGACAACTAGCCCCAGGCAAAAATAAATGTATTCAACGTTTCTTATACAAATACATGCCACTGCGTGTATATATATATATATATATATATATATATATATATATATATATATATATATATATTGTTGGTTTAACTTAAAAATTTAAGTAACCTTAAAATTTTAAGTTCATTGAAATGGAAAAATTGAGTTAATACAATGAAGGAGATTGATTTATTCACCAGAAACTCAAAATATTATGTTATCTGAACTACATGAATTATTTAAGTTGATTTGACAAAAGAAAAAATGTTGTGATTACAAATCATGAAAATATTTTTTTTACAGTGATGCTTATACAACAATAAATAATAAGCAATCAAAATAATAATAGACTATGTATTGTGCATCATTTCAAAATCATTATGAAAGTGTCAGAAAAGCAAACTTTTAGGAATTCTGTAAGCTGCACATCCAAAATAAAGCTGCTCATCAGCTGTAAGATTTATATCACTGACCATCATTTGCTATCACTATAACATGAAGGCTTAAAGGGATACTGCACTTCTTTTGGAAATAGGCTCATTTTACAACTCCCCCAGAGTTAAACAGTTGAGTTTTACCGTTTTCCAATCCATTCAGCCGATTTTCTGATATTTAGAAGAATATCAGTTACCAGACAGTTTCTGGTAACTGGTTACTGATATTCTTCTAAATAGAAAACCGTCTCAGTGGATTCGAAAACGGTAAAACTCAACTGTTTAACTCTGGGGGAGTTGTAAAATGAGCCTATTTTTTTTTAAAGTGGAGTATCCCTTTAACAACAAAATCTCTAAAAGATCTCTTAAAAATCTCTTAAAAAATCTCTTTTTTTCTACTTTGTTTGTTTTGATATGGACCCATAGGTCTGAAATAAAGAGTAAATTGAAATTGAAATAAAACATGAAGAAATAAACTGAGGCCTAATAGAGTTAGTTATTAGTTAGTAATGACATGAGAGAACATTTAGATGAGCGTTGGAAAGAAGGTGAAAGGAACAGAAAGAAAGAGAAAGTATTTGTGTGTGTGTGTGAGAGAGAGAGAGAGAGAGAGAGAGAGAGAGAGAGAGAGAGACTTCACTCCCCCATCTCTCATATAGCGTTTTTTAGTAATTACACGCCAAAATGAGTTAAAACCCGCGGTGAGAGGAGCAGCACCAGCCCTTAATGACGTGCCACTTCACCTCGAGTTCTCCTCACTCCTCCTGTCCTGAACCAACTAATTACAGCCGTTCATAATCCTCCTGCTCCTGTTTTCAGTCAAACTCACAGTGTTTCGATCGGGAAAACGAGCGATTGAGGGGAATGCTGTGATGACAGGCTGCCACCGCATGCGTGTTCAAGTGCAGACGCAGCATTAGGCCTTTCACAGAAAAAAACCCATAATTAACTCAAAAAGTGTTGGGTGGGAAACCCAAAAGAACATCCCAACAACACCCACATTGTGCACAACACTTAATAAAGCCAGAACCACACCGTCCCTAAACACTCACACAAACACAGTTCAGCAAGTCTGTATGCATTCAGAATACAGGCACATGTTATATATTTTCCTGCTTTTAACAACATTAAATATGTAAAGTCTTCAAAACTATGTGTGGAATTGGGCAAGTTGTGGTGAAGGACATAATGCATTGAAGACGCGGCATTAACACTCTAAAGTAAATCAACAGTGACCTCTTTCTTTCAGAGCTGGAATAACAGGCTGCTTGGAAATTTCAGTTGGTCTTGAAACACAATATGCTCATGCAATGAACTGCCTGATTATTCACAGTGAGGAAACACAAGGATGAGACACTTTTATGATATTTTTGCTGTTTGTTTAGAAAAATAACATTCTAAAAAACACATTGAACAAGATGTAACGTCATTTTCTTCATGCTGGTGACGTCTTCATATATCTCTTGTTTGTGTCTAAAATTTAACAGTCAACAGCATTAACCACTAAATAGTAAAATGATAATATGGCATAGATATTTGTTAAAAAATATTATTATGATATACAGTATTGGGTAAGAAGTCACATTACATGAATAAACGTGACTATATATATATATATATATATATATATATATATATATATATATATATATATATATATATATATATATATATTAGGGCTGTCAAAATGATTAATCGCGATTAATCGCATCCAAAATAAAAGTTTGTGTTTACATAATATATGTGGGTGCACTGTGTATAATTATTTTGTATATATATATAAAACACACACATGCATGTATATTTAAGAAAAAAATATTATTTATATATAAAATATTTATATTTATATATAATATAAATTAAATATAAATCTATATACAGAATATAGATGAAAATATTTCTTAAATATATACAAGCATGTGTGTGTGTATTTATATATATATAATAATCATACACAGTGCACCCACATATATTATGTAAACACAAACTTTTATTTTGGATGCGATTAATCGCGATTAATCGTTTTGACAGCCCTAATATATATATTAAACACTTTTTGTCAAGTCTTAGTGTTACAGCGATTTTACTACCATGTTTTAGGCACTGTGTTGTAAGAAACGCATTTGTAACAAATAAATTATTGCTTTAATAAACATTAGTCTGTAATGAAAGAGCATTTTTAAGTTTGTGCAGCTCTTCCCTCATCATATTTTGAGACTGCTCAAGTGGACGGACAGCACATGTCAGCGACTCTCTAACTGCCGGGCAGTCATTTTTGAGTTGCGGGCGCCATTGACTGTGACCGCACTGGGTGAGCGAGTGCCAGACCTCTGACTGAACATTACAAGACACAAGCTCAAACTCAGGTGAGCAGATTAGAGCACCTGTGGGGCCCCTTTAATAAGAGCGGAACGGGACGGGGTGAGGCCTGTCAGAGCTGATCATTTCCGTCCTGGAGGCAGAGGTTTCCCCCGACGGCCTCGGGATAGAGGGAGGAGGGATGGTTTCACACCAAGGCTTCTGACAGCATGTCACGAACTATAGTCGCACTGCACTCCGATGTACTTCAGCGTGTTGATATTTGTTGTTGAGTTGTTGTGAGCTTTTTTTCCTCTGTTCCTATGAATGAAAACATCTCGCTGTCACAGGCATCAAACGAAAGTGTTGTGAGGCCAGCCGAGGGTCTCTGACATGCTGAGAAAGGGTTGAGAGAAACTCTACCTCAACTATACTTTCAGGTGAAGGCATCTGCTGTTTGGGCTGTAAGTTTTTTTTTTTTTTTTTTTTGAAAGTACAACTTTCATTGTTGAGAGCTCATATATATGTTTCTGACATAGGGAGGAAAATTGCATAATTTATTGAGTAGGACTATGTATTTATTTTGAATAAGCGATTACTTCTCGACCGCTAAAAATTTATTTTTGATATAGTATGAATGTTTGCAGTATTCGTACTACATTTGCCATGTCATTATCATGTGACCAACCTGCACCCGTTACGGCGCTTCACTGCCATTCATAAATCCTCCCAGTGGCCTCATGGGATAGTAAAGTGTCCATCACATGCACACTTCAGAATCTCACCGGAAGAAGTAGCTCATCCGGGTACTTTTTAATGAGTACTGTGAATTCGGACATACTTCTTTTGTCACATAAGCCGCGTTTCCACTGCAATTACCAGGAACTATTTGTCCCAGGAACTTTTTTCACAGGAACTTTTTTTTCCCTCAGACCGCTTGCTTACTGCGTTTACACAGCGTACTAAAGTACCGGTCCGCGGCGGGAAGATGACGTTGAACTGCGTTGCGTGCGACTGCTAGCCTGCGCGTTTGTTTTGAGTTTTGTATGGAGGAGATTCAAGCTTTGCAGCTTTTTTGTGTGCGATTGGTTTACTAACGAGGTAATTAACAAAACGGCAGAAAAGAGACGAGCACCCAAAGCGTATTCAGAAAGCTCGTAATGCTAGATATAAAAGTAGACGTTCAGCAGACATTGACCGTGAGGTGAATGGGACGAACGCGCGCCATCGGGCAGAAAGAATAGCGAAAGAATATCAGAATGTTCAGTGAACAAGTCCCACCCCGAAAGTTCCTGAACTCTGAAAAAGTACTACCTCGCCAGCAGGGACTTTCTGGGGGGGAAATTTTTACCCGGAACTTCATTTAGACCCTGGTTCCTGCGGTGTAAACACACCAAGTACCACCCCAAAGTTCCTAGATCCTGGGGAAAGTTACTGCGGTGGAAACGCGGCTATACTGGGTTTTGTTTTGCCTACTATATGAAATTATGTTTTTTCGGATGCAGTCATGGTCAAGACTTGTTTAAGCATTTAGGTGACTTGTTTGTTGGTGTCAGATGGTCTGAAACTGCTGTTCTTGGATTTTTTTCACACACAACCAAAGGGTTTACAAAGAATGGTCTGAAAAAGTGAATGGTATATTGAAAAAAAATAAATAACTTGTTGGTGCCAGAGGTCAGGGGAAAATGGCCAAGGCTGCGTTTCTCAAAAGTGAGCTAATCGTAAAGACCATTGGTTCTACGATCTGCTTAGGGTCAAGATGCTTTTGAGAAATGCAGGCTTGACTGGTTCAAGCTGATAGAAAGGCAACAGTAACTCTCTCAAGGTAGGTTATGCAAAAGAGCATCTCTGAATGCACTACACATCGAACCTTGAAGCAGATGGGAAACAACAGAAGACCATACAGGATGCCTCTCCTGCCAGGTGAGAACAGGAAACTGATGCTACAATTTACACTGGCTCACCAAAAATGGACAATAGAAGTCTGGAAGAATGTTAGCTGGTCTGATGAGTCTCAATTTCTGCTGCAACGTTCAGATGGTAGGGTCAAAATTTGACTTAATTAACATAAAAGCATGGATCCACCCTGCCTTGTATCAATGGTTCAGGCTAGTGGGGGAGGTGTAATGGTGCGTTTTGGGTGCTGACCGCACCCATCCCTTTATAACTACAGTACATCCATCTTCTGATGGCTACATCCAGCAGGATATTGTACAATGTCACAAAGCTTAAACGTACAATATGTAATTTTTTTTGGCCACCAGGGGTCACTCATTTCACATAATAACAAAGACGTACTTTGATGACGTCAGGAAAGAGCGTGGGCTCACGGGAGTTGTCGCTGTCAATGACAACCAGCTCAGCTCATGACATGACATGATCGTTTTTACAAAATATACGGATATACGGCATCTCTCTTCAATGAATGACCTATTTTAGAACATTTTTCGGGCACACCGGATTTTATAAGCACGTAAGATACAGCAGTCAAACGTTTGACTGGGTTTGCGTTATGCATCCACTATGTGCTAAAGGCTAAAGGGAATGTAGTGAGAGCTTGCGCCACAGGTGAGGCGTTTATTTAGTAAGCATGAGCGCGCTAAAGCGGGCACGTACATTCGCAACCTGACTCATATGAGTATTCAATGTGCGCGGCTCGCTAACAGCAACAGTTGGCTGATTTGAATGAGACGACCGGTTACTGTGAACGGGGAGCGCTATATGCACGAGCAGCACCGGGGGACAGTGAGGGTCTCGTCTGAGTGAGCGCTCGTGAGCGGGCACGTGATTTACACGCATAAAAATACGTCTTACTTTTTTTTTCTTCGTCATTTTCTATGCTTTCTTGGCGGTAGTCCAGTGTTCCCCTTTGTGTTTGGTGGTTTCGCCGGGTTCCGCAAGGAAGTTAGAGAAAATAGAGGAGTCAAAGGTTATATGACGCCATAGACGGACGACGAAACGGAAATAAAGAAACGTCCCGTTTCTTCGAATTAAACTATAAATTTCTCCGTATTTGAAAGTTGGTGGAAACTGTCGGGATAATGTAAGTACACATCTAATAGAAATATATAACATAGATACAGTTATTTTTGCTATTTTTAAAGCCGAAAAAGTACAGATTGTGGCTTTAAATATTTCAAACTGGTTTCTTGAACATGAAAATGAGTTCAGTGTAGTCAAATGGCCTCCACAGTCACCAGATCTCAATCTAATACAGGGCCTTTGGGATGTGGTGTAAAGGGAGATTTGCATCATGGATGTGCAGCTGACAAATCTGCAATATCTAAAAGATCTGACTTTATATAAATGGACATCCCAGATTCTAAACTAATGGGTCAATTTGCAGTGCTGCATAATATAATTATGGCAGAGGAATTGTTTATATTTATTATTACAATTTAATATTTATTAAAAAAAATGATTATTTATTGAACACTGTTTAAGACTGAACACTTAGCTGTGCTGATGTTTTTTTTTTTTTTCCAGAAGTAATCATGTGTCTTAAATTCATTCTCTTATTAAAATAGACACTGCAGGAAAAAAAGCTAAATTTTGATGTTTTTGATTGCTGTGTGTGTGTCTTTCAGAAGTTTGCATAATTGTTCTTTGCCACACCAAGTATTACATGCAAAAAAAAAAAAATGATTCAGCATGTGAGTGTGCTTATTTAAAACAAAAAATAGCTGCATTTCCACTGAAATTACCCAAACAATTTGTCCCAGGAACTTTTTTCCAAGGATTTTTTTTCTCCAGACCTGTGGCTGTCTGCGTTTCTATCGTGTTAAAGTACCGCGAATTTTAGGCAAATTAGTCCGGTGGCGTAGGACTGCACACGACTTTCTAGGTCCTGCTGGATTTCGGCCTCTGCATAGAGATATCATCTTTTAAAAAACAGGAAGTGTAAACGCCTACAAAAACGACTCGATTGGGACTACAACGGGTTATGGTACGTCACTAACCCGCACATTTGCATCAACCACTCCCTTCGGAATATGCAGGAAATGGCATGTGCATATTTCTGCAGCACGTCGAGTGAGTTGTGTTCACGCAGCTGTCAGGTCTTCTGTGTTTCAAGCTTCCCACGGATGCTATACTTCATCAACAATGGATACAATTTATGTTTGATTATATTCCTGAAAGTGACGATCGTAATCTAGCTCTCTGTGCTGCGCATTTTACGGAAGACAGCTTCCAGAATCTCCACGAGTTCAATGCAGCAAGAAACTGTTAATAAACAATGAAGCAGATCCAACCTTAAAACCAGAGGCAGCAGTTGTTGGACCACAACCTGTAAGTAGGCTAAGACTTAATCGTTTTAAATGTATTTGCATGTATAATTCCAGACGTAACGTTAGCCTGTGTTTTATTTATGGTTTATTTTTTCAAAATGCCAGCGCTGGCTTTATAGCCACTAGGCTACTAGTTATGCTAGTATTTTGTGTCTACGACAAACGGGTACAAACATTATGGACCTGAATTTTGTATAAGTACTAATGTTTTAAACGTATTTTTCATGTATATATGCTTTATGACGTTATTTTCGATTTGATCAAGAACGTAAACTTGTCAACGCTGTTTGTGTATAACATTAGTAGCCAGTCAGTTGCTATCGTTGCCAGTCAGATGCTATTGTGTAAACAAACGTGTATATGGTTAAAAAATATGGCAAATTATCATTCAGAAACGTTTAGTAAGAGCCGTGTGTGGTGTGGTTCTGTTTGACTCGCTTCATCGCGGCTTTCTCGGTCTGATTCTGCCTCAAACTGATACTGCAGTTCGACACCATTATTTACATCTGGACCGGAGCTGGCTAGTGTTGTCACGATACCAAAATTTCAGTATTCGGTACCAATACCAGTAAAAATTCACGGTTCTCGGTACCAATTTCGGTACCAAAGCTTAGTTTAAATTTACATATATTTAAGTGTTTATCACGGTTACAAGTATGAAAACTGTACATTTGCATTATAAACACTTTAGAAAAAGATTAGATAAAATGACCTAAAATAAACAATAGTATGCACTAACACATTTTTAAAGTTGTTTGTAAAGTTTTAATCAGTTAACATTTATTTAATGCACAATGAATGAAGTGAACAAACATGAACAACCAAGTATTTGTATTAAATAACATTTACAAACATTAATTAATGTAGTAAAAATACATTGTTCACTCAATGTGTTGATGTGAACTAAGTAATGTTGATGAATGGTATCTTATTGTAGCATTACCAAACTATACAGGAGATAAAACATGTTTTATTTGACTTGACTGTACTTTTATTTAATCTAAAACTGCATTCATATTTAATTTTAAAAAGGCTTTTTAAACCTGCTGAGTTATAAAGGCAAGAATACGCCTAGAACTGGCACTGACATTAAATGACATAGGGATGCGTCGATACTAATACCAGTAGTACTCTGGTGTCGGGTGGATACTACTGTGCTCATGTACTCGTAAAACTACCCCGAAAGCACTTTAGAGGCCGTTCACATATCGCGCGTGTTTTTTATTATATTTTTGAGCGTGCTTATTCTTTCCAAAGCGCTTGCTCTTACGCGGCGTCTGTCGTTGCTATGCAACGAGTTTTTATTATGAGCGCGCTTGCCTCGCGCCTATATTTGAAATTGCGAATTTGCATGTAATCGGCCTCTTATGGCAACGTGACATTAGCCTAATCCAAAATATTTCCATATGTGGCTCTTTCCTCCTTTCGTGTCAACAAGTGGATTCAGAGAGAGAGCATATCAGCGTTATGAAGAGGACGCAACTGTGCACCTTTCAGACAGCGCGTCTAGAACTGGATTAACCAGGTACTCGGTACCTAGAAAAGCTGGTACCGTAACATTTTTTTTTTTTAGTACCGACTTGGTACCGAAGTACCGAGTTTTTTGACAACACTAGAGCTGGCGTTTCCCCGTAAAGGTAATGTGCGTTAACTTTCCGGACAACGTGAGCGACAGTTTAGCCAATCACAACACACCCGCCCAAACGAACCAATCTGAGCCCACGACGTGTTTCTGAGGGAGTGTTTTCATAGACTCAGGAAGTAAACCGCTCGTTCAGGGGACAGAGGAGAGCGCGGCTGACGATAAAGGTGAAGTTTATGAAAAATAAGACTTTTTAAAAAAGAAAAACCACGAATACATGTTATATTGCACCCCATAAACACAATCATGCAAAGAAAAAAAGCAATCAACCACACCTTTAAAAGATTCAGTCTGTCTAAAGGGGGTCGCACACTGGACGAGAAGCGCAGCGTCGTGTCTCACAGCGCCGTGTCTTTAAAATTCGAACACATTATTCTCAGTGAGTGTACACACATTGGCGGCGCCATTCGGTGTCTGTCCGTGGCGCCGAGCGACGCCTCAGGACCGCGTTCAAAACCCTGCTGCGCCACAGAGCGCCATTTACATAGTTTTATATAAAATTTAAATTATTTTTGTCTCAAATCGTTGCTGATGGATCCTGACTTCACCCTGTGCTGCAATATACATTTAGTTTTGCATTCATTTACAGAAATCAGCTGCTTGAATGACAATTGCTGATGTTATTGGATTTTTCAGGTGAGATTCTCAATTCATTCAGTTAATGGATGCTCAAGTTTTCAGACTGCAGACTCAGCAATGATTGTATTTAATTGTACAGTACAATCATTTCCTGTCATTAAACATTACAATATTGTTGGCCATACACTGATGAGAAAGTGCACATCCGTTGTGCGATAACTGGAGTTGTCCTAGATGCGACGCGGTGCTGCGCTTCTCATCCAGTGTGTGACCCCCTTAAACCTCTCCTTTCTGAGAGCCTACTCTGCTCTAATTGGTCAGACTACCCAGTATATTGTGATTGGTCTACTGCTAACAGCCATGTTGAAAACAAAATCCTGAATTTCAGCTCTGGATGCTTCCTCATCACCAATATACATTGTGATACGAACAGTAACGATGGCGTGGTTTTTTGGTATCATTTGGAAACACATGCAAAGTGGATTCGCAGTGCAGAGACCAGCGTCTTCTTGACATATCGAAAACATGAACCAAACTCTCCCAGGCCTCAGATACAACTACAGTGTTTGAGGGCAGGTCAAAGAAGACATTGTTCGCAGGCAGACAATGAAGACATTATGCAAATAAAAAAAAGATACAGAAAAGTAACTTTTATTGTGGCAAATTGCTATGTAATGCTCAGAGACACGATGGTTGAAGATCCAAATGCATTCTTTATTTTGAGGGCAATCAACAAACAAAGTAAAAATAGGCAAAGGTTGTACACAAATAACCAATCCAAACAATCACAGAGATAACAGCAGAGGTAAACTGAGAAAACCAAGAGATCAGATAGAAAATCAAAAACAAGACATAAACCCAGCATACAAGGCTCAGAGTAGCAGAACCAACAGACATGAAAGATCTAACAAGGAGTGACTGATAAACCAGGCTTTATATAGGGTGAGCTGATGAGACACAGCTGAAAACAATCAATCAAAACAATACGGAAGATGAGTCCGGGCAAAGGATGATGGGAAATTAAGTATTTGATGAAATGGTAAAAGTCAGGGAGTTCCCCTGGTGGCTCTCAAGTGCACTCCAGCTGGTGATCTTGACATAGCCCCCCTCCTAAGGAGTGGCTTCCAGACGCTCCTAACATAGTTAGAGAAGTCCTGGAGGGATGCGGAATGTAGGCGGACCAGGGGTAGGAAGTGGACTCTGAAACGGACTCTTGAACTTAAGCGCAGTGCACCACCCAAATGGCCATCACCGTAACAGGGAGTACACTTGACAGCAGGACCACCTCTGAGACCCCCAGGCTTGACATTACCGCAGAGATGCCAGCTGCTCGCACCGAAATAAGCGATGTGTCCTCCAGACTTGAAGCCAGTCTCAAATGCCTAGGGAATGCCTTCATATGTTTATGCAATGTTCATGACTACCGGGAAAACTGACTTGGCGTCCATGGCATGGCGTCGTGTTGGCCTGAGGTTCTGGCGTGTTGGCCATGTTGGCCGGAGGTTCTGCAGTGGCGGCCATGTTAGTAGAAGACTCTGACATGGTAGCCATGTTTTGAACTGGCTCTGGTGTGGCAGCCATCTTGTGGGACTCCTGGTGATTGTGAGCGTGACCCATTGTGACCCAAAAAAAAGATGTATAGGGGAAGCATCCTCCTTTACTTACCCAAGCTGGACCCACTGTTAGTCTAATAATTTAATTCAAGACCCTCAAGGATCATCAACGAAGAGCTTAGATTGATATTGTTCACTGTGTCCATAACAATCGAAGTCAATGAGAGCGAAATCAGGAAAGTCTGTGAGATTGGCAAGGTTCAGTAAATCTTGAGTATGGTCTTCGAACGGTCTGCTAACTTTAGGTCTACTGCATGGGTGTCAGTTTGGTTTGAAATGTGCTGGGGACAGAGACGTATTCGGAAGGGCATTTTTAAAAGTGCTGGGTACAATGACGCATTCATTCTTTTTTTCTCTTTCGAGTAGGTCATGTTTTGAAAGACAATGTTCTGTAGCTTCCTGATGTACATAAATAAAAATGAGCACAATGTCCGAGTATAGTGAGTATATAGAGTATATACGCCATTTTCCGTATATGAATAGTGGTGGTCCAGAGGTAGAATTTTTGCCTAGCGTGTCGGGACTCGGGAGGTTCGAGGTTCTAATCCGCACTCGTATAGTTTTTTTTTTCCCCCCCTCATCAAAACCAATAATGTGTATCAGTGGTTGAATTGATAATGATTATCAGTGGTTGTATATGTTTTTATGAGGGGAAAATATATATATATATATATATATATATATATATACGAGAGCGGATTAGAACCCATGAGAAACAGGGAGGACACGTTTGTGTGTATTTTGATTTGTGATTTCACTGGAACGAATCTCCGCAATGGACTGAAGCATGTTTCCAAGAGAAGACAACACATTTCAGTGCTAGATTGCCTGTTATTTAACAAGTAAATGAAATGAATGCTGTTAACTGGAGATGTTTTATTTGTATTGTTACATCTGTGCCGTGAGATGTTTCAAAAGTGGTGGGGACAAAATCGACCCTGGCAAAAAGTGGTGGGGATAAACCAGGCTTTATATAGGGTGAGCTAATGAGACTAATGAGACACAGCTTAGATTAGTCAAGACAAAGGATGATGGGAAAGTCTTGATTGAATGGCAAAAGTCTGTGATGGAGTTCCCTCTGGTGGCTCTGAAGAGCATTCCAGTTGGTAATCTTTACTCACTGCTGATTGGTCCAGTTTTTTTTTTGTGACCTATTACCCAATAAAACACAACTAAGTTTGTTATATACAATATAAATTACCATGATGAACAATGAACAACACTATTCTACCTTTTTGATCCTGAAAAAACTGTTAGCCCAAACTCAATCTTATTCACATTACAAATCATGTGATCATTCAAATCTGTGTTCAAATCAAAATTACCTTAAAAGTGTGAAAGAGTAAAACCATTTGCAGAAATTCTGCTCGAGGACAGAATTGAGGCCTCATAGAGTACACCAACACACTACCAGAGCGATGTCACTCGATGAAGCAATGTGACATTTCCTTAAAAAGGACACTTTTTTTTAAAGTTCAAAGTATAAAGTAAGCTGTCTGGTCTAGCATCAGAAAACACACACACACACGCGCACACACACACAAACACAAAACAGCACGTTCAAAAGCTGTTTTAGAGAACAATACATGGCTAAATCTAAATTCCTGATGTTAGAAGAAGCATTGAGAGCATTTTTACACTTGGCCCTGATGATTTGTTTATCAGTTTACCAGTAGCAAAATATACTCATCGCTGCCAGATCAGAGATTCAAACATGGCTCACAGTGTGAACGCCTCTCATCTGGCTTTCTGGACGGCGATGAAACTGAGTGTTCTCAACACTCGAGGAGCAAAACAGATACGAACAATGAATCGCATACGGGGGAACGTGACCTCTCCGGGCACTTTAATCACAATCGCAGAGACACGGCCGTATTGTGACTCCAGATAAACGGCACTCTGTTAATATTGTGCCTGAATGTGAAACTGGAAAAGCTGGACGCTTTCCTCACAGTCCTGGAGATTATTGAGATTACTGATGCCACCTGATACTAGAACATGCCAACGCATTCATATGATGCTTTGTGAGGATTTTCCTCTCAAAGTGTAAAAAATGATAGATGGATTTACATTTGCAATCACGGGAGCTACGACCAGATCATATTTATTACCCAAACCTCTCCTTGCCTTTGTTCGCCTCAAACAACGAGCCGCGAAAAGAAGCTCGGTTTTGTGTTCGGAACAATATGCTGATTCTGGGATTCCATCAGTGGGAGTTTGTGACGGCATGTAACCCGAACCGCCATCAGATCCGAGCCCTCCCGACAGTTAAGCTGTTTATGTTTCTCATTCAGCGGTTACACAGGCCAGCAAGTGTAAACACAGCAGTAGCTTTTTTAATTGTGCAGTTGCTAGCGTCGTTTCTCTGTCAAATTAACACACGCTCGCTGCCAGATTAGAACAGCCCAACAGCATGCAGCTTGTCAATGGATCAGCTTAAACTTTGCACAGAGAGTGTGCGGGAGAGCGATAACACGGCCGCTGCTGTTTGCCATGCTCAGGCTTTTTGAGTCTTCGCTGCCCGCTGGTCTTCTGCTTTAGGTCTCAGAGAAATAGAGAGAAAGAGCTGGTTTGTTGTGGATGGGCGTCTTATCTGTGGTTGGCGATAGAGTGACAAACATGTTGTAAAAACGAGATGATAATGAGATAAATGTGGATCTGAAGACACCAAAAAGCTTTAATGCACATCACAGTCTTATTAGGGGACATCTGAAGACCATTAACATATCATGGATTGAGTGAAATAATCACTCCAAAATAGGTTTGAATATTTTTAGTGCTGTTTATAATTGCTCCATGTTGTATTTTCTCTACTGTAACGCTGATGATGATGCTCACAATATTATTAGTGTCTGTGTATCTCTGACATTGTAATTAGGGGCCCAAGCACAAAAGTTGTTTCTACTGATTTTCTTATTTTTCTTCTTCATCTCTCTGCCCTAAAAGTACTGTATAGGGGAATCAGAGAGTGTAAATCGTAGGGACCCCAAACTCGTCAGCATGGTCCCAATCATACACCACTACTCATGCTCACCTGGCTATGTCTGGCAGGTTTGTGTATTCACCACCATTCTCTGTATCAGCGAAGACAATTCGAGCGGCAAAACTTTAGTCAACTTTCGACAAAAGTAGAAAATGGATTCAAAGAGACTGGCTTGTTTCATTCCAAACCCCACCAAACTCCACGCAAGACAAAGAAAATAAAACTTTTGTCTAGTGCCAGGCATCGGAATAAGACGAGAGTCAACATCGGGAAGGCTTTCAACAAATGGAGAGATCTCCGGCCTGCTCTAGGGCTCAAACGGGATCCTATACAAAGTAATAATTTATATTGTTCATGAACATGCTTCCATAATAATACAATCATAAGTGGATACAGTAAACACATAAAACAGTTCAACATATAGATAGAATAAAACAAAAACCAAAGTTTTCTACTACCCCTGTTTTCCCCTCACACTTGCATAAGTGTAGCCTGACTTCGTCATACTCATATTCTAATGAGAATATGAGTCTGAAATCACTCAATTGAAATTTAATTATGAGGCGTGTCGTAACCGAACCAGGACAAAAAAAACCCCTCTGCACTCAATTGGATAGTCGGTAGACCTACCAACCAATCAGAGCAACGCATAAGTCAACTCCTTTGCATAGCGCAGTTTTCAAATACAGAACGTAGCCTACTTTATTTATTTTAGAAGTTAAATAACGAGTGTTACTTCTTTTACTTACTCCTCCATGAGTGCCACCAAAGGAGAAACCACAACGACCACAGGCTTTTCATTACGTCCCATCTTCTTCATCTTCTTCCCATCAACGACCGTCAGAGCCAGCTGATAAGTTACACTTTTCCCGAATCATGTAGGAAGGACGCCAAAAATATATTTCCGATCGACAAATGCCTTGATTGCAGTTCTCTGTTCGTCTATTAAAATGAATGCGCTGTCGATTTATTTTACAAAAGACGCGACAGTGGAATCTATGCATCTCAATTCTCCAGCTGCACTCATCTTTGACAAGCGCTCTTTGACGACGTGAGGATTACGTTACTGAAGACCACCTGTCAATCATCGTATAAAGCCCGCCCTGGCAATTTGATTGGCCCGATGATCTCTGAACCGTTCATAATTTCTCCTCAATGGATTGAGTCCAGACCGAACTTCCCGTCCAAAAAATGTTGTGGGCGGAGTTCGGGCTGGCATCCAGACTAGCATAACTGTGTAATTTACTCAAATGCCTTTCCTTTCATTTATTTAAAATTACTTGCATATATATAAATGTATTACCTCTGAAGACATTATGACTGTAACAAAAGATTTGTGCGGTTTGAACAGCTCGTGCTAGCCTGACTACGTCAGACTTCCTACTTCCGCTAATTTCATTTCGCTCCTGTAGTCCGTCTGAGATAGCAGCCTATCTTTCAGCTTTCCACCGGCCTGAAAACAGCCGGCCAATCAACGAACAGCGGGCTGAGAGCCGTGACGTAGACGCTAAGCGCCGAGTTTTACATTGTAGGTTAGAGAAATCGAAAACCGAAACGACCGCAGATTTGGGAAACAAGACACGGGATGCAATTCGCTCTGTTATGGAGAACATTCTGGGGTTTTTCAAACTGAAGCAAAATTCGTTTACAGCCATGTTCACTCCGGTATTTCGCTCGCATCATCAAGTGTTTACAGCCAGGACCGCGTGCACTTCTGCCGCTCTAGGCGAAAAACAATTTTGCTGCCCCTCTATTTGCAACGTATACCAGCAAAATCCAGCACGCTTGGCTATTAACTTATGTAGCTTGCACAACGCACATACACTTTCATTCTCTCATCAACACAGATGCAGCCGTTTTTATTTTTGCAAATCATTATAACAAGGAAAAATGTTAACACTTCAAGCTTAGTATTTAGGCTACCCATTTTTTCAGGCTAATTGTAGTAATGACGGATCAGACCTGTTTGGCCATAACTATATGCATAACTACAGTATAAGGACATAACTTACCCCCATTCAACGTCACGTCTGTCTATTACGGCCATGACAATAACGTCGGTCTCCTCAGCTGTGAACGCTCCTGGCGCGCTCTTATTATCATATTATCATAATAATAACAACAACAATCCACCATATTTCGTTTCGACATCCTGCTGCATTAGTCCCAGATACGTGATTCATGAACAATCTGTTCATTGTGTCATGTGACAAATGAACGTAAGACTCGGAAGGTAAAGTGATTATTTATGTTCTCTGTAAATCATTTTTTACTGCATTATGCTTTCTTAATTCAGAATATGATCACCATTGCGTAGGTGGATGTGACCGGGGAATTTGGCTGTTAAAATTACAACATTAAAGCCACTTAAATAAATGAAATGACTCAGAGAATCAGTAAAATGAACTTCCTATTCATGACTCACGAGAGCAGGGCTCGCCCTCGCGGCGCTGCGGGGCGGCGGACGCTAAATCAGTCATGGCTCGTGAAAGCAGGGGCTCATCCTCGCGGCGCTGCGGACGCTACTCGTGAGCAGGGCACGCGCCGACGCTGCGGGCGGCCGCAACTCAGTAAATCATATAAATAACCTAGTTTGTGAATTGTTCATTCCCGGTTGGCACACATTTTGCAGCCTTTACAAAAGCGCCGCTCCCTGTTTACAGTGGAAATTCGATCATAGATTTGAGTTCGATGTATAATGTCTCGATGCGGCTGTGTCGGCGCATAACATACGTCATAAATAAACTTATCTGATTGGCTTACGGGTAACCAACGATTTTAAACTTCAGAGAAGCGCCCCCTTGCGAGAGAGAAAACACTTCTCTATTATGCCATTCCAGACTCTGTCTACTAAGCAAAGTGAAGTAGCAGAGTCTGGTATTACCAGGCTAAGCTCGTGCAAGCATGCGTGTGCATGCACACCTCTGGTTGGAGTTTTGCTTGTCGCCAGAGGGGGCATACTTCTGCAAAAACTCTTGGGCTATGCACCTTTAATGTTGTCCACAGGATAAGTCCTAATCTTTTTTCTAACAGCTTCCATGCCTTTTAAAGGAATAGTCCCAAAACCCCAAAATTTAAATTAGCCCATGATTTACTCACACAAGTTAGCCAAGGTGTATATGGCATTATTCTCTCAGACGTATATAATCGGAGTTATATTAAAAAATGTCCTCGCTCTCCAAAGCTTTATAATGGCAGTGATCGGCTGTATATTTTGAAAATCATAAAGTCTATCTTTCAGCGAAGATTCAAGTGGGAATTTGCTGTAAAAATCGCTAATCATTCACATGGACCATTGGTATTTGGACCCAGATAACTGCCGCTTGCAAGTTGCAGCTATTTATGAATTACATTTTTAAGGGGTCATCAACTACATTTTTTAAATTATTACTTTATAATGTTTCCAGAGGTGCACTGATAATGTTCTACATCAAAAATTGCCATAATTTTGCCATTTTAATACCTGATTTTAGCCTTCTGTTTTGAACTCAGTTTAAAGGGCGTGTCTGCCGTGTGACTTAAATGCAAAATTCCACTGCTATGATTGGCTAATATCTTTGTATATGAAACAAGTAGGCCTAGAGCTACATGTGGTACTGTCTCAAAAAAGTATACTACGTTTTTACTGTTAAAGCTGTCAAGATGAACTAATCATAAAAAGTGTTGATTGTTACATTATGTTTAGATCAACTCCCTACTAGACATACTCCTGTCTAGTATACAGGGATGCTGGATATAACTGTCACTCACCAACCAATCGACTGGACCATTTAACTCTGGTTTAAGAAATTTTTTGCTTTTAAGGATGAATGACCAAACCATGCCACCAAGGAAAAGGACAAAACCGATTTAATAAAAGCATGAGAAAACATGTTCATTATCGTTCAGTCAATATGAAAGTGTAGTTTCCTTAAACAATATAGCACTGGTGACCCTTTTTACGCACGGCTGCACTTTTAGCTTCAAAGTTACGTTTTTTTATCAATAATAGTCCCAAGGTATAAGGTTGCTCATAAAGACCTGACCTTTCATTAAAGTAGCTTCGTTCATGTGATTGTTCCTCCTAAAATCAATGAGCATATCTTTAGTTTTTGATATATTGAGCTGGAGGTAAGATTAACTTAACTGCTCTGACACAAATGCATATTTGTGTAAAGAATAAATAATAAAGGTGACAAAACAGATCCTTGAGGAGACCCTGTAGAAGAGCTTTTTCAGCCAGATAAAAAAAACATTGACCCTCACCCTCTGTGTTCTATTGGTTAAGTCAAGAATCTAACCCACCAGATTATTACCTAACTCAAACTGTTCTAAGAGCCTTCTGGTTAAAATGTGGGGTTGGTTGAATTGTATTAAAAGCAGATAAAATGTCTATAAATATAAATCTGTCATGTGTCCTATTTCCATCCAAATGTCTAAATCAAATTAAGCAGTTATTAGCATCCTCCACTCCTCTATGTGGTCTACATGCAAACTGCAAGGGGTCCAGTGCCTGTTCAGTCTGCCTCATGATCTCCGACCTGACCAATTTCACGCAAAATCTTCATTAAAACTGAAGTCAAAGCCTGAAATCCTTAATAGTTTTAGGACCACGACATTTTGGAACAGGGACAACCACAGCATCTTTCGAGAAGTTTGGTATATATTGTGTCTGTAATTCTTCTTCTTTGATCCCTAGCTGGCGCTTGGTCTGGATTAGCTCCTAAGCCCGTACTCTGCTGTGGGTGCCAATGATTGTTGAATCTCATTCACGAGGCGTTTCCATGTGGGACGATCCAAGGTGGTCGTTCTGGTGTCGTCGATATTTAATCTGCGATTTCTGATGTCCTCCTCGACCTGTTTGAGCCATGTGTTCTTTGGTGCCGTTCGCTAGTTTGTCCACTAGGTCGGTTATGCCAGAGGAGTTGGTGTGGTAGTCGGCTTCCTCTCATTCTGCAGACATGACCAAACCATCGTGCTTTCAAGTACTTTGGATTTGTTCCTCATTGGATTTGTTCCTCGATCAGAGGTTGTTGTTGGCATCTGCGTCGGATGTCCTCATTTCGAAGGCGATCTTGAAATGATACTCGCAAGATCTGGCACATGCATCGCATTTGGAATGCTTCGAGTTTGTTGAGGTCCGCCTTCAGCACCGTCCACGTTTCGGATTCGTAGAGTAGAATCGGCAGGATCAGCGTCCAGAACAGGCGAATCTTGGTCAAGATGGAAACATTGGTTCGCTTCCACTGGCACCACTTTAGCAAGGCGAATGCTGCGGTTGCTTGGCCAATTCGACTGTGGGTCTCCGCCATAGACGCAACTCTCCTCTCTTCAACCAGTGACTGAACTTGCCCAACTGGATGCCGTCGAGGTGGACGTTGGCCGGCGATCCATCTTTGGTCAGTACCTTTGTTTTGTCAGCATTAATCTTCAAACCATATGATTGGGCAACACGGGCGGTCTCGTAGAGAATGTCCGTGGCTTCGGAATCGTCCTCGGCCAGCACGCCACTGTCGTCGGCGAACATAAGATCCGTTACTGATGAGCCATTTTCATCAAACTGGACTTCTCACCTACCCTCGAAGACTTTCCTCATGATTGCGTCGACAGGAGTCAAAGGACTAACCAGCCTAACCTTATAGTACTGTTATTCTGCGGGGTGATAGAGACTGTCGGATGTTCATTACTGGATAAGGGAGATCGTGCAGTCATGCATCAGCTATCCTTTTGAAGTTATGAAGAAAAGAAAAACGTTCATTTTGTTTTTATCTGTTTTTAATACAAAATAACATGATCAGATCACATCTGATGAATGTTTTTTTTATTATTATTATTTTTTTTTAGTTTAGCGATGTGGGGATGAGACAATCTAAAAAACATGGCAAAAAGCATAGACTAGACTCGAACCGGAAGTTGACAACCGAAGTCGTCGTCATGGCAGCAGCGCGCATTGTTTAGAGCAGAATAAGGTGGATACTGGAATTATGGAATTATGTCAGAACCCTTTCAATATCGTGATGATCATACCTTGGTGTCTATCTAATATTGTTGTAATATTGTCACGAATTGATGTTGATGCTGTAAGAGAGCGATGACATCTCAGATCATTCTCTGGTCTTGTGTATACTCTATAGCCAAGGCTGCAATACAAATTAAATGGAATGCATAGTTGATATAAAATGGATGACTGGTAATTTCCTACTTAATTCTGAAAAACAAAAAAACAAACAAACAAAAAAAAAAACAAACAAACAAAAATTAAAAAACACTGAGGTTTAAATTATTGGACCAAAACCTCAGCATGTAGTAACCTAGAATATTGTCTAACACTTGATGGCTCCTTGTCAGTTAGGAACCTGTGTGTGCTCTTTGATTCCAATATTTCTTTTGAAAGCCTCATTTTTACCATCTGTAAAGTTGCATTTTTCCATCTTCAAAAATAAATCTAATGAGTCGTGTTCAACCAACTCTTTACGTTTCTTACACAGAACAGCCTCCTGGACAACAGCCAGTTTGGTTTCAAAAGTTGAGATTCAACTGAAAGGGCTTTGCTCTCGGTTATTGAAGTTCTGAGAGAATGGCAAGAGCAGCTTCCAAATCCCCAGTACTCAACTTGTTGGATGTGTCTGCTGCTTTCGATACAGTTAATCACCAGATCCTCCAGTCAACCCTCAAGATGAAGGGCATCCCAGAAACCACACTCCATTGGTTCAAGTCTTACCTCTCAGGTCGGTCCTTTAGAGTGTCGTGGAAGGATGAGTTGTCTAAGTCGCAACTTCTAGCTACTGGGGTGCCTTCTCTTCTCCATATTTATTTCACAAGTTCACACTTATATATAATTTAATAGAGAAAAAAAGGTTAGGCATATTTAGCGTGCTGTCTGAGGGGATGGCTCAGAATTTAGACCAAACCCAGAACCCCAACCCACTGCTGAGTCTATATATACAACTCTTAACATCAATTGTTGAGTGCTCTCCACCCGTGTTAATTAATGTGCTCCTCCCGACTTTGTTAATAAAACAACATATGTCATCACTAGGATCTGTCATATAGTTTCTGCCTGGGCATCCCCACTAAAAAGCAGTCTGTCTGCCCTCAATAACAGAGGTGGACTTTATGGACTCAAAGCAGCGGTCTGCTATGTTCAGACTCATGGAAAATGGTCTGCTATGTTCAGGGCATGGAAAAAGATCCAGTCGCTCACTCAATAGTATGATAAAACAGCACACCGTCTCAAAGCAGCGGTCTGCCGTGTAAAAGCTCTAGTCACCTACTCTTCACGTGGCATGAGTAGCCCCCTGCCTCAAATAAGTGGTCTGCCACGTACCAGTGATGTGACCTGCCCAGAGGAAGCACTTCGAACGCTGACCCACTCATAAGCTGTAAAGCAGCCCCTTAACTTAAATGAGCCCATAAATTAAACCATTAGGTATACAGATTAGTTATACTCTCTGTCCTCCACTCTATGACTGCGTTTACATGCAGCCAATAACCCGTTCAAAACTGGGATATTAGCAATAACCCGGTCGCGAACGGCCATGTAAACACCGGCAAAAACCCGAAAAATGCTCATATCCCGGACTTTAAAAACCGGAATATTATACCTGGGGTACTCCTTTTCTAACCCGAATTTTTGTTCATGTAAACGCGTATCGGCATATCCCCATAGCGATTTGTGTTCTGCGCATGTTCTATTCGCAAGGAATCTTGGTCTTTTGAGTAGAGAAACTTCTCGGCGCATACAAAAATACGCGTGCTGTATACCGGAAGTAAACATGGCAAGACCAGGCGAGACACAGCACAGTATACTTTTGGA
This sequence comes from Cyprinella venusta, assembly GCA_038021265.1. Taxonomy (NCBI): domain Eukaryota; kingdom Metazoa; phylum Chordata; class Actinopteri; order Cypriniformes; family Leuciscidae; genus Cyprinella; species Cyprinella venusta. The sequence continues at coordinate 6,922,269 of CM075874.1, forward strand.
ACGAACTCAGTAACGTTACCAGCATCTAAGCGCAAACAAAGGCGATCGCTATCTGCCCCGAATTATTCATTATCCACATGCTGCTGTTGTTGTTTTCTTTGGATACAGGAAGAAGAATCGGAAATGACGCATTTTGCATCTTAAGGTTGTCTGTACGTCTAGACGCTAACCGCGCGTCGCCGTTTACATCGGGATATTGCAATTCCATGTATACAGGAGAAACTCTCTCTGTTATTCCTATCTAGGTTATTCCTAATGTTTCAGAAACCCGAATAGTGACCTTAACCCGACCATAACCCGAAAACTGGCTGCATGTAAACGTAGTCAATCACTACGTTTACATGCAGCCAGTTTTCGGGTTATGGTCGGGTTAAGGTCACTATTCGGGTTTCTGAAACATTAGGGATAACCCGTTTACATGCGTGAGCACTGAGAGTTTCTCCTGTATACATGGAATTGTAATATCCCGATGTAAACGGCGACGAGCGGTTAGCGTCTAGACGCACGGACAACCTTAAGACGCAAAATGCGTCATTTCCGATTCTTCTTCCTGTATCCAAGAGAACAACAACAGCAGTATGCGGATAATGAATAGTTCGGTGCAGATAGCGATCGCCTTTGTTTGCGCTTAGATGCTGGTAACATTACTGAGCTCGTTCCAAAAGTATGCTGTGCTGCGTCTCGCCTGGTCTCGCCATGTTTACTTCCGGGATACTGCACGCGTATTTTTGTATGCGCCGAGAAGTTTCTCTACTCAAAACACCAAGATTCCTTGCGAGTAGAACATGCGCAGAACACAAATCACTATGGGGATATGCCGATACGCATTTACATGACCAAAAATTCGGGTTAGAAAAGGGGTACCCCAGGTATAATATCCCGGTTTTTAAAATCCGGGATATGAGCATTTTTCAGGTTTTTGCCGGTGTTTACATGGACGTTCGCGACCGGGTTATTGGCTGCATGTAAACGAAGTGATTGAGGACAGAAAGGGGGAACTGGATGTCATTTGCTCTGCAGAGAACTGAAAACCGGTATGTATTGAACCGTGGGTTCAATTTATTGATGCATCCCTAGAAAATATCCCATCTGTTTGATGTCGACTTTAATTTCGGACCTTGGCTGAGGTTCTAAAGTTGTCTCGCAAACAGCAGCTATGGAACAGTTAGCTCATGCAGTGGTGTCAGAAGAAATCCATGCTTGAAATATATCATAAACACAGCATTTTGTAGTATGCTTCAAAATTGTTTGAGGTCATTTAGTGATTCATGTTGGTCATACTTCTCAGGTAAGAAAATACAGAAAAATCACATGCCTGAATATAAGAAAAGAATTGAGCACAAGCATTCCTCATATTAACCATGTTCAGCCTGGTAATATTATACACACAGTGTGCATGAAGTGCAGTGGTTGCTATATACGAGAATGCAGTGTAAACCTGTCTGTACACAGGCCTCTGGCTTCATCGGGTTCAACCACTGTGACACTTTCCAACATGCCAATCTGCAAAGCCTCTCATTAATATGTAAATCAGATAATTTTTTTCCAAGCACGACAAGGAAAAAAAGTTCCTAAGAAACACAATGCATATTTCATGCTCCATGTGCTTCTGCAGAATGATCAACTGGAATTTAATTGGTTTGGACATTATAGTTTAAAAAATTTAAAGGTGTTAGTGAGAGAGATGGCTCATACGACTTCAATAAGGCAGCCGTAATAACCATCACGGGATCACACGCTCTCGAGACAGACATGCGCCGGGTCCATGACCTTTCACATTCGTACTGTGGGTTACACGTCAACAGGCGGAGAACGGCCAGAGCTTCCTGATCGGGCCTCATGAATATTGTAATGACCTGCTCAGCGCCGGTCGCGTCTCAATACATGGCTGAGCTTTAAGGGAGCGGGTGACATGACACAAGCATAAGGCAGGGACGAGACCCACGGTTCTCGAGCCCACTCATTAACCCTTCTCAATCCCGGCATATCAGCTCACACGAGGGACAGAGACCATGTTTAATTGGTCCATGTGATATTTGGAGTGAGCCGCCTCAGGCTCAGACGGGTGTAGAACAGCTGCTGTCTGTGACATAATGAGGGTAGATGTGAAACCCAACAGGATTATTGAATAGATGAGACTTGATGACTTGTGAGGGGAGAGGACAGGTGAGCCATGAATAACTGTGTCCATTTTTGAAGAAAATTTGAGCGGTGCTTGACTGTGCAAAACTCACCGCCACAATACCTCAATGTGATGTAGTTGGATGCCAATTGCTATGCAATTGAGATTGTGTTCTGAGTAGGGGTGTAACACAAATATCACGGTTTGGTACGTACCTCGGTTTTAAAGTCACAGTTCGGTAAGTTATACAGCAGAAAGAAAGAAATGCCAGAGAAATTTCCTATTTGTTAAAAGAAAAAAAAATATTTTTAAGTAAGTTTGAGTTTTCCTACATCTTAAAACTTTTAGGTTTATAAATGGGAGTCATCTTTGAAGGATGAACAAATAATGTTTTGGTCATCACATTAAAAATAACATTTAAATATATATTGATTTATATAATATTTGAGATTTGAAGTGCTGGAAAAAGATGTAAGTACTTGAAAGCATTTCACTATTCCAGCCAAACAGGTTACAGTTAGTGTTACTATGTTAAATCCTTGGTGAATGTTGCTGGTCTGTGGACGTACAGTATTACTAGTTCATTCACGGCACAATGTTTCTCCTGGTTTCCACGTCAGCGCTAATAGAGATCTACGGTTAATAATGGAGAAATTGATTGCTTCTCACTAGATCTCGCAGCGATGTTATTAGTTCAGTAGCGAATTCAAATGTTTTCTTTACTGGATCTCTTAAAGGACAAGTTCGGTATTTTACAATTAAAGCCCTGTTTTAAGATCGTCCCTGATGAAATAGAATAGTTAAGATTGTTTTTGAGACAAATGCTCCTGTCACGAGAATTTTTGGATTGTGTGTTAGTACCCCCCCCCCACCTTTATAATGAAAGCATAGGTGCACTCGAACAATCATTCATCAAAACGCATAAAACTTTAGTTTACAAAGACGTGAAACTCACCGAGTGGTCTAGGGTGTTCACTGATATGCTCACACAAAAATCGCTGCAAAAGATGCTTTCCAACAGGTTTTATCATAGTTTTTGTCCAAGTCCATGTTTCTTCCTGTTTTCGTTTGAAGTCCACAGTAGTCAATTGTCGAGTTCACTTGCGCGATCATTGGTAACTAGATAACTAAGGATCGCGCACGCAAACTCGACAATTGACTACTGTGGACTTCAAACGAAAACAGGAAGAAACATGGACTTGGACAAAAACTATGATAAAACCTGTTGGAAAGCATCTTTTGCAGTGATTTTTGTGTGAGCACATCAGTGAACACCCTAGACCACTCGGTGAGTTTCACGTCTTTGTAAACTAAAGTTTTATGCGTTTTGATGAATGATTGTTCGAGTGCACCTATGCTTTCATTATAAAGGTGGGGGGGTACTAACACACAATCCAAAAATTCTCGTGACAGGAGCATTTGTCTCAAAAACAATCTTAACTATTCTATTTCATCAGGGACGATCTTAAAACAGGGCTTTAATTGTAAAATACCGAACTTGTCCTTTAACGCTTCGTAGTAACATTGTTGCTTAAATGACATCGGCTCACTCTGCACAGATGTTGCTGGTCCGAACGGATAAACGATCTATGAAGCCGATAGTAGCGCAGTTTTGTTGCCCTTTCATTACGCTTGCCATTTGATGTTGCGCAATGTGGTGTCCGCGCCAGCGCGAATTTTGTCGGCAGGAAAAATGGTCCAAGGAATCGTTCAGCTTGTACGCGTAAACGAAACAGTTCAATACAAATACATGTACCATTACACCCCTAGTTCTGAGTGATTGTCAAGGCATTGCTAGGATGTTTGATGACTGAGCCAAGTCAAAAGCCACAAATGGTGAGGGAGGAGGTTATTTGCTCTATGTGTAAAAAAAAACAAACAGTGTAAATAGCAGTAGATTATGTTTGCACTAAGTATAAATAGCAACAAGGCATCTTGTTAACACAAATACCGTTATAGATATAGCTACAGATATAAATTGCTAGTCTGGGTTTCCCCATACTGCCTTACCGCAGCGCAATTCAATTCACGCTGAAAGGCAGTCTGGATACCATGGCCAGATTTTTCGCCTCATTTAGGGAACCAATCACAGAACGGGGAGGAAGCAGCAAGACGATGACGACATCTATCCCTCCAGCCTGTTCTCACGTAAATGCGTCTCTATAACACGCATCGTGTATTATCGTGTAATTTATACGCGAAAATGAGTTTTTACGTGCATATGAGACGCAGTTTTTCACGTGCAATTGATACGCAGTTCATTTGCGTATAATACACACGCACCCCACACCACTAATTCTAGCCAAACGTATAATACACACGCACCCTACCCCACACCTAACCTTAACCTAACAAACCAATGCGTATCATATGCACGTAAAAACTCACTTTAGCGTATATATTACACGACAATACACATGCGTGCTATAAAGACGCATTTAGTGTGATCGGGTTGATCCCTCACACCGACGCAGTTTGTTTATATCTATGGATTCAACATGGTAGCAGAAGCGAAGCTACCTTTTGATGCAGCATTAGATATTGTTTTAAGTAGTTTAGAATGCAAGTTTATTTTGAAAAAAGAGCCATTTTTGGGGTTAAACTTCGCGAGACCTCAGTCGTTATTGTTGTCTCGCCATTAATCGCCCTAATGGAGGAGGCGGTCAACCTTGGAATATCTACCGCTCAGCTGTGTCCCGAGAAAGAAAATGCGATAAAGAATTGTCGATTCCAACTTCTGTTCGGCAGTCCCGAGGCCTGGATGAGCGCAAAGTGGCAAGACATGTTAGCCAGCCACTGAGTTTTTGCATAGTTCCTGCAAGGCATCGTCGTCGAGGAATTCCTTTAACTTAAAAATGGTAAGTGATATTTATTAATATCATATTGTCATTATGCCTGTAGACTACCTACTGTGGTTGTCACAGTGCCACTAAGTTGTGGTGCTTTTCAATATCAATAATACAGCTACCACTTTAGTAGCATGACTTTCAGCTGTGCACACGTACCCGATTAAAGTTGTTGACTTTAGTCATTAAATTTTAATTTTTTTAACTTGTGAATTACAAGCGCAAATAATTTCCAATGCAAATAACAACTTCAACTTCTATGTGAAACTGTACTTAATAATACTTGTGTTTTTCTAATTGAAACGATTGGCTATGAGCTACGTACAGGCGCATTTGATAGACATTCTTAGCACCCAATAAACGGCGCCGGGCATTCGTAAACCACGCCTCAAATACAAGAAATTGTGCATGTGGTTTCCAGACCCAAGTCTCAATGAGAATTGGGTCTGGTGTTAGCCAGGCTAATAACTTGCTATTTGTACTAAATTTACAATGTCTGAGCAATGAGTATTTTTTAAGCTTTCCTAAAGGTTTGCATGCATCAAAATGTGCAAATTGGACAGCACCTGATCTACTAACATGGTCTACTGAAGATTCCTCCTTTCTTACAACATTTTTGCATGTTAGTTAGAATGTAATTTAGGATGCCTCTCCGCAAATTGATGAACTGACCCTTCGCTAAGCCACGCCCGAAAACCGCCACTGGCCAATCATGTCTTAGCAACCGTAACTATGCGCGGGAGGTCTGTCAAGCTTTCGGACGAGGGAACATGCTGAAGCATTGTGCGTATGGATTGTGCAAAACTGATACCGGTATACTAAAAGTTTGGAAGGGGGAGAGGAATTGTTTTCCTTCCAGAAAATCTAAAAGCCAAGGGGAGAAATGATTGGCATGATAGCATCTATGTGCGAGACCCATTCTGGTAAATGTCGACATGCTTAACAAAAACACCTATTGCTTGGAAATATTGACGGTTCTTTGGTCATAATGATATGCTAACGTAAAATAAGACGATTAAAGAGACAAGACAAAGGCTCACTGACATACTTTAAAATATATTTCAGCATTTTGTTAATCGACGTCCTACTAACGTTACCCCTTACTAAGTAACTTAACCCAATCCGATCGCGTCTCTCCCGGTATTAGTGTTATTCCACAAGATTTATTGATAAGCTGTTTGATTTATAATTATTAAGATTATTTTCACATACCCTGCAGTGTATGAACATAGCTGTTCCTCAATTTGTGTTTCCCATTTGAACGGTCAGCGTGAGGCGCTGCTGCTTGCGCTTAGGAATATCGTTAGGCTTTAACTTAAATTTTTAAGAAATTATTCTCTAATCGGTTGCATATAATGTCGTGAATATATCCCTCGAATGCATACTGTAGTCCCTTTTGTCTTGCTCTCTCAGATATTTCACTTGTTCGCCGAAAATTACTAATTATCTCATTGGGAATGTCTGACACCGGGTGCATCCACACTATAATAGATGGGCCAGCCGCGAAAGCTTGACAGGCGTAGCAACAGTAACTAGGGAGGGCGGGGCTTAGCGAAGGGTCAATTTGCTTTGCGTAAAATACACTGAACGACACTTTTGTTTTTGCCCATATTTTTCATAAGCTGAACTCAAAGACTTTTTCTATGTACACAAAAGGCCTATTTCTCTCAAATAACCTCGAAAACCAGTCATTATATGGTGTGAACACCATTTGCCTCAAGCAGTGCAACACATCTCCTTCACATAGAGTTGATCAGGTTGTTGATTGTGGCCTTTGGAATGTTGGTCCACTCCTTTTCAATGGCTGTGCGAAGTTGCTGGATATAGGTAGGACCTGCATATATACGCTGATCCAGAGCATCCCAAATATGCTCAATGGGTGACATACTGTATACGGTGAGTATACGGCCGTGCATTATCATGCTGCAACATGAGGTGATGGTTGTGGATGAATGGCAAAACGATGGGCCTCAGGATCTTGTCACAGTATCTATGTGCATCCAAAATGCCATCAATAAAATACACCTGTGTTCGTTTTCCATAACATACTCTAGCCAATACCATAACCATAACCCCACCGCAACCTTGGGCCACTCGATCCACAACATTGACATCAGCAAATCACTCACCCACAAGATGCCATACACGCTGCTGTCATCTGCTCTGTAGTGAAAACTGGGATTCATCCGTGAAGAGAACACCTCTCCAAAGTGCCAGATGCCATTGAATATGAGCATTTGGCCACTCAAGTTGGTTACAACGATGAACTGCAGTCAGGTTGAGACCCAGATGAGGATGACGAGCATGCAGATGAGCTTCCCTGAGACAGTTTCTGACAGTTTGTGCATAAAGTTTTTGGTTATGCAAACCAATTGTTGCAGCGGCTGTTTGGGTGGCTGGTCTTAGAAGATCTTGGAGGTGAAGATGCTGGATGTGGAGGTCCTGGGCTGGTGTGGTTACATGTGGTCTGTGGTTTTGAGGCCAGTTGGATGTACTGAAAAATTCTCATGCGTTCTGGAGGCTGACGAGGGCGTGACATTCCCAAAACAGTCAGCCTGCAGGGTGGAGCAGGCTGTACAGGGGGCCAACACAAAGAGGTTGGACTTCTTCAAGGTTATGAATTGCATCTCTCCCCTCTCATCTCTATTCCTCTCTATCTTGTCCTCGTCCTCTTATGTCCGTCTTTGTCATGTAACGTTTCATGATTCCCCTCCCTGGGGAATCTTCTATTTTGTTTAAGTTTTGTTTTTCTTTTAAGTATTTATACCTAGTTAATTTCCACAGACAAGGAAATTGATTTAGCTGAAATGCTTCTTTGGTAATTTACCTCAAAGACCTTTACACTTTTGTTTGAACGTCCATGCGCAGGATCCTCTTCAAACCGCTCCAATAAGTGCAGACTTATTTAGCAACACAAGAGAACTATATACACTTGCAAGTATATTTCTTTATAGAGCTTTCAGAGCATTAATATTGTGTTTTTCCGGGTTGTCTTAAAGGTTTAATCTGACCAGGTAAATTTTGCCAAACTTCTTTTCTCTCTCTTGCTCTCTCACTCACCCTTTTTCTTTCACTTTAAAACTCCTATCTGTGTTTTGTTCGTTAACTGTTTGTATATCCCATGTAACATTAGTAATTGTATATTTAGTCTGCCTTTATTCAATTCATTTATTTTCATTAATTGATTCATGTTTCTTGCTCATATAGAAGTCACTTTAATGATCCCTTAAGCTACAACCTTTAAAAGTATAAAAGACTTAAAGTAAGGTTAACGAGGCTATCTTTGTAAACAGGAAAGTTATATGGCCAGAAATTACCTTTCCTGTCTCTGAAAATATTCCTGTATGAGAATTGATAATGAACGCATGATTAGTTTGCTGGACAAACTATCGTCAGATCACAAATTAATTCACAGGGATATCGTCAGAGTAAATATATGATAGACCTAATTTATATATTAATATTTAATTATAATCCGTTTTGATTGAGTATTGATATAAAATTGAGATAATACCTGTTTGTAAAACGTGGTCTATGCAATTAATTATAATCACTATGTGGTTACTTGTCGAGATACACATGAATGCATATGCAGGTAACATATCATCCCTTCTAGGGAGATTTAATAAAATGTACAGTTGATTTGGTCCAAACCTGTATGAATAATTATTAATTATCAATTATGAATTATTGTATGCAAACTCCCCATATCGACCAGAGAGATACCTTACAAGGGCTAGGGACTGTTCAAACCAAAAGAACAGTGCTGACGCCCTTCCTACTGTATAAATGTCTCATACTAGCAAACATTACAGCTCAAATAATTACTGACATCTGCAGTCAGTGATAACTTAGACTGACATGGCACTAAATGTTACTGACTACTGTCTGTAAATCCAGTAGGAAAACAGAGATTTAATCAATACCGCCAAGATCATTCCAGATCAGTCTCAGCAGGGTCTTATGTTCACATCTACAGCACAATCTTTGCATTGTATGTACTCTCAGCTCATCTCAACTATTACAGTGTCTTCTAGTCAGGGCCTGTATGTTATCAGCAAGTGTATTCCCTGGGAATCAAACCCATGATCTTGGTGTTGCTGGTGTCATGCTCTAGCAGCCGGACTATTTATTTGAGCTGTCAGGAGTAGCACTATCTAGGACATGATTTACATGGTTATGCTCACAACAAGATGTTGGGATTTTCACATAGAGCATATTTGCGAATATATATGTGAAAATAAATATAATGATAAATCTATTAATTTAAGGTAAGACACTGCAGGCAAATTGTTGGAGCTTTTCTTTTGATGCCCTGGCCTAGTCGATTTCGAGATTTGGGCTACTGGAAACATGCAATATACACGTTTAAGGGTATTTTTTTTTTTTTTTTTTTTGCTCTTCATCTATTTGCATCTGTAGGTTTCAATTACAATATATATTTAAAGTCAGTTATCTTCACTTCAGACATCCATCTTTACCATTTTATTCTTATCCATATTCCGAATGTTTGATCAGATATCATGCACGTGATTTATGCAACATTTTATTCCTAAAAAGGCATATTTGTTTCTGTCTGTTGACAGTATTTTCTGGTTTATGGAGTGATAAGAAGAGATATTCAAAAAAAAAAATTCTAATATGTCAACAAAATCAAACAAGAATTTTAAACCGGGCTTTATGCAATGTTCAGAATTCAAATTAGTGCATATTTAATTAGATAATGCCTCCACTTGCATGTTTAAACATAACATTTCAGAAAAGTTATTCAAAAAGATATTTGAAATTCTTAATGTAATCACTCAACTGGGTAAGAATGTAGATATCTATTAGTTCAATTTTTTATCCTATTCACCCGGAGTCTGTTGCCTTAACATAAATGCATTGATTGTCCTGATAAATGCATCATTTTAAAATGATGTTTTACTTTAAGCTCAAAAAAGAGGCCTTTCAGCTCTAAAGAGCACTGCACCTCATCGATCTGTAAAAGTAAACTTGAGCGATTTTCTCGGTGGCTGCAGTTTCCTCAACTGCGTCTCCGGCTCTGACAATATAAAAAGATGTGTGTTTGCCTGATCCGGAATTCAGAATAGCGTTGAGAAATATAATACGGTGCAGACAGGAGAGCGGGCCCGCTGATGAAACAGAATGCAAATGAAACAGGTGAGGTGAGGAAGGCAGAGCGCGAGGACAGTGTACGAGCCTCTTCCCTCTCCCACCATCTGCCTCTCTTCAAACTTCCAGAAACATCCATCCAGAACAGACAACATATTCCCCTCATCAGCCGAGTGGTGACAAGCCTCTGTCACACTACAGCAGAGGGAAGGCAAATTAGAGTCGCCTACTGTGAGGTTGTAAATGGGAAATCGAGGGGAAAGTTTGAGCTCTGAGTGTGAGCGATTCGCACAGACAGACACACTGACTCTACAGACGCAGGACAAATATTTGATAGCCATGCTGTCTTCGTTTTTTTGCAGAGCCGATGAAATCGACTTGACAGTCACAGCGCAGAGGGTGGCGCGCACGCGCTCATGACTGAACATTGGACAGGCGCCTGCACTCGCCATTTTTGGTAGCTTTTTTCAAGCAAGTCAGTGTGTGTGGTTTGAGTGACATCTGCGCTAACCTCCCAGGTTACACTAACAGACATCAAGGCACCAATCAAGGCTGCCAAGGAGGGCCTGTCTCACTGAGTTTGGATGGGAGCTTTCCGCTCGGCCGTCTCGACTGACAAGCACCTTAAAAAGGCCTGTCAGTTCAACATGAATTGCAGTGACCTCCAGGGCCTCATCCAAGAAATTCAAAAATTAATGTAAATGTACTTGAAGGGTGAGCCATTCTTCTGTGAAGCATTGCCAAAAATGAAATATTCAAAGGTGAGAGTTAATACCAAGGAACCAGGCAGTGCTACATGGTGGACACATCTCCTTGCTTCCTTTTGCGGAAAAAAAAAATTTAGCGGAATATATTTCAGCCTCTCCTGATTTGAGAGACAATTTCCAGCTGTTGAATTATTCAGACTGGGAGCATTTTGAAAATGATACGGTCTTTTATCTAAGCACGAGTGTAATAGGTCGTCATGTGCCGCTTTGGGGTTCAAAGCTTTAACGCTGAATGAAAGACTGATTCACTTCTCCCTTTGTGATTCACTGTGAATTCTTTTGATTTACAGCAAATTCTTGACAGAGTGAATGGCTTTGTAGTCAGATGAATGCTATCAAAGGATCAGCTCACCCAAATCATGAAAATTTGTCCCCCTTTTCCATGCAGTTACAAAGAATGGAATCTGATGCTTCAAAAAGAAGCAAGCTAAATGTATTGTAACCAGACTCCATATGTCACATGCGCTAGATTCCAAGTCTTCTTATATTACATTTACATTTAGTCATTTAGCAGATGCTTTTATCCAGAGCGACTTACAACTGAGGATTAAACCAAGCGAGTCAACTTGATGACGCAAAAACAACACAAGAAGTGCTCAAAATACAAAGTTTAGACATTGCTCATAGTAGGATAGGCCAGACAAGCAATATATATATATATATACACTCACCGGCCACTTTATTAGGTACACCTGTCCAACTGCTCGTTAACACTTAATTTCTAAGCAGCCAATCACATGGCGGCAACTCAGTGCATTTAGGCATGTAGACATGGTCAAGACAATCTCCTGCAGTTCAAACCGAGCATCAGTATGGGGAAGAAAGGTGATTTGAGTGACTTTGAACGTGGCATGATTGTTGGTGCCAGAAGGGCTGGTCTGAGTATTTCAGAAACTGCTAATCTACTGGGATTTTCACGCACAACCATCTCTAGGGTTTACAGAGAATGGTCCAAAAAAGAAAAAACATCCAGTGAGCGGCAGTTCTGTGGGCGGAAATGCCTTGTTGATGCCAGAGGTCAGAGGAGAATGGCCAGACTGGTTCGAGCTGATAGAAGGGCAACAGTGACTCAAATAACCACCCGTTACAACCAAGGTGGGCAGAAGAGCATCTCTGAACGCACAGTACGTCAAACTTTGAGGCAGATGGGCTACAGCAGCAGAAGACCACACCGGGTGCCACTCCTTTCAGCTAAGAACAGGAAACTGAGGCTACAATTTGCACAAGCTCATCGAAATTGGACAATAGAAGATTGGAAAAACGTTGCCCGGTCTGATGAGTCTCGATTTCTGCTGCGACATTCGGATGGTAGGGTCAGAATTTGGCGTCTACAACATGAAAGCATGGATCCATCCTGCCTTATATAAACGGTTCAGGCTGGTGGTGGTGGTGTCATGGTGTGGGGAATATTTTCTTGGCACTCTTTGGGCCCCCTGGTACCAATTGAGCATTGTTGCAACGCCACAGCCTACCTGAGTATTGTTGCTGACCATGTCCATCCCTTTATGACCACAATGTACCCAACTTCTGATGGTTACTTTCAGCAGGATAATGCGCCATGTCATAAAGCTGGAATCATCTCAGACTGGTTTCTTGAACATGACAATGAGTTCGCTGTATTCAAATGGCCTCCACAGTCACCAGATCTCAATCCAATAGAGCATCTTTGGGATGTGGTGGAACGGGAGATTCGCATCATGGATGTGCAGCCGACAAATCTGCGGCAACTGTGTGATGCCATCATGTCAATATGGACCAAACTCCCTGAGGAATGCTTCCAGCACCTTGTTGAATCTATGCCACGAAGAATTGAGGCAGTTCTGAAGGCAAGGGACAGGGATTCTGCATTCCGGACGAGGGTGGGGAGATCATTCCACCAGCATGGTACCGTGAATGAGAATGATCTGGAGAGTGATTTTGTGGCTCTCTGTGATGGTACTACGAGCCGTCGCTCATTGACTGATCGTAGGCTTCTGTTAGGGATGTAGACTTGTCGTAATGAGTGGAAGTAGGAGGGAGCTGATCCAGTGGTCAATCTGTAAGCAAGGGTCAACACCTTGAACTGCGAGCAGCGAGTGGTAGCCAGTGAAGAGATGAACATGGGAGTGAGGTGGGTCCTTTTGGGCTCGTTGAAGACCAGACGAGCTGCAGCATTCTGGATCATATGTAGAGGTTTAATTGCACATCAAGCCTAGAAATGATCAGGGCCTAGACGAGAAGTTGTGTTGCATGCTCAGTTAGGAAATGTATTGTGCAGGTATTGTGGGATAATCTAGTTAAAATGAGAGGTAGAGCTGGGTGTCATCGGCATAGCAATGGTAAGAGAAACCATGTGCCTATATGATGAGTCCCAGTGATGTGGTGTAAATGGAAAAGAGGAGCGGTCCAAGAACTGAACCCTGGGGAACCCCTGTGGTCAGTTGATGTGCTTTGGATACCTCATCTCTCCATGTGACCCTGAAGGACCTATCTGTGAGATAGGACTCAAATCAGTAGAGAGGAGTACCTGTGATGCCCAGTGACAGCCAAGTGATAGCCAAGATTCTTGATAGCCAAGACCAATTTTTTGAGCCACAGACCAAAATTTAAGTCACTTTTCAATGCAAATCCTCTTGATCTCTAAACTTGAGTCAATGACTACGTTTACATGCAGCCAATTTTCGGGTTATTGTCGGGTTAAGGTCACTTTTCGGGTTTCTGAAACATTAGGGATAACCTGTTTACATGCGTGAGCAGAGAGAGTTTCTCCAGTATACATGGAATTGCAATAACCCGATGTAAACGGCGACACGCGGTTAGCGTCTAGACATACAGACAACCTTAAGATGCAAAATGCATCATTTCCGATTCTTCTTCGTGTATCCAAAGACAACAACAACAGCAGTATGCGGATAATGAATAGTTCGGTGCAGATAGCGATCGCCTTTGTTTGCGCTAAGATGCTGGTAACGTTACTGAGCTCGCTCCAAAAGTATGCTGTGCTGTGTCTCGCCTGGTCTCGTCATGTTTACTTCCGGAATACTGCACGCGGATTTTTGTATGCGCCGAGAAGTTTCTGTACTCAAAAGACCAAGATTCCTTGCGAATAGAACATGCGCAGAACACAAATCGCTATGGGGATATGCTGATACGCGTTTACATGATCAAAAATTCGGGTTAGAAAAGGGGTACCCCAGGTATAATATCCCGGTTTTTAAAATCCAGGATATGAGCATTTTTCAGGTTTTTGCCGATGTTTACATGGATTATGGTTATTGCTAATATCCCGGTTTTGAACGGGTTATTGGCTGCATGTAAATGCAGTCAATGTTTTGTGTCAAATGAAAAATGAAAAAAAGAGGAAAAATAAGACTGGATCAACACATTCACGCAATAGATGATTTTTTTCAAGACAATGTTTGACAGACATAATATGCATCCGTCTCTGGTCATGATTTGGAGATGATGAGCTTGAGCGGTTGACCGTTGTGTCATGCTGCGAATATTTATCACGCAGTAAAACCGCGCGCCTAGAACCAGTTGTCCGTGGATGATAATCTGAAACAAGGACTGGAGGAACGTTGTCCTGCTCCACTTCACAGACACTGAGTGAAATGAGAATTTTAGAATATCGGGAAACTCATTTATAAGACATTTTATTCAACAGGAAGAACAGCTCTTTCCTTGAGTCATTCGTCATTACGCTATTTTAACGTCGCTTTCAACGTCATTGCATTTCTGCCAATCAGATTACAAAAGGAGTAAACCACCCCTTTCAATCCGCGCGATCGAAATTCCAATTGGCTCGAGCTCAATCGGATCAAGCTGTTTACATGAAGGTTTTTTTAGTCCAATTGAGCCGTCAATCCGCCAATCCGAAGTGTCCGTCTAAACGAGCTATAGAAAGACCATATAACAGCCAGATGCAGCACAGAGACCCATAAAAAATGATTCCAGACAGAATACAATAAATGTAACCACTGCGCTAAATAATAAATAATTAGGTAACTACAAGATTTGAGTTTAAAATGCTCTTGAGTGAATGAAATTTTCGAGTAATACTTTAGTATAGTAATCAAGTAGATTTATTCAGGTATTATACAGTACACTCCTGCTTATTGGAACAGGTTTGGCATGAAACATTTGACTTTTTTTCCTTTCACTTCACCATGACTAATATTTCTGAAGATATGAGACTGCTGGTAGATCAGGTTCTAGTTCAGCGCACATATTTATATTCCTTACACCTGGTCTGTCGACCGTGTTCACATTTCCTCTACAGACTTCAGCACTCAAACTTTAGAATGAGCAGCGCTGTCGTTTAATCTCGTCAAACAAAGCAGCTCGTACACGTGTCTCGTCTTCCAGGGTGGGCTGGAGCTGTCCTGTGGTTTTCAACATCTCAGCTCCACGTCCGGATGAATAAAACAAGATATTAATGAATTTTGGATGAAAGCTTCACAGAGGGGGCCGGTGTGGCTCATTAGCAACTATATTATTGATCACAGGATTCCTCTGCGCTCAGGAATGTAGCGCTCTTCAAAAATGCAAATAACCGGCAAATTGAGTAATGCCCCTTTGATTGAACATATTATAAACAAATCAGCCTCAACGGTCGAGACTGAAATCGACGTGATTAATGCAGCGGAGATTGTCACGGTTGATTAATGTTTCACTGTTTTTCTGAATTACAGGTCATGCAAAATACAACAGGAGCAGAGAAGGAGTGTTTCGTCTCCTGTGATGTTTTCTGTTGCTCTGTGTTGGATCTCGGTATTACATCCAGATCTTGGAGCCTGTTCTTCACAGCCATCCCTCTTGAAAAACATTCTGCTGATGTGCAAAAACAGCCTGATATTATCTAATTTGATGATGCTCATCATAAGCTTTTCATCATGAAAACTTTCCATCATGTATAAAATTTCCACAAAAAAAGAAGATTTTTCAAAGCAGTCAAATGTGAAAGTGACATGCATGTGAAGGCCAAGTATGATAACCCATTCTCAGAATTTGTCCTCTGCATTTAACCCATCCAAGTTAATGCATACACAAAACAAACACACTGCCGTGGACACACACACACACAGAGAGAATAGTGGGCAGTCATATTGCTGTAGGACCTGGGATAGATTGCGGATTAGATGCTCAAGGGCACCTCAGTCATTTTCGGCCATTATTGAGAATCGAACCTGCAACCTGAGGATTACCATTCTGACTATTTTAACCATTAGGGGAAGACCTCCCCTTGTTTTGGTTTAATAACAAAAAGTGTAGCATTTAACTTATTTTCTGAAAAAAGTGTCCAAGAAGAGTGTATAAAAAAGTCAAAAGAAAAGAAAAGAAGCAATATAGCAAAAAATACCATACCAATTAACAATCCTACACACAAATACCCAGTCACATTATTACACACACAGAGAGACAATTACTCAAGGTCATTATAAAGCTTGGAAGAGCCAGGACATTTTTTAACATAACTCTGATAGTATTTGTCTGAAAGAAGAATGGCATATACAGTACACCTAGGATGAGTGAGTAAATCATGGGGTAAATTTAATTTTTGGGTGAACTATCCCTTTAAATAACGATGGGATGTTAGTCCACTCCTTCTGTGAGTTTTTAACTGCAGAGGCCGAAATATCCGCACAAGCTGATCAGGATACACTGGCAAAAGCCATGTCCGAAGAAACAACTCGCACGTACATTCCTCGCTAACCTTCAGCCGTCCTTTCCTCGTCTTTTGTTGCGCTTCTTTTTTTTTTTAAAGTAGGAGCCGCAGTGTAGACGAGTTAACTCCAGCGGTATGGACAACAGATGATTGGAAAAGGTGAAAGTATGGCCTGCAGCGATTGTCATTCTCATCCACAAAGTTAAATGAAGCTTACAATGGCTTGCCGTGCAACATGCTGACGCTATTTTGCAGCTGAACATCTTCTGACTGTTAAAGGAGAGTGTATACACTCACCTAAAGGATTATTAGGAACACCTGTTCAATTTCTCATTAATGCAATTATCTAATCAACCAATCACATGTCAGTTGCTTCAATGCATTTAGGGGTGTGGTCCAGGTCAAGACAATCTCCTGAACTCCAAACTGAATGTCAGAATGGGAAAGAAAGTTGATTTAAGAAATTTTGAGCGTTGTTTGTGGTTGTTGGTGCCAGACGGGCCAGTCTGAGTATTTCATAATCTGCTCAGTTACTGGGATTTTCACATACAACCATTTCTAGGGTTTACAAAGAATGCTGTAAAAAGGAAAAACATCCAGTATGCGGCAGTCCTGTGGGTAAAAAATGCCTTGTTGAAGCTAGAGGTCAGAGGAGAATGGGCCGACTGATTCAAGCTGATAGAAGAGCAACTTTGAAATAACCACTCGTTACAACCGAGGTATCAAGCAAAGCATTTGTGAAGCCACAACACACACAGCCTTGAGGCGGATGGGCTACAACAGCAGAAGACCCCACTGGGTACCACTCATCTCCACTACAAATAGGAAAAAGAGGCTACAATTTGCAAGAGCTCACCAAAATTGGACAGTTGAAGACTGGAAAAATGTTGCTTGGTCTGATGAGTCTCGATTTCTGATGAGACATTCAGATGGTAGAGCCAGAATTTGGCAGAATGAGAACATGGATCCATCATGCCTTGTTACCACTGTGCAGGCTGGTGGTGGTGGTGTAATGGTGTGGGGGATGTTTCTTGGCACACTTTAGGCCCCTTAGTGCCAATTGGGCATCGTTTAAATGCTACAGCCTACCTGAGCATTGTTTCTGACCATGTCCATCCGTTTATGGCCACCATGTACCCATCCTCTGATGGATACTTCCAAGAGGATAATGCACCACATCACAAAGCTTGAATCATTTCAAATTGGTTTCTTGAACATGACTTGAGATGAGTTCACTGTACTAAAATGGCTCCCACAGTCACCAGATCTCAACCCAATAGAGCATCTTTGGGATGTGGTGGAACGGGAGCGTCGTGCCCTGGATGTGCATCCCACAAATCTCCATCAACTGCAAGATGCTATCCTATCAATATGTCAAAATTTCTAAACAATGCTTTCAGCACCCAATGCCATGTAGAATCAAGTATGGTGTTCCTAATAATCCTTTAGGCGAGTGTATGTTAAAAATTGTGTTCTTCATGTACTTTATATGTTTTTTGTTTTGTTTTGGGGGTTTTAAATGGTACATTGTATAGTGTACAGCCTCAGTAGGCTACTCATTCACTTTAATATGGAAAAAAAAAAGCGGCCAGGGTGTTCTTAAAAAAAAAATCCTTTTATTTAGAAGTCATACTGGTTTTCATGAGCATGAATCTTCTCTATAAGGTGGATCATGTCCCACTGTGACTATACTGTACAACTGATTCTGTATATTCCACTGTAAATTGTTGGTCAATCATATGCCCATCATCTTTTTTTTTTTTTATAAACTATGAAACCTCTTGCCCGGTCCGTGAGTGTATCTGCCCTCACTGACACTGATGAATACTGTATAAATGGGGTAGTGACATGCACTATAAACATGAATCTCCTGAGAGACTTGAGCCCATCAATAGGCCCTTGTCTCCACCCGTCCGATGAGTAAAAAGCACGTAGCCTCAGGCGAAGCAGGGAAATATCACCATAAGCCCCCAGTCACAGAAAAACACATCTGCTTTGTCATTTTTGGGAGCTTGAGCATTCGCGACACACAAAGCTTCTGTCGTGATGCTCAAACAAGCAAATCCTCAAGGTTTCTGTTATTGTGCATCAGGCTCTGATGTCTTTATGATGGAATGAAGTGGGAAGGATAAATGACAGTAATACTAATTACAGCATATCTAATGTGTTTTTGTGCACATAAAGCCTTTTTTAATCATCGAACGCTAAGAGGATTTCTCAGGATCTTGCTTTACATTTGAACAGAATTAGTTCATACCGTATGGTTATTTCTTTCTTTCTTTTAGTCGTGATTTACCTGAGAGGGTTCAAAATACAGCACACATCACATAATCACTTTACAGTCAGGTTATATCCTTTAACTTTTTTTATATACTATTGATAATTGCTGGTTCATGCTAGTTTGTAATGTTAATGTGTAACTTTTACTGTTAAAAAATGTATAGCGTATTAACATGAAGCCAAATTAACATATGCTGTGAAAATTTTGTTGCATGTTGTTAACTGTCAGCTTTACTATAAAAGAAAATACTGGATGTAGATTTTATGGACACAGATAACAATGTCATTGCACAATGATAAATTGTGACTTGAGATGGAAGACTGTGAATTTTAGGAAAATAACTGAACAATGTTCTCGTTCCTTACATTAATACCAGGTGTAAACAGGGCCTTTTAAGTAGTAAAACACATTCGAACAGATTGCTTTTGCAGAGTAGATGCTTATGTGTTAGAATGTGTTCAAACAGCCACAAAACACCATCTACTCTCTGCCTACTGACCTAAAGTGTGAACATTATAAGAAGTGCACTAGCCAGATGTAATTTAAAGAGTACCTATTTTGGCATTTAAAATGTTCCTAATATTGTTCTGGGAGTCCCCAACAACAGTTTTACAAGCATGCAATGACAAAAAACACGTTTGTTGTCTTATAATATGCATTTATTTTTACCTGAACTGCCCACCGACTCCCATATGAATCGTTTTAGCGAGTCGTTTTCCAAAACCCGCCTTTGCGTGACGCTAATCTGCGGTGATTGGTCGGATGACCTAGTCAGTTGTGATTGGTATTCTCTGTGCAGAAAAACGGAACTCGTATTACCTTAAATGGGTTCTCAACTCCGGTCCTCGAGACCCACTGCTCTGCATATTGTGTATGTCTCCCTAATTTAACACACCTCAGATCCTCAGCTCGTTAGGATAGAGCCGGCTCGTGAATCCATACTTTATAGCGTTTAGGTTTGTGAAGCAATCATCTTCAAAATGACGCGAACACAGAACAAGGTTTGGGCTATACTTGTGTGGTATAGCAGTACTTGTATATATGAACTGCAGCCACTTAGTCTTCAAATACTCCTCACTTGGCTGGTTAAAAAAGTTCGCTTTTGCGTCGCACTTCAAAACACAGCGTCTCATCGACATGATTGTTTTCCGAAGCCCAGATCTCGAAAAACGACAGAGTCCAAAAAGGTGCGGTGGGTCCAAACCTCCATGCTCTCAGACCTCCCTGGCCAGCCCAGGCAGGTTCAGATTTGCCCGCCACCCCTGGAGCTCCGGTTTTCCCTAGCGTCTCCGAGCGCAATAAGTGGGCGTTTCTTATTCAAATAACTTGTCAAGTTGACGTCAACCAGACAAAGGAAAAGCATCGTTCTTCGAACGATTCATATCAGCGACTCAGAGTCGACTCTTGTTTTTGAGAGACAATAACTTTGTATACGATGAACTTTCATGTTTAAAACTTTGCAGGATGTTTTCGTTCACTTAGATCTATGTTAAACACTACATGAAGGGCAATTTTCAAAAACCCAAAATAGGTACCCTTTAAATGATTTCATTACAGAGTTCGAGAGGAACACGTTCAAATGATCTATCCAATCAACAAGAGAAGGCCTACAGTATATATATATATATATATATATAAGCGGCCAGGGTAGTTCTGCAGAGCTTGTAAAACTTTGTTGGTTGAAGACCTAAGCTTGCTTTCAAGATGAAAATATACCGAGCACAATGTTTTTAATTCATTATTTCTGATTTCTACCCAACCCGATCTCACGAGAATTTGTACGAATTTTACGAGGTGGCTAATTCGTAACAATTCGTACGACCTCACTCGTATGAATTAGTACATTTTTTTCTAAATCGTACATATTTTACGAATTGGCCAATTCGTATGAATTTGTGCGAATGACGTACCCCTGACCCCGCCCCTAAACCTACCCATCACGGGGGTATGGACAAATCGTACGAATTCGTACGAGTGAGGTCGTATAGTACGAATTAGACACTTTTTAATCACTCGTACGAATTCGTATGAATTGGTCGTGAGATAGCGTAGTTTCTACCACACACTCACTGTGTCCGCCGTAGTCTTGCGGCTATCAGAGAATAAACGAAAGCTGCTGCTCTCAATGTAAATTGGGCAAGCTTATTTAGTCCATTACATTTAAAGATCTGTAAAACCCCATACATTTACCCGCCCATTGAACCACCTCTAAGAAATCATGACAAAAGTGGTGGAAAGTGTAAAAAAAGAAAAAACACCTGGTGTAAATGGGAATACGTCTCCCTCCATATACTTGTGATCTAATCGATCAAAACTCATCTTAATAGCAGTTGTAAACAGGGCAAAAGAAGAAGCTTGTTTAATTGAATTCGAGTGAGGTGGTTTTTTTTCTAGATGGCTATTTTGTTTTCTTGTGAACAGCTTGCCATGAAAAATTTAGCGAATGCTAAGTGACTAATGCATTTTCTCAGTCTTGGATAAGAGCAATGAAAAATTAACAATGGAAATAATTAATTTTGATTGCAGCCTACAGAACTAAAAACTCATGTTGCGCTGGATTACTTATTCATGCCAATGCAAATTCCTCACTCAGCAACACCCAAAATAACGTAAGAGCTTGTTCTATAAATTCTGGAAGACTCTTAACTTATGTTCCTGCGTGTAGCGATTAACGCATGCTCCCCTGCACATTGCAATGCTGAAAATTTAATTGTTTGTATTTTCAATTCAGCCCAGGCATTTAAAATGCATATAACCAGAGGTAAACAAGCATTCCTAGCAGTGTTTCATTTTGTAACTATTAATGCTTACCTTAATTCTGCCATGTCTCGGTGTCACACTAACATGCTGCTTTGTTCTCCTCTGGCTGCTTGACTAGTTGACGCTGCCACAGATCAACATCACATTGTTATTTTCTTTAATATAGCACCTGTTTAAGATTTAAATGACATGTCCTTTTCAAAATTAAATTTGATTGATTAGTGGAATAACACATTACTGTAATACAATAACAACGTCTGGCCTAAGCTTATAAACTATACAACCCGATTGCGAATTTGATATGCATTTTAAACAGCATTTTGTCCTGATATATATATATATATATATATATATATATATATATATATATATATATATATATATATATATATATATATATATATATATATATATTATATAATTAGACTATACATGCAGCTTTTATGAGCTCATATCAAAGGTATGCAGTTTATTAATGCACTTTTTAATTATATATGGTTTAAACTCGCTTGATATAGCAATCAATAAAAGAAGTGGTCTAAGTATATACCTTCGGTGGAAGTCTCAGGACCAAAAAATGTTAGTTCAATCATTGCATTTGGTCTGGATGAAATATGATTTCCTACCCAACATATGTATTGTCAACATACCTCCGCGCAACTGCTCTCGCAGACATCGCACGTCATCAGCGCGTTCCATGAGGAGTAGACAGATATGTTTACATGCAGCCAATAACCCATTCAAAACCGGGAAATTAGCAATAATCCGGTCGCGAACGGCCATGTAAACACCGGCAAAAACCCGAATATGCTCATATTTAAAAAAACGGGATATTATACCTGGGGTACCCCTTTTCTAAGCGAATTTTTGGTCATGTAAATGCGTATCGGCATATTCCCCTGATTTGTGTTCTGCGCATGTTCTATTCGCAAGGAATCTTGGTCGTTTGAGTAGAGAAACTTCTCGGCGCATACAACCATAGATATCTGCATACAACAATCCGCGTGCAGTATACACCGGAAGTAAACATGGCGAGACCAGGCGAGACGATGCTGTAAATAGGCTTTATGCACAACTTACTTCCGCATTCTCTGTAAAACGGGTCTCATCGCTTCCGGTCCAGATCTTTTGTATGTGCTTCATGAAATTTTTTGCGGTTTTACTCAAGATAACTTAAAAGGAGCGATCAAAGATTAGCATAACCAATATCCCTCACATGTGCAGATTGATATTTAAACGTTTTATATTTTTTTATTCTTCACAGTAACGTTTAGATATTTAAATGGAACAAAACGCCAATAACAAAGTGAAATAGGTAGGTTAGCTGATTACCTTACAAATCCATAGATATCGTAGTCAGTTCTTACGGCCGTTAACACTTTCTCTGACAAGCGGATGCGACGTGACGCTCGACATAAAGCCTATCTGACACTTTCACTGAAATAATAATAATAATAATAATAATAATAATAATAATACAACACTTTGCAATAATAGTCCATTTGTTAACTTTAGATTTGTTAATGAACTAACAATGAAAAGTACTTCTAGAGCATTTATTGATCTTAGTTAATGTTAATTTCAGCATTTACTAATACATTCATTTAGTATTATTTAATCAAGATAACATGAACTAACAATGAACTGAAATGCATTGATTATTGTTATTTAGCTTTGAATTACGTGATGTTAATGGGACCTTATTGTAAAGTTTTCCAAAAAAAATCAATACTAATATTCTTGCTGTTAATATAAAAAAGGAAGTTTATGTAAGTGTTAATTACTCTTACACATTGTAAGGAATATAGAAACTTTGGGCTGCATAAATGAGAGACTTTCTCCATCTCAGTCTCGACCTTAGAGCCCAATGCATCTTGACAACAAATGGATATAAGCAAGAGAATATGTTTCTCTTCACCCCACATGTATTACTAATACATATTCTGTTGGTTGCATGGCATAAATACTTGAATAGATCTCCATTTGTAACTTGCGGCAAACATTTCGGGAGATATGAAATATATATTGTCGTTTGTAATGGTCCTTCGTGTCACGGTCTACAGGGACGATATTGTTCTGTGGAAGACAGAGTAAATTGAAATGCTTTCTGTGGGGAGTTAGCTGAGTACAAAGAAAATACATTTCATCTGACACTGTCACTGTAATTATCCTCTCCTATTATCTTACTGAACAGAAAACGAATCTCGCCTGGTATGAGCATGTCACTGTGCTTACTGAGGCGACCGCATGGTTTGCACCAGGGATGTGATCTTTTAAAAGCAGGTGACATCCAATGGGTGTGTGTGTGTGTGTGAAAGATGCAAAGATCATAGAGGTCTGATGTTCATCTCCACATCCTGGAAGCCCTGAGGTAAAGGACACCCAATGCCAAAGGATGTCTCAAAACCAACAAATGGAATACAACTTCACCACAAGCAAGATGGTTTTAGCAAGCTTGTCCTACATCTCCCGTACAACTACAAACTAGAATCCACGGCTGCTTGTGGTATTTGAAACATCTGCTCTGCTTGTCCCAACCTTCAGTAACACAGCAAATAGATTAGAGTTACACAGCAGCTCACGGTGAGCCGGAGCAGTGTGTCACAATTTAACCCTGTTCCACATGCACAGATGAGATGTATTTTATACTATTATTTATGGCCTTTTCTTTATGCCTTTATCAGGGACTGAGATAAGAATCACAACCCAGACTCAAACCCAAACCACAGTGTGAAGAGCACTACTTCAACGCGCTACAATCTCCACAATTTGGGGTTTTTCTTTGCAATATTAAAGGAAGAGTTCGCTCACAAATGTGCTCTTCTTCTTCTTTAATCACTGTCATGTCTCTGAAGTTAAGTGCAGTGAGAAAACAAAATGGTGCAGAAACAGTTTTCACTCAGAATTTACTAGTTTAATTAAAGCTGCAGTCCGGCGTTTTTCCTCTGTCGCCATCTCTGTTTGAAATCTGCAATTGCAGTTATTCACGGAATTATCAACTTTACGTGAGTTGTACTTTAACAACACATTCTCATCCCAATTCGTCATATAACTGACGTTTTGGGACGTCTTTTGACCATTCGTCAATATACGACTTGTTAGGGCCCCCTTAAACGTCGGTAGATGACGATCCCGGGTCGTCATACAACTGACGCTTTACCTTTAACGTCAGTTAGTGACGAGTTGGGTTTAGGGTTAGGTTTAGGTCTGGGGTAGAGTTAGGATCCCATAACGTCATCTACCGACGTTTAAGGGGGCCCTAAAAAGTCGTATATTGACGAATGGTCAAAAGACGTCCCAAAACGTCAGTTATATGACGAATTGGGATGAGACTGCGCTGACTTTAACACCCTCGACACTGCACAGTGCGGATGAACAATGTTTGAGGAGAGTGTGAGGCTGTCAATCACCGCGCCACTGTGGATACTGGCATTCATTCATCAGATTTTTCTTTTTGGAAGTATGAACAACATAATAATTTTCACCGAAAAAATGTCATCTGAACTAAGAAACATCCACATTTGTTCTGATTCTGACATTGCAGTAAATAACCCTAGCTAACAATGACTTATAAGTTATCATATCCGTGCAAATTATACTTTGTTCTCAAATTGTTAATGTTAACAACGTCAGCATTGCGTGACTGCATGTAATGTCCTTCCAATATGTATCTTTGTTTTAGCATGGGTCCGGTTGTGGTCTCTTTTTTTACTGTAGCCTATCCGAAGTCTGAACAAACTCTTTTGCATTTTACAACGGGTGATTCCAACCCGATCTCACAACCAAATCGTATGAATTCGACGAATGATTAAAAAGTGGCTAATTCGTAACAATTCATACGACCTCACTCGTACGAATTAGTACGATTTTGCTAAATCGTACATATTTTACGTATTGGCCAATTCGTATGAATTTGTACGAATGACCTACCCCTTACCCCGCCCCTAAACCTAACCGTCACGTGGGTTTAGACAAATCGTACGAATTCATACGAGTGAGGTCGTACGAATTAGACACTTTTTAATCATTCGTTGAATTCGTACGAATTGGTCGTGAGATAGCGTAGGTGATTCTGTTGTCACTGGTGATTGTCGTTTGAACCTTTCTGGATACGCAATCAAATTGCTAAGTTTAGTTAAATCAAGTGCTGTGAGAAAAGGCTATAAATGTGACGTAGTGACGCAAAAACATGCTCAAATCTCCCGCGGAAATCCACCAGTACCACTGGAGTTAAAAACATCATTACTAGCTTACCGCTTTGAATCGAGCTAAGGCAAGCAGAGAGATTTGAACACTGGCTGGTTATGAATTTTCTCAAATATGTATTTTGGATCATTTTTAACCCAAAAAAAGCTACGGACTGCAGCTTTAACATATAATTACTTGAATTAAACGTGACATTTTGAAGTAGAGTGTTGAATATGTTGTATACTGTATGTTGACAAGGTTTAGGGAAGAAGGAGGTGGGAACTGGCAACCATTCAAACACTTTATTGCAAACACGCAGTTCTCTCACGGCTCTCGGCCCCGCACTGCTTGCACAACTGTTTTCTTGTGAAGCTTTGTTTTACTCACAACTTCAATCATTTAAAGTAGATCTTTATATGTAATTTCATAATTACTTCTATTTTCTTAGAAATATGCTTAATGTGTACTGCTGAATGCACTGACAAACATTTATGGTAAACTAAATGTACTTTAATATGTTTATTATACTGTACTTTAAAAAATATATACTTTAATGAAATGGATTTCTATGTATAGTATTTATACTATTTCTAAACTTGTATATCATGCATTTAAAATATATTTGTTATTACACATTTGTAAGTAAATTTATTTATATAGCACCTTTCACAGACAAGAAGTCACAAAGTGCTTTACAATCTGTTAAAAAATGGATCAAAACATGCATACAGTAAATACACCATAACACAACCCATGAAAATAATCTTCACAAACATGAAACGACAGGTAAACACTGCTGTTAAATAAAAGCAAGTCCAAAAAGATGCATCTTCAGAAGTTTTTTTAAAAGAATTAACAGAACCAAAAAGTACAAAAAGCACGATCCCCTTTAGTCTCAAGACGTGTTCTAGGGACGAGAGGTCCAGACCAGACCATATAAATATTATATTAACAATGATTTAAAATGTTCTTTAAAGATTTTTTTAAAAAAAATGATATTACAAAGTGCAGGTTTTTATAGGTTGCATTATACGTTTAAATACTGAGCAATATCAGTTAACAGCATATGCTATTGGGTTTCATTTTGTCACAGGGCAGTTGTAGTAGTATGAGGACTAGAGGTGAAGAAGTGTTTAATGAAGTAAAACAAATCGAACAAACAAACGAACGAAATCCAGGTCTCAAGAACATAATAATATATCCAGGAACATAACATGAGATGGCATCGCATGGCAGGGCAGGCACAAAACGACACAACTCAACACTCATGACATTAACAACGAACAAGCACAGTACAGCAAACACAGGGAGACTAAATAGTAAGGCAAATAAAACAGGGTAACACCGCGTCCTAACTACACGCGACGCGATAAAATTCCAGCGACAGAAAGTGGGTCTGTCCATACTAGACGCGACGCGACTGTGGGACGCCACACATTAGAACAGCGTGTGAGCCTATAGACCATTTCAAAACATGTAAACAACACTGGTCCAGAAGCACTTCCTGTTTCAGTTTGTAACTGTTTTCTTTATTTCACATGTAAAGAAAACTTCTTAAAGATGTTTGTTTAACTTTTTGAATCAGTTTTAAATGTTCTGTTGGATGTATTTTATCCTAGCTTTTATGTAGTGTTAAAAAACTGAAACAGGAAGTGCTTCTGGGCCAGTGTTGTTTACATCTTTTGAAATGGTCTATATGGTGTGAGCAGAGCTTCTCTGTGAAAGTGCACTGTTGGCCCGCCCTCGCATTGTAAATGGGTAAGGACATAATCAAATCAAGAAATAGCACTATTAAAAATCAAAGCATTAACAAAATATAACTCATTGACTAATTTTGTTATGAAGTACAGTTGTATGTTTGCATAGAATTCATTTTGAACGCTATATTACATGCTTTCAAAATCTGAGGTAATTTATCCGTTATCACTTGTGGCACAGTGACCTATTTTTAACTAAAAATAAATAATGTGTACTCATAACCAGTGTAATTTCTTCATTCTGTCAGCCGCGACGTCGCAGAAATAGGAACCGTTTCTAAATTAGAAACTTCGCGTGTCGCTGTCGCGTCTGGTTAGGACAAAAACTCTGATTAACATGGAAAAGATACCTTTTATCGCGTGTCGCGGCGTCGCGTCGCGTGTAGTTAGGACACGGTGTAAGGAGGGAAACTAGGTGAAACCAATAATCCAATAACGAGGTAACAAGGTGGGAGGGGCTAGACAGTCCACAAGAGCACATATCATGGCACACAGAAAACTCATGAGCCATTCGCTCACAGTAAACAAGACTATACACAAACACAAGACCAGGAATGTCACGGCTCTGTCACCAAACCAAAAATAACCAGAATAGCTGTGACAGAAGCGAGACAGATTTAGGGTTACTTAATGTAATACAAGTACAACTTTTAAATATACTTTTAAGGTTTTAAGTTAATGTTTATCATTTCTTATTTAGAAGGGGTTGTTCCAAAGTTATGACTTTATGTATGACTCTCACAAAAAGAGTTTATCAAATTATTCACACTTGCTCAATTCCATACATCAAAGGTAAATGAGGACAGATACTCTTAAGCTTTTTATATATATATATTCCTAGCCTGGATGCCAGCCCGAACTCCGCCCACAACATTTTTTGGTCGGGAAGTTCGGTCTGGACTCGATCCATTGAGGTGTAATTATGATCAGACGTTCAGGCCAATCAAATTGCCAGGGTGGGCTTTATATGATGGACAGATGATCTGCAAGGACGTAATCATCACGTTATCAAAGAGGTTTCCCTCAGAGATGACTGCAACTGGAGAATGGATATGTATAGATTCCGCTGTCGCGTCTGTTGTGAAATAAATCGACAGCGCATTAATTTTAATAGACGAACAAAGAACTGCAATCAAGGCATTTGTCGATCGGAAAGATATTTTTGCCGTCCTTCAGTTCCTACATGATTCGGCAAAAGTGTAACTTATCAGCTGGCTCTGACGGTCGTTAAGAAGATGGGACGTAATGAAAAGCCTGTGGTCGTTGTGGTTTCTACTTTGGTCACACTCATGGAGGAGTAAGTAAAAGAAGCAACACTCGTTATTTTACTTCTAAAATAAGTAAGTTCTATAGTTGAAAACTGTGCTATGCAAAGTTGTTGAGTTACTGCGTTGCTCTGATTGGTTGTAGGTTTACCGACTATCCAATTGAGTGCAGAGTTTTTTTTTATTGATGGTTCGATTAAGACACGCCTCATAATCAAAGCCCTACGGAGGAGTTTCAGACTCATATTCTGACAAAAATGTGAGTATTATGAAGTCAGGCTAATATATTCCACTATTGGCCAAGAAAATGCATCGTGAAACATCTAACCTAGCTTCGTAACTCCTTCATAAGTCGCACAGACTGCTTTCATGATGCTTTGTTTTTGGTAGTTTGACATCATCCATCCCTGTTCATAAGAGAGATAAGCTTCAGCAAAATATCTTTTTTGTTACACTGAAGAAGCAAAGTCCTATGCATTTGGGACGACACGAAGACGAGTAAATGATTTTCATTATTGTTTGTATTAATCTCTGCAGTTAGTTTGTTTATAACAGATTATTATTCAAAGGTTTGAAGCTGCTAACATCATCCGTACGCGTTTCCACTCGGGCCGATCCAATCTTTCTCGTAACCCCTGCTGGCTGCAGACAGACTGACAGCGGGAAGGGGGAATTTGTGCGTCTGACCCCTATTTTGGAAAGGCCAAGCGGTATGTGTTCTGGACTCAGGCTACAGCGTAGAAGGAGGTCAACACTGTCACTCAGCCAGTCCACACACACACATACAAGCCGTAATACACAGAGGCCCACGCACACAAACACACACACACGGTTTGCTGTGGGCCTCATTACCCCCGTGTCTTAAACACACAGCAGCCGTGACCCGGGCAGACGGGAATGAAAGCAGCCTGACACTGTGTCCGAGCGTCATCCAGATCCTCTGCTCTGCTCTCTCTTCTCTAGAAGAGCCGACAGCTACAGTCAACACTCACACAAATACACACAGACACACAGAGTCATTCTATAAGGGACATTTATGTACCTCACACACATATACACACATATAAAAAAAAATACATTAACACTTTAAGGTTTGTTTCGGAGCCATAGCCCGTGGTCAAGTGCTCCGACAACTGCAGTTGCACTTCGGGCGACCAAAGTTTGAGTCCTGGCTCCTTTCCCGGTCCAATTGCCCTCTCTTGGGGGAAAAAAAAAAAAAAAACTAAAACAAAACAACAACAATATTGTTCGGTTTATTCAGCTGCTATATTTTTCCAGCTTAATTCATGTATTGTATATTCAGTGTTCATAATACAACATTAACATTACAACATTAGTTTTTTTTTTTACTTCATATGTTATGCACAAATGTTGGATGGGAACACCAAGATGCTAATTAAATCTCCAAAATGTACATAAAAATGTATGAGCTTGATATATAGCTTGATATAACCTTGATATATAATTTATAATATATATATATATATATATATAATTTATAAAATATATATATATATATATATATATATATATATATATATATATATATATATATATATAATGGAATAAATAATCAATAATAATAAATTGATGCACAGAAAGGCATGTAACTTTTTCTAAAAGGTCATGTCACCCAATTATTTAATTTTATTTACTAAATATATATATATATATATATATATATATATATATATATATATATATATTAAAAACAATTTGCTACAAGTTTATTAATAATTACATTTATTGTCAGGCCCTATGAAATCTGTGTTTCTTTTTTCCTTCCATTTTAATATTTCTTGATCGCGTTCAAAATTGATCAAAAGTTCATTTAATTAAATTGAAAACTTTAACAATTTAATGATTTATAAATAAAATATATATCATAAATTCCAAGAAAATGTTTTACCTTTTCAGAAAATCTGTTGTCATTTTTTTTTTGCCATTTTTAATAAAACGTAAATGTAACCTAGTATAGCATAAAACATAAATGTGACAATTCCTTTCACATATATGCACAGCAAAATTCCCAGTGTTAAATTAACACTCCTGGTGTACATATAGGACCAAATTAACACTCCTGGAGTTAAATGGACCTATATGTACACCAGGAGTGTTAATTTAACACTGGGAATTTTGCTGTGTGGCAAACAAAGTGATGCAAAGTTTACAGTTAAATTGAAACCATGGATGAAAAAAAAAAGTGTATACATTTTATCATTGTATCATTTATATATAATTTTAGTGTTATTGTTACTTTGAGAAGAACATTCTACTGCACAGTAGTAATATAGAGCCCGTTCTCATCCCAAGGCTTCATATACGACACTTTTGCCAAAGCTTAGACATCCAACGCAAATGAGACGCAGATATATATGGGGCAGAAGGCGCCTCCTCATGGTCTAACCCAACCCTACCCCAGACCTAAACCTACCATAACCGAAGCATCTCATTTGAGGCTAAAGGGTGCCTTGTGCGTTGGAGGTCAGTCATCAGTATATGATGCCTTGGGATGAGAATGCGTTGTGATATAGGTCTGTCATAATTTCTTCAAGTTAAAACTAACTTTTATTTCAGCAAGTGGTTCTGAAGAGCTTGGAGATTCTGTGTGTGTCGGATGATACTTTCCTCAAATAAAAGGGTGAAAAACTACTGATGCTTTACTAGTGACTAGTTTACAGATGATTGATTGCGTTTTGATTCATTTTACAATCAGCGTATCAAACTAGCGAAGGTCCCCTTCACAAACACAACGCTCACACACTCAAACACACTCTCCCTGTCAGGACCTCTTACAAGCTCTTTCATCATTTGACAAGAATCGGATTGAGCAGAGGCTGCGGAGAGCCGCTCTGATCGGACGAAGGCCAGTGAGAGGTTATCTGGCACCTCCTCTCCCTCTGGACCTTTATCTAAAGCCTCTTTGATTGGAGGCCCGAACTCAGTTTATAGTGCAGAGAGAAGCAAAGCGAGCAGACAGGCAGATAAATGAGGCCGGTCGCTGCGACCAGCATCGGCACTGAGAGTGACGGACACCCCGCGGGTGGATTTCTGTCCCCAAAACATTCACCGACCCCTGTAGATCCGCTGTGACCTTCATGGCAGGGCTACGGCACAGGTACAGTATTTGATAAGGCAATCTAGTGTCCGAAAGCCCGGCAGATTAAGGCACAGAGAGCGTGGCAGGAGAGATAGAAGCGCCACCCTTCGATCCGTCCAGATAATCTTTTTATCCTGCTGTGATAAGTATATATTGGATGGTCTGGTCTGACTGGAGGCTGTCTGCTGAAACACACAGGGGATGGATAACGTTACAGTTAAACACTTAGAGCCAGCCGTCAGGACGAATGCGTCCCGCTGATGGATACTGGGCTAATGGAGAGGAGAGGGGGCGAGTGCTCGCTAAAGGTTAATACGTCTTGGAGGGAATATTGTATGGCAGGGATGGTGATCTCTTCATAACTATCCCGTCTGTTTCCATTAAGCCGTCTCACCCACGGGCACAGCGCGGGAGAGAAAGCGAGAGGCATTGAGAGACTTAATCGTTTTAAGATCCCTCCATGGCAGTAAGGTTTATCACACGCCATTGAACTTCCATTTTATTTGATGAGTTAATGGACTGGCATAATGTTAACAGTGGGAAAGATGCTGCGCTTTACATCTGAATGTATTAATGAAAGGGGGGAATATTTCACCAGTGGAAATGGATTCAGACTTTTAGAGATCAGCATTATGTATTTGCGTACACCAACAGTTTCCAAATCGATTAGAAGTGCTGGTGAAACGAAGCCACTTAAATAAGGAACTGAAAGTTAAAGGAGAACTCCGGCGAACAATAAACCTTTGTTCTAATAAAACATCGGAACCTCGTCAATCGTTCCCCGAGGATTGTTTTCATGATAATCGAATGTAAAGAGTTTTATCTCTAAAAACTGTTTAGCGTATAATGCTAGTACTGGGGGCACTGACCAACTGAAACGAAATCGCTAGTTTATACCACTAACAAGGCTTAAAATAGCCCCGCATTAACGCAGGAACATAACAAGGCTCCATACATGCAAAACGAAGCATTGACAACTTTGTAAGTGTACAGACCGTTTAATAAGAACATAAGTTATGAAGACCGTTTACTTCGTGTATACATTCAGAAGCCATCTTAGGAAATAGTCTCGATAAGTCGATCCCCGAACGTCGTGATGAATGAGCTGAACTGTATGAAGTTCAACGAACTTCTGAACTGTATGAACGACGTTCGGGGATCGACTTATCGAGACTATTTCCTAAGATGGCTTCTGAATGTATACACGAAGTAAACGGTCTTCATAACTTATGTTCTTATTAAACGGTCTGTACACTTACAAAGTTGTCAATGCTTCGTTTTGCATGTATGGAGTCTTGTTATGTTACTGCGTTAATGCGGGGCTATTTTGAGCCTTGTTAGTGGTATAAACTAGCGATTTCATTTTAGTTGGTCAATGCCCCCAGTACTAGCATTATACGCTAAACAGTTTTTAGAGATAAAACTCTTTACATTCGATTATCATGAAAACAATCCTCAGAGAACGATTAACGAGGTACCGATGTTTTATTAGACCAAAGGTTCATTGTTCGCCGGAGTTCTCCTTTAAATCTGTGTCATGTGTTTCAAGTGTTCTCATGAATGCTCATACTGTATTTGTACCCATCCTGTTATAAGATTGGGGCGATTTGCAATGGACTCAGATTAAATAATATTAGCTTTTGCTTTCCATGCCATCTTTAAAGGTTGACAAAACATTGAAACATATTGGGTTGAGCCTTTGTCCTCCATTGCGCCATAGAAAAGAATCATGTGACTGCCACCTGAGTTGATGTCATTCGCCACTGTCGCTTTTTCAATGAGGTATGACCATAGACTGTAAAAAAAGATGGACGACGCCCCTTCGCTCTTTTCCATCAGAGAGAACTGAGGCCGCCAGTGTCTCGATATGGCGCAGACATCTTGAACTTGAGTCTGCGCACTTGCGTGTTTCGGGACCAGTCATGCGCAGTCGTGAGCAGGAAGTAAAGCGACAAAATCAAGGCCGCGCCCTCACTCTCGCTGAATCAAACGCGAGCACACGCCCCGCACTTTCATTAAATGTGTTCTATCTGCTTCGTTCTTCTCCAATGATGTCGGTTGACTGCAGAACCTTGTTAAAATAAGGTAAATACAACTACTAACCACATAATCAACATTATTAAAAAAGTCCGCTGGTGCTTCAGTGACTACCTCACACAGAGAACCTGTCAATCACAGCTGTCAATCATGACGTCAGAGCACTGTTATTTTATCATCACATAACTAACTAAAAACAAACTTATTTTAAAAACGAACACTTGAAATTACATAAACGTGATAGAAACTACAGTAAATGATAGAAACTATCTTTGGAAAAAGGATATGTGAAGTGTAATTTAATTGTTTAGTTGGTCTCGCGTCCCATTGAATAACATGGGGAGGCGGGGATTATGAGCTATACTAGGTCCAGTCACAGAGGGGCGATCGAGACGTTTTGGCTTCACTTTTGAGTGCTGGTACGGCACGCTTGGGTATGACTCGCATTGTCTGATTTTTGAATATCTGATCTCTCCACTTACATGGCAGACGCAAATGCATATCCAATTCACATCAGATTTATTTCCACAAATGAATGAGGCCTAATTTGAGAATATTGGAATCCATGTGCTTTTTTCCCTTCTTACACATTCGTGGGTCATATCTGATCTGTGCCAGATGTGATGAAAAAAATTGGAATCGGGTCATTTGAACCATTTAATGTAAATGCCCAAAGGCCTTGGTTTTATTTTTCAATGGGTCCTGTTTTTTTCCCTGTCTGTTTCCTTGGATTTAACGTTTGAATTACTGTATGTTGTATGGTTATTCATTGGTTGATTAATTCTCCCCACCTTATTTTCGTTAGCTCCCTTGTTTACGTTTGTATATACAGAGCTCATATTCAGTTATTTCATTTGTTATGTTCTCGTCTCAATGGCTGTTTTGTTTCTTCATATTTATACGGCCAGCACCCATATCACCCTGTAGCCCAAGACTGGTTGCCGACTGAAGCTAAGCAGGGTTCGGCCAATGGCCCAAGCCAATCATCATAATAATCAATAATAATAATCATCCAAGAGGATGCACACTATTGGTGGATGAGGAGAGACCCTGACATGATTGTAAAGTGCTTTGGGTATAAAGTAGTACATATGAAAAGCGCTATATAAATGCTTGCTTCATTGATTGATTGATTGATCCATCCATCCATCCATCGTTGTTGCAACCATCCATTGCAATTATTTAGTGTTTGATATTTTTATTTTTTATTAAATCCACTGCTGTGAATAGATCGTCTTTTTTTCTTCCTTTGCTGCATCCATGACAGTTTCTAAATGTGTACGTCCTAAATCTTGGATACTAAAATCTTTCATTTTAAAATTCCGCATTTGACGCAAGGATGCTCTTCAGTTTCCGGTTGGGGAGATTTAAAGCGGAGGAAAACGGGATTATGGCACAGTCTTCAAGATTTACTCTCCTCCCGTCTTTGAAATGAAACTTTAATACGTTTAGATGTAATTTTACGTATAGTTATGCTTATTTAATAAAATTAAAAAAGAAGCATAAACAAAATGAGGGGTGTCTGTTTTGTCTGTTTTTGTGACTAACGTTTCTTCAGTATAGCCATAAAGTATAAAAAACAATTTAAATTCTCGGTATTGCATTGGACTCTACGATCGGCGGAAGTTATCGAGCATCCTTAGACCTTCACCGGAAATATCACCGTGCATAGAGACCATTAAATGTTGATAGATTTTGATCAAGTATGGTGTTTTCACTATTTGAAATTGTATAATCTTCATTTAGATCTTTATAATGTCACCCTAATGGTCTGTTAAAAGTATTAATTTCATGTAAACATTTTACACAAATTTACAGTCATGAGCGTCAATATTATCAACACAGTCTCACCCCAAAAAGTCATATAACTGACGTCTTGGGACGTCTTTTGACCATACGTCAATATCCGCCATCTACCCCTTAAACGTCGGAAGATGGCGATCCCGGGCCGTCATACAACTGACGCTTTACCTTTAACATCAGTTAGGTGACGGGTTAGGTTTAGGGTTAGGTTTAGGTATGGGGTAGAGTTAGGATCCCATAACCTCATCTACCGACGTTTAAGGGGGCCCTAAAAAGTCGAATATTGACGTATGGTCAAAAGACATCCCAAGACGTCAGTTATATGACTTTTTTGGGGTGAGACTGCGCTGATATAATGCATGTATGGGTTTGTAGCAGTATCCACATTAAGGATGATGTTGCGTTCACTGAATACTGTGTTTATTTCCAGCCACTGTAATGCAAGCCATCAGTATGCGGCCCACGTCCGCTGTTCAATAAGTTTCCATGCAGATGCAGGCAAACATTACAGTCACTGACAAATTAACTAACAGACAGTCCTCTTTATTTATAAGCTTGTTCTCTCTAATAAGAGATATTATTCACCCAAATGCAAATGTAGTTTCAATCAATTGGCGGCGTGTCTCACATAATAAAAGCTATCCATTTCACGCGGCTCCTTACGTGTATCTAACAAGGTCCTCGCAGCGAAACTACAGTCTTCAAGCTTGGCTCAAGAGCCAGATAACACATGCAAAGGAGAGAATTTACCAATAGTCAAATTTAATTAATGACTTTCCCATATGCATCAGGCGGATAATTAAGCATTCGCAGGTGAAAGGGACCGATAGGAGTGGCCTTCCTGGACAAATCAAATGAGTCGCGATAGCATCGATGGCTCGTCTCGCTTTTTTTTTTTCAGCCCTTTTTTCCAGCGTTTTCCCTCTAGTGTCCTTTGGTTATCAAATTATCAAGAAAATTTGTCCACCGTCCTTTGGCGAGAAGAGGGAGGGGGGGAAAAAAACTTTAATTATGGTCCTGTCTGATGGCAGGTCATTAATAAAACCTAGTTATCTTCATTCAGAGTACTGGGAAGGCCTCTCTCCGATCCCTCCCTTATCTCATAAAGAAATTTGGGTTTTTCCACAAGAATAATTCAAGATGGTATCCGGCCGGATATTCAAAATGTTGTAACATGATAATCATTGTGTAATGGAAAACTTCCATGTGTGTGTTCTGTGGACAAATGTGCTGGAATTACATGGACCGGCTTCATAAACATTGATGGATCTTACCAACCTGCGAATGCAGATAAGGAACGAATAACGGCCAGGTTTAGTTCTGGCAAATTTATATTTAAGGGCCCATGGGTTACATATGCATTACTTATTCCTCGGCCACATACATCAATGCCACGGCAGAGAAAAATGATCGGCCAATAATAATGCTCTGCTTTGGCCGTGCATCTGTTGCCGGCTGGACTATCACTCACAAATGGTTGGTAATAGTGATCTCATTTCCTTGACTCTAACCTCTATGGCCCGTGTGCTGCGACTAACCACAGATAGTCACAGAAGCATGTTGTATATCAACCCGTGGAGCACAGAAACACTGTTTAACCAGCTCTCATCCATCTTTCCCCAATAAACTGTAGTTTCTGTGAGGGAAAGCCATGCACCATTCTGGAGTCAAATATGAACGGTCAAATCATTTTAGGACCAATTTGAGGAGATTGCACTTGCACCAATAATGTGAGACTTAATCTCAGTACGATGACACAAGCAACCCGTTGAAATGCAATTTTCATTATTCTGATTATTCACTAAAATAAGAATTGTGGCTATTTTTATCACCATTATTCACACATCCCGAAGCACAGCATAAATTAAATATTCGCATACTGTACAATAGGTTCCACTTTAATCCACTTATGTCAAAATCAAAACTCATTTCTGGAAGTATTGGTTTTTTTTTCTGTCACATGATTAATATCTGCATTTCAGTGTATTTTATTATACTGGATTATATTCATGTCGCACTACGTTGTAAATATGAACACAGTTTCTTCAGAACCGCAAAATGTGAGGCCTTCTTTACCAATATGTTCATGAATCTGCACATGACAGCATCATTTATGTACATCACAAGTACTTTTACACAGTCAGAGGGGAATGGATGTGAATAGCATATTAAGGTCAAGTCACCTTTATTTATAGAGCGCTTTTTTACAATACAGATTGTTTCAACAACATGACATCACGACTTTTGCGTAAACATACACGCCACTTTTGAGTCAAGTGGCGTGTTATCTCTACGCATTTTGAGCTATCCGCGTGTATGCGTGTATGTCTACGCATTCCGCGTGTCTGTACACGCGCGTCAAATGTCCAGTCATAAATGCCA
Organism: Cyprinella venusta; assembly: GCA_038021265.1. Taxonomy (NCBI): domain Eukaryota; kingdom Metazoa; phylum Chordata; class Actinopteri; order Cypriniformes; family Leuciscidae; genus Cyprinella; species Cyprinella venusta. Next base: position 6,960,339 of record CM075874.1, read on the forward strand.
TTAACCCCAGTGACGGTTAAGTTTAGGGATGGAGTTGAGGTAAGTCATATCTTTTTTTTCACTAGGATGGTAAGGGAACAGTCATAAATGCCATTAACCCCAGTGACAGTTAAGTTTAGGGATAGGGTTGAGGTAAGTCATATCTTTTTTTTCACTAGGATGGTAAGGGAACAGTCATAAATGCCATTAACCCCAGTGACGGTTAAGTTTAGGGACAGGGTTGAGGTAAGTCATATATTTATATAACGTTAAGTCAACGGCGTTCATAAACACGCTGAAAAGCGATTATGCGTCTTGATAGCACGCCAAAAATGCAAATACGAATTGGCGTGTCATACACACGCTACTTCATGAGATCAGTCTGGTTTCAAAGCAGATTTGCAGTGATAACAGGAAAATAATGCAACAAAGAAGAAAATAGCATCATGGTCCAGCTTTAATTAAGGTGTTCATTGGGATGCCTGTTTGCTGTTTATTATGATTTAAATCGGCATATTTTATTATGTTTATGGTTACTACGATTATGAGCTCAATCGCATCAATTTGTAAACTCTTATAAATATAAACTCTTATAACTATTTTTCTTGTGACTTTTCCTTCTTTAAAATTAGGCATTGGCAACAATTAGGAAACAGTGGTGATACTCATTTCAAGGTAATGTCATCTCTAAACTGGACTGATTTGGCCTCTCACGCTTGTTTAAAAAGGGAGATTTAGGCTTTATGTTGGAAAAAAAGAATAGCCAACATTTAGTGTGTAAAAATTATGGCAATCTTGTATTCTTATTGCTGACCCAGGTTTGACTTAAAGGGATACTCCACTTTTTTTGGAAATAGGCACATTTTACAACTCCCCCAAAGTTAAACAGTTGAGTTTTATCGTTTTTGAATCCATTCAGCTGATTTTCAGATATTTAGAAGAATATCAGTAACCTGACCGTTTCTGGTCTCATTGACTTCCATAGTATATTTTTTTCCTACTATGGAAGTCAATGAGACCAGAAACTGCCTGGTTACTGATATTCTTCTAAATATCAGAAAATTGGCTGAATGGATTCGAAAACGATAAAACTCAACTGTTTAACTCTGGGGAAGTGGTAAAATGAGCCTATTTCCAAAAAAAAAAAAAAAAGTGGAGTATCCCTTTAAAGTAAATGGGGTAAATTGAGTTGATTCTGCAGTCTGGGAGTTATACACCCCTAATAAAGACTTAAACATGACATTGTTTAGTAATTAATTAAAGTTTAATTACCACTGATTATTATTATTATACAATATTATTCTTATTGTATAGTCATATGAAATGTATGGTATACAAGAAAATGAGAGTAGAACTAAACTAGTAACACTCCACAATAAGGTCTCATTGGTTAACATTTATAAATATATTAGCTAACATGAATTAACAATGAGCCATAGACTTACATCATTTATTAATCATTGTTAATGCAATTCTTCATTGCTTGTTCATGTTGTAAGTTCACAGTGCATTAACTAATGTTAACAGATACAAATTTTGATTTTTATTAGCCTGGGTTTACCCATGCTGCCTTTGCGCAGCATGATTTTATTCACACTGCTAGGCAGTCTGGATACCATGGACCAAATTTTCACCTCAGAGAGGGGATCAATCACAGAACGGGGAGGAAGCAACAAGATGACGACGTCTATGCGACACACCGGAGCAGTATGCTTACCTATGGATCAAACATGGCAGCAGACGTGAAGTTACTTTTCGATGCAGCCTTAGATATTGTTCTAAGTAGTTTAGAATGCAAGTTTATTTTTAGAAAAGAGCAGCTTTGTTAAACCATTTCACAACCAAGTAATGTTTTGAATTGATATGAATTTGAAACGTATCTCGATTGAAACTATGAGCTATGTTGTAAGTGAAACAATTGGCTATGAGTTACGTACAGGCACATTTGATAGACATTCGTAGCACCCAATAAACGGCTCTGGGCATTCGTAAACCCCGCTTCAAATACGAGAAAATGAACATGTGGATCTCAGGTTAGATTTTTATGGTAATTGTTAAAAATTAGTTAAAAAAGTTCACCCAAAAATTATGTCATTAATGGGAGGGGGGTTACTGCTTTTTTTTTCTTTGCATGATTGTGTTTATGGGGTGCAATATAACATGTATTTGTGGTTTTTCTTTTTTAAAAAGCCTTATTTTTCATAAACTTCACCTTTATTGTAAGCTGCGCTCTCCTCTGTCCCCTGAACGACCTGTTGACTTCCTGAGCCTAACACTCCCTAAGAAACAGGCAGTGGGCTCAGATTGTTTAGTTTGGGCTGGTGTGTTGTGATTGGCTAAACTGTCGCTCACGTTTTCCGGAAGGTTAACGCCAAATGTGCCTGCCCTCCGGTCCAGATGTAAATAATGGTGTGAACTGCAGTATCAGTTTGAGGCAGAATCAGACTGAGAAAGCGGCGATGAAGAGAGTCAAGCAGAACCACACCACACATGGCTCTTACAAAACGTTTCTGAATGATAATTTGCAACAATTTTTAACTTTATACACGTTTGTTTAACAAAATAGCATCAACAATAGCAACTGACTGGCTACTAATGTTATACTCAAACAGCGTTGGCATTAATTTACGTTCTTGATCAAATCGAAAATAACGTCATAAAGCATATATACATACATGAAAAATATGTTTAAAACATTAGTACTTATACAAAAAGTCCATAATGTGTGTACGCGTTTGTCGTAGACACAAAATAGCATAACTAGTAGCCTAGTGGCTATAAAGCCAGCGCTGGCATTTGAAAAAAATAAAACACAAGGCTACGTCTAGAATTATACATGCAAATACGTTTAAAATGATGAAGTCTTAGCCTACTTACAGGTTGTGGCCCAACAACTGCTGCCTCTGGTTTTAAAGTTGGAACTGCTTCATGTTTTACTAACAGTTTCTTGTTGAATCCGGTGTTGAACTTGTGGAGATTCTGGAAGCTGTCTTCCGTAAAATGCGCAGCACAGAGAGATAAATTACAATCGTCATTTTCAGGAACATAATCAAACATTAATTGTATCCATTGTTGACGAAGTACAGCATCCGTGGGAAGCTTGAACACAGAAGACCTGACCGCTGGGTGAACACAATACACTCGACGAGACGCTGAAATATGTGCATGCCCTTTTTTGCATATTCTAGAGGGAGGGTTGACGCGAATGTGTGGGTTAGTGACGTCTAAAACCCAGCTGTAGTCCCAATCGAGTTGTTTTTATAGGCATTAAACTTCCTGATTTTTAAGAGATGATATCTCTGCTTACATTGAACTTTCAGTGCTGCAACTTTGCAGATACTCTCCATTCACCAACAGCAACATTACACACTATTCAAAATGAAAAAAGTGAAATTGCAATCAACCCCCCCTTTTAAGAACTAAATCTAGAATATCTGAAACTGTGTTCCAAAGATGAACAAAGGTCCTACGAATTTGGAAAGACATGAGTTTAACATTAAGATTAACAATTGCTATATAATAATTGTTCCTTCATGTAGTTATCATTCAACCTTATTGTAAATTATGATCAATAAACTTGCTCCTTTTAAATATCAGTTTAGAATATAGATTATTTATACCCAACGACGTGTCAACTAATGGCAGAAATAGCCATGCACTCTAGATCTGACCCAAAGCACTGCATTCAGCTGTGTTTGTGAATATGAGGCTCTTGACTGAACACTCGTTCTCTTGATGGACGGTAGGGCAAAGGGACACTGTAGACAGAGACATCAGGAGAACTTACAGCTGCCTTGTGCTTCTCTTTTTATCTACATCTCTGTCAAGCGTCAGTGACGTGATCTGAGGTTAAGCTGGACCCCAGGGCTCAACAGGTGCCCTACACAAGAGAACACATGCTGTTATCACAACACACCCGACTGCATGTGCCATTTCACTCGTGTTTTCTTTCTCTCTCTCTCACACACACACACACACACACACACACACACACACTCACACACACAGTTTCCAGGTCAGTATCTGCCATGTATTTATTACTCTCAAGAATCAAGCTTGAGTTTTTCTTCAGCAAATCACTCAGTAGTTCTTGTGTTTAATAACAGTTTGTGACTAGTCTATTCGTCATGATGATCAATTATCCACACTTTGATATTGGTGATATAAAATTTAAACCTATAACATTCGTTATACTTTCTTTCCCACAGCAACAGCCTACACCGGGGCCCTGGATACCCAAACTACAGCCCTGCAGATGTGTCTGCAGATCTGTCATGTGGTTGGCTTTGACATTGGCTGTCATGAGGCCATTATAACTGTGTCATGAATATTTTTAACTATAGTCGTATAAATTGAATTTGTCATTAAAATGTTATAATGGTCTCATGTTAAAAAATATCCTCCTGACAGTTTAATGTAATGTTAAAAGTGGTTTCTTAAGTTTGATAATAAATTACATATTTATGACAGGTTGTTTTGTCTTAGTAATGTCAGGTTGTCATGAGAAAGACACTGACAGGTTATGATGGTTACAAGTTATACACTGTAAAAAAATATTGTTGGTTTAACTTAAAAAAAATTAAGTAACCTGGTTGCCTTAAAATTTTAAGTTGATTGAACTGGAAAAAGTGAGTTAATACAATGAAGGAGATTAATTTAATCATCAGTAACTCAAAATAATAAGTTATCTCAACTAAATAAATTATTTAAGTTGACTTGACAAAAGAAAAAATGTGATAACAAATCTTGAAAATATTTTTTTACAGTGTAACAAAGACATCTCAAACAATGTCACACTTGCATTAAAAATGTCATAATTGAGCGAATGACACTTAATGACAGTTGTCATAAACGTGCATAAACCCTCTTTCATATTATGACATGTGTCCTGTCATGATTATGAAGGTGTCATGTCAACACATTCTCATCCCAAGATGTCATCTAACTGACGCTTTTGACCATACGTCAACATCCAACGTTTTAGGGTACCCTTTAACGTCAGTTAAATGAGGCTATCCTTGAGCGTCATCTAACTGACGCTTTACCGTTAGTAGGGTTGGGTATCGAGAATCGAGTATCGATTGGAACCGGGACTAACTTTTCGTTTTTCCCGGAATCGTTCAAAAGTTAAAATTTCGATTCCTAGTTTCGATATTCACAGTCCACCGACCAGAAGAAGAAACTGCCGAAAAACACCAACGAAGAAGCGTCTAATAAGTGTTTGCATAACTGCCCGAGTCGAACATGAGTAGCTTATGTCGGCGGTCCAAAGTATGGCTTCACTTTTCTAAAAATAACAAAATCTCGGCAAAATGCAAAATTTGTGACAAAAGGAGTATTTCCCTTTAGAAAGGAGTATTTCCTTCAGAACGACCATTGGTTAGCAAGGTTAGCTAAACTTTATTGACCCTGCCTCTAAAAAGAATCGGAATCGAGAATCGTTGGGAACCGGAATCGAACCAAGGAATCAGAATCAGAATCGTTCAAATTCAAACGATACACAACCCTAACCGTTAGCGTCAGTTAGATAACGTGGGTAGGTTTAGGTCTGGGGTAGGGTTAGGATTAGATAGCGTCATCTAGCTGACGTTAAAGGGTGCCCTAAAATGTCACTCTTATGCACACCCCTTCAAGTAAAGTGTTACCACAGATTGTGACATAAAACTCATATGACATGCTGCCTTCCATGGACGTTTTGGTCTGTTCCTCTCTCAAAGCTTTATATTTACATTTACATGTATGCATTTAAATTGTGAACAAGCTCCTCTTTTTATTACAATACTCAGCAGTTTCAACACAGTCTTTAGGCTTGTGCAGCACTTGTTAAAGTAAACTACCCTCATTTGAGTTATTAAGACACAGATTAAAGTCTCAGTAAGACTCAGAGTGGAAAGTTCTTCAAGTGGAAAATTTGTTTGCTGGTGAAGAGGGAGAGTTTGGTTCTTTGTATCGTTTGGAGTGTAACTTGTGCCGTCTCTTCAACTTCAGCGTCAACATAATAAAACTAAACGCACCGGTGCACAGACACAAATGCGCAAACTGGCATTCTTTAGAGTTGACTCCAAGTAGCTTTTATAACTTAGTTCACATATTGTAAGGGATTATTGTTCATATAATGTGTGTGTGTATATATATATATATATATATATATATATATATATATATTGTTGGTTTAACTCAAACAAATCAAGTAACCTGATTGCCTTAAAATTTTAAGTTCGTTGAAATGGAAAAATTGAGATAATACAATGAAGGAGATTGATTTAATCATCAGAAACACAAAATATTATGTTATCTGAACCACATAAAATATTTAAGTTGATTTGACAAAAGAAAAAATGTTGTGATTACAAATCATGAAAATGTTTTTTTTTTACAATGTATCCGAACAAACCCCAACCCAAAGTAGTATTAAAGTATTAAAATTTTGGCAACTCATCCTGCAGCCACCTCTAAATGTACGGCTTGTTGAGGAAGAAAAGCCTTGCTGGTATCAAACTAGGTTTTATTTTATTTTTTCAAAATTTCGTTTATAGGTGTCACGATTCCTGTCTTGTGTTTTCCTTGTCTTGTGTGGACTTTAGTTATTTCCTGTTCCGTGCCATGTTTTGTAGTCCTTTGTAGTTTTTCTTGTTGATTAGTTTCCCCAGGTGTTTCTAATTTGCCACGCCGCCTTGTTCCCTTGTTTAGCTTGTTTGTCTGTGTATTTAAAACCTCTGTGCTTCAGTTGTTGGGTGTCGTTCGTTGTTTAATGTTATGCTGTTTTGAGTTCCCTGTTTTGTGTTCCCTGTTCTGAGTTTATCCTGTTTTATTTGTTTGGTGGATTATTAAAGTGCTTGCGTTTGGATTCCCTCTCCGCTTCATCCTTCCCTCATCATAACAATAGGATTTATTTTTTTTTCCTTTTTAATGGCTAAATTGCATTAGTAATCAAAAAGCATTTGTAATAAATTGAAATCAAGAAACTTAGACAATTTAACAGCGATTTATTAAAAGTGGGCCCTATAAAATCTATTTATTTTCCCATTTCATTAAAAATTGCACGTTTACTGTTAAAATGAAACCATGGAGAAAAATTGTGATACTCCTTACAAATATTATTATTATTATGGTAACATTTCACAATAAGGTTTCATTAATTAACATTAGTTACCTACTTTAGTTAACATGAATAAAGAACGAACAAGACTTCTTCTGCATTTATTAAACTAATAAAAATAAGATTAAAAAGTTTTATTTGTTAGACATAAGTTGACATAAGTTATGCGCTGTGAACTAAAATGAACAAACAATGAACGACTGTAGAAGAAGTTTTTTAAAAAAAGGATTTTTAATCATCTGTTTTTATTAACTAATATTATCAAAGATTAATCAATACTGTAACATTGTTAGTTCATGATAGTTAATATACTAATTGATGTTAACTAATGAAACTTTATTGTAAAGTGTTACTATTATACTTGATATTATTATATCACTATGAGAAGTAGATTCTACACTCTAAAAAATGCTGGGTTGGTTTAACCCAATTTGACCCAAAATTGGGTCAAACCAATCCAGCATTTTTTAGAGTGTACTATACAGCTATATAACACTGTATACTATTCTTCAATTAAAACCAAATTTGTACCATTGAAGACCATTGAGTTTCTGTGTGTAAATGATATGCATATTGAATGAAATGGCAAAATTCTGGTTGAAGTGACTTTTGAAGATGAAGCTTCAGAATAAACATCATAATAGTTTCCTTATGAAAGCATATTGACCATTAAATGTGGGATGATGTTCTTGAAACTGTAATGATGTTGCTTCCAGTTCCCAGGTCTGATTTATTCTCCACATTAAAGTTACACCAAAGAACCCGTATCGGAGAACAAGGACAGTGAGCAGAGCGAGAGCTTGATGCTGATTAAAGGATCAATAGCGAGTTCTGTCAAGTCATTGAGCGGCCCAGATGTGCCTGTTGTTCAAACGTCCCGATCTATAGCCGTGTCACTTCTCACGGCTATCGAGTAAAGCCAAAATTTGTTTAAAGAGAGACCCGAATCAAACATTTCACGTGAAACGTTCAGTGGTATAGAGAATAAGACACTTCAGCTAACAGCTAAATTTTCTTAGAACGTATTTCTGTTATTTGATAGGCCTCTGAAATGATTTAAATCACTTTATCTGCTGGAATATCACTGTTCGGTGTAATATTGGGGAGCATCTATCAAAGTGGCCACACTAACCGGGCAAACCTTGACCCTCGTGTCCTGCCCTGGCATATTAATTTCCCGTTCAAACGATGTATTAAATGATCCGCCGTTCAGGTCCACATCGTGAAGTATTGGGGGGAAACACATTCAGGCCCTGATAAGAACGTGACCACAGCGGCGTCTCTGGAGAGGTCCTATCAGCTTTTAAACAGAGACGTCGTATGCAAGTGAGATTGATGATTAGCATTTGCGGCCCTGGAGAAGAGGGTCGCCTGCGCCTGCGATAACCAGGAACGGAGAGAGAGAAGAAAGATAGACTAACCCTTACCAGCGTGCAATTATTTTCTGCATCCTCTCTGGCAAACAAACAGCAAGAATAAGCTTGTACACCATTGTCTCACGGTCTGTGTAATCTGTAAGAAGTGGACAACAGCGAATCCCTCGTGTCACAGCCTTAGACTTGTTACAGCAAGCTAGATACACGCAGCTATGACACACATAACAGACAGGATCAGTCTGCAGTGAGTGTGAGCTCTTACATTCACAACACTGACACACGGTTACTTCTTGTGTTTCATCAGAGGGCTATTGATTTTGATGTGTTTTTCATGACGGTTGAGTATTCCTCTGTGTCTGTGTGTGTGTGTCTTATGCAAAGTCGTATGCTCACCCAGGCTGCATTTATTTGATTAAAAATAAACTATAATATTGTGAAATAATATGACAATTTGAAATAGCTGTTTTATAGAAATGATAATAATGTTCACACTTTAGATTAGGTTCCAATTCGAACTATTAACTTTGCCTCAATAAACTCCTTATTACTATTTATTAATAGTAAGCAAGGTATTTGTTAAAGGGATAGTTCACTTTGAAATTAATTTTCGGTATGTTTCAGCTTACCTCAAGGGCATCCAAGATGTAGGTGTCTTTGTTTCCGCAGTATTTTCAATTTTTTTAGGTCAAACCAGGGATGTAGTGGAGGCTAAACGCACGTAAACGCCGTTTACGCACCTCCCAAATTTGGAAATAGCGTTTACCCACCTCCAAAGTGCGTTTATCCACCTCTCAATTGCGTTTATCCACCTCAAAATATCCTGGATGTATTTCCTAAGGCATTTTAAATTAAGCTTGTGTCGTTTTAGTTTCATATTGTTCATTATTAGTTTCATAGGTTGAAAAACCTAAGATGAACTCTTTCATATTGCGCTGCATTACTGTCAGTGTTTACTATTACTGACGGTAAGGTTGCACTGTTGACCCTCGCGCAGAAATCTACACAAATGAGCGCAGAACACACTCAGTTAACAACATAGGCTGCTGCCTATAAAAATCTAAATAGAGTTTTTATAATTCTGACATGTTAAACAACCTAAATTATTTTTCCTGAACACCACACCATCACGATAGAAAATGTGACATTGATTTCCTACAACAGTTCAATAAACAGTAAAAATTAAATCACTTACATTTTAGATGCAATATTGGCTGTTTTTGTTCTGTTTCAGCAGCGAAAATAGTTCCAAACAATAATCACAGCAAAACCACGGCGCATGTCACAGGAACACTCGACGTGTTTTCATTACTGAATGATTCAGCATTTTGAACGAATCGATTGAGTCAAAGATTCAATGAGCCATTCATAAACATCGGTCTCATTCTTGAATGATCAGTCGTTTGAACGAATCGTTTGAATGAATGAATCAATGACTCACTCATTAAGACGGTTGCCTGCCACCACCTACTGGCGGTTTAGTGTTACTTATATGTTTAAAAGTAGTATCATTATTTCCAAGTTTCTTATGTAAATTTAAATAAATTTCATAACATTATTTTATGCAATTGTTATTTTTCAGTGTAAATGATTTAATTTGATCAGCCCCTAGGGTAACAGCCCATAGTGTCTTATTATTCGAAATAATTGAATTTATTGATCAAATTTAAGAATTTAAAATGAAAGATGAAGCATACATTTACTAAAATTGGGTGAGGGGGTGCCCTTTAAAGGTGCAGATATTAAAATAATGTGATTTAAATATCAAAGCTGATTGAACACTGATGAAAATATTGTTTCAGAATAAATGAACACACACAAAATAAAAATCAAAAATCCGGACAAGCAACTTTTTTACTCAGACAAATGAATGGCAGATTTACTTGTCCAAAGGACAGGCGTATTAAAAGGCTTAATGTCGAGGCCTCCCTATAGCAATGTTATCAGGATACACATACACCGGTAGACAGTGGCCCACCTGGTGACCACGTCGTGGTCCACCAGAATTTATAGTTTACCCACCTCTTTTTTTACCACTACACCTCTGGGTCAAACCGTTCTTGTCTGTCAGTCATATAATGCAGGTCTACGGTCACCACCTCAAAGAGCATGCACAGAGAAGTCCAAATTAAACATGATTTAATGACTCGTAAATGTAAGTACACATTGATGGCCTAAGACATGAAATGAGCGGTTTGTGTGAGAAAATGAACAGTAATATCGTATTTACCTCTTGTAATCGCAGCCACGTCCAAGTGATCTGAGGGCGCGTCCGCTTCGGTCTGCGCAAGCGCCGGAAATGATCTCTCACGCGTATACATCAAAAATTGAACGTTGCCTGTTGATGTCTCGAAATAGTCTTCCATTGCAATTGGACGTGACTGTGGTTACTAGTGTTAAAGCGATAAAATATATAGCGTAAAGAGGTAAAGCGAAAAAATATATAGCGATAAAATAACCGATATATGTATCACAACTATTTTCAACTTTGACATGAATAAGAAATGTTTCTGGAGTAGCAAATCAGCATTTAAGAATTATTCATTAATGATGAATGATTTCTGAAGGGTCATGTGACACTGAAGACTGGAGTAATAATGCTGAAAATACAGCTTTGCATGACAGGAATACGACTATTTTAAAATACAAAAAGAGATATAGAGATGTTACAAAACAGATTTAAATTATAATAATATTTCCCAATATTTCTGCTTTCACTATATGTTTGATCAAATACATTTCCAACCCTAAACTTTTGAAAAGTGGCATTGAAAACATGTGCTTTTTTTTTTTAAGAAAATGTGTTATTACTTTTTACTCGATTTTTACTTCATATTTTGCAGTATATATACTTGTATACATACAGTATATAGTTGCAATTTTCTTGGCTATCCTAAAAACTATGTTCTCTGATGAATGGCAGACTCCTGCTTTGTTGATCATCTGGTTTTGTACTTCCTCTGTCCACAGAAGCCAAACTTCAGTCTCACCCATGAAGAGAAAACGCTTGACATGTGATGCCTGGGTGAGATATTTGGTCTTTCACTGTCTCCATCTGTGGCTCTTTCTCTCACTCACTCACCCAGATGATGGTAAAAACATCACTAGAGCTCCTCCATCTGGTGTCTGGCAGCACTGCAGCTGCATTACAGAAAACATTTTGCTTTTAAAACAAGTGTCTATGTGAATGCAGTGCTAATACCCTCCTAAAGTTCAAAGAGAGACTCAATATGGATTGACAGTGTTTGACAGGTTTTCAACCCCCCCCTATATTCCTCTATATGGGACATTTTGCACATATGTTTTGCTAATTCAACGGTTTAACAGTGCTGTTCAACATAAAATCCTGATATATGAATGACCCTTGTGTGTTTACCATTCCGGTCTCATTGACTTACCAATTACAAGGGTGTTTGGGGTTTGAAGGGGCTTTTGGCTCACTGATCTTTACTGGTCTGAGTGGCTAAGAGAGAAAAAAACAAAAAGTGTGAGACGGCCCTTGAGAGCCATATAAAAGAGGGGTTTTGTTTGAGACACTTGAGCCCGCAGGAGGAAATGCACGAGGAATTTCATCACTTTGATACGGCACTCATCACCACAGATGCTTTCCGCATTAGACCAAACAGCATCTGCCTCTAGCTGGCATTCTTTGTGTGAGATGGTTGGGTCAGAGTACACTGCTGCTCAGTTTCAGCAGCGTGCATTTGTCGCGATGTTGACGGACAAAGTGATGCGAAAGGGCACCTTCCTACGTTTCCTTGAAACATAAGAAGGAACGAATACGGCAGTGAGACCCACTCGAGCCAATCAAAGGGGCTGGTTTGGTTGCGGTCTTTTTGATGTGGCTTGTCGAGCAAGCATTTGTGGTTGTTCAGACTTTCTTCTGTCGTGTTTGACATTGGGCCGTCTGCTGACAGACGTGGCCGCTAGCCTTTGATGCCAGGGTTTAATTATGGCAAAGCTGCCTACACTGACTGATTGTGTTGCTCGCGGTGTTGTTAATTGTGCTTGTAGTCGCGCATTTGAGCTCGGCTAAATCGGCGCATGACGTTCAGATCAAATCGCCCCAGCAGAGAGCAACTGAAACAATTAGCCCGACACCACGCTAAGACGATAACGGCGTCCACGATAATTGTTTTATTTCAAGAGCTCCGTTTCTGAAGCCCTTTCTAATCTTCGAAAGCTAATTGAACTCTATGAAGCCGCCATCAGCAGATAAGATGCCATGCAAAACAACCAAACAAGTGCTATTCTGACCATTTCAAATCAAGCACTCCACTGAAACGCTGGAGGACGGGGCGTACGCGAGTCACGGATGGCGAGAGGAGATGCGTTCAAGAGCTTCGTCAAGGACTAAAACTCTAGATAACCTTAAAATAACAAATGATGCTCGGGTCAATTGCTGAGACTCTTATCGGCTTTAGACGGAGGTGGAGATCAGTGCTCACTGTCAGCTAACACTCGGCCCTGTCGATACCTTGCAGGTGTTGAACATCCCAACGGCTCATCAATTTGCATTCTGCGAGGCAATGTTAGTCACCATTATAACTTGACAATTCTTGTTTTTTTTAATGCAATATTGCTGTATTTATTCAAATTGAATTTATCAGTGCACATACGTTTTTGGTTTCACCTTATTTGGATGGTCCCTTTTTACACATTCTGTTGACTATAAGTAACGTTGCACCTACATACTAACATATACATATGTTAGAGTATGTATATGTTAGTATAAACACATATACTAACTCTCACTTGAGTGTTAGAAGAGTACTAGTAGACTGGTAGGGTTAGGGATAGAATAAGTTGACATGTGGTTGCAAATTTACTTATAGTCAGTAGAATATCTGTTGGAGGATCATCACAATAAAGAGTTATCAGATATTAAGCAGACAGTCTGCTAATACTGTAATGAGAGTTAGTCGACATGTAGTTGCAAAGTTCTACGTTCACACTGCAGGCTGAAAAGACCTAATTCCGATTTTTTTGCCCCTATGCGACCTGTATCTGATTTTTTCATGACAGTCTGAACGACACAGATCCGATCTTTTCAAATGCGACCCAGGCCACTTGGGTATGTGGTCCAAATCCGATATGTATCCGATCTTTTGAAATGCGAATTGAATCTGAACGGCCAGGTCACATATATCCGACACGCACATCATTGCACGCACCTGTAGCTAGCCAATACACGCTAACTCCAACGCGTTTCTGCACTGTTATGGGCTGCTGCAGACGTGTCTCTTCCCCAGTGTTGTGCCTGAACTCGTTCAATGAACGATAATGCATGAATGCGTTCATATTTTGGGCGAACGTGACAGTTCACGTTCGCCCAAAATAAATGTACCTACAGTATTACTGCAGATGAACATTATTGTGAACACGTTCATTCTGGTGTCTGTGAACGTGCGCTCTCTGTCAGTTTAACTTCGTTCAGTAGGGTGCCAGATTTCTATAAAACCCAGCTAAAACACATGTAAATATGCCTTAAAATGTAGCGAAAAAAACACCCAATCTGGCAACAAAGCAAGGAGCGGGTTTTATGACGAGGTCGGTGAGGATCGGAAAAATTTTACATTTATGTGCAAACTTTGCCCGTCGATAAAATAATTGTTGTCTGTGTTTGTATATGGGCTGTGGCAATAATAATAATAAAACAAAAGCTCGCAACATATGGAAAAAAAGAACTATTCCGCAAACAACCAGTGACGTCGTTGACCGTGGATTACTCTTCTGCGCATGCGGGTCACTTCTGGGTCATTTCACGTTGAGACAGGAGATCACAAAAGGTCGCATTTAATTGGAAATGTGAACGGCCTTGCAAAAAAAATCTATTTTTTTCAAAAAATCGGAATTGAGCATTAAGCCCTGCAGTGTGAACGTAGCCTAGTCAACGGAATGTTCAAAAGGGACCATCAAAATAAAATGTTACCAATTTTTTTTAAACTCATGTGCCTCGTAATCTTCAATGAAAATAACTTATCCTCCCTCTTGCAGCAAGATTTCTTCTCTGATGACGTGTTTACTGGCACATGTACAGGACGACCTGTTACTCACAGATCGACCAACAGCAAACCCCAACCATCCGATCAAGTCCGGTCCTACATTTTTTCTTGTTCCAGAAGCCGTTTCACTCAGATATACGTTACGATAGAGAAGAAAAGATGAACTAACAAACTATTTTAGGATGTTTTGTAGTATAAATAGTTTGTTTACACAAAGAAATACCAAAAAAAAGTCCACTACAAAGGGTCATGAAACCCTTTAATACGTTTTTTGAGATGTTAAATATGTACATATATGTACAGGTTGCACATTAATGAAAAAAACAATAGCACACATTGGACCCTATCATACACCCGGCGCAAGTGTTTTTAGCCACTTTCAGCCTGACGCACTTATCATTTTCACATCTTGCGCCACGTTTAAATAGCCAATGCATTTGCTCCCATTTGTGCACCAATGGGCGTGCTGGTCTGGAAACGAGGTGTGTTTGCTATTTTGAGGCAACTGAAATAGACTGCGCCATTGACCAACTCATGTCATGGGTCATACACATCCACAAAATTGTATTCCCTGACCAATTGTGCCTACTGTAAATATACAAATAAGTGAATATGACTACTTTTAAAATAAAATATAGCAAAACAATATGTACAAACAAGGTAAAACATTATACAGACCCATCAGTGAACTACCATCTAGAAATCTTTAGTCTCGCGAAAATATGAATTGTTGTGATTAGAGAGATGTTTGTATAAAATATCCCGTAAATATTTAGGTTTGCACAGTGAGAGGCTACAATTTATCTCCAGAAATACTATTTACTCAATTCTGCATATTTGAACTGCAAAAATCAACCGGAGAAAGAATGAAAGATAGCCTTTTGGGTAACACTTTATTTGAAGGGGTGTGCATAATGACACTGTCATAAACATGTCATAACACCTGTCATGAACATGAAGGAGTCTGAATGTTTATGACTTTTGCCATTAAGTGCCATTCGGTAAATTATGACACTTCTAATGCAAAGTTGACATTGTTTAAAATGTCGTTGTTATGACAACTTGACATTAACAAAGAGTAAGAATCTTTATTGTCATTGCACATCGGAATATACAATGAAATTAAAGTGCTTCTACGGCCAGTGCATAGTGACAACTATAATAAGAAAATATAAAAATATAAGAATAAATTATTAAAAAGAAACAACACATTTCCACATATAGCGCACACATTCATGAGTTCAATGACCTAATGGCCCAAGGAAAGAAACTGTTTTTGAGTCTGTTTGTCCTACTCTTGAGGCACCTGTACCTTCGGCCAGAGGGCAGGAGGTTAAACAGATACTGTCCTGGGTGTGAGAGGTCAGCAGTGATTGCCCTAGCTCTTCTGAGACACCGCGTGCTGGCGATGTCTTCTAGCGAGGGTAGCGGGCTGCCAATGATGTGTTGCGCCGAATTTATGACCCTCTGCAGGCTCTTTCTGTCCGCCACTTTGCAGTTTGCATACCAGGCCGTTATGCCATATGACAGGACACTCTCAATGGTGCTGCGGTAGAAGGCCACCAACAGTTTTTCCTCCAGATGGTTCCTTCTGAGTTTCATTAGGAAATACAGTCGCTGTCGAGCCTTTTTTACCACCACAGATGAGTTTTTAGTCCAGGACAGGTCGTCAGCTATGTATGTGCCGAGGAATTTATGGGAGGACACTCGCTGAACACAGTCCCCATTGATGCTCAGTGGGGCTGGTTCCCTCTTCTTTTTCCTGAAATCTATGACCATCTCCTTAGTTTTCATGGTGTTTAACAGCAGGTTGTGTCCAGAGCACCAACCTGCCAACCTGTTGATCTCATCCCTATATTCCGTCTCATCCCCACCGCTAATGAGGCCAATGACAGTAGTGTCATCCGCAAATTTAATGATGGTATTGGAGGGGTGGATGGGTGTACAATCATACGTGTACAGAGAGTACAGAAGAGGGCTCAGCACACAGCCTTGAGGGGAGCCTGTGCTGAGGGTCAGAGTGGAAGAGCAGGTGGAGCCTACCCTAACTGTTTGAGGGCGGTCTGTCAAGAAATTCTTTATCCAGGCACAGATGGAAGGTGGGAAAGCTAGGTTGGTCAGCTTGTTTACCAGGATATCAGGGATAATGGTGTTAAACGCCGAGCTGTAATCGATGAACAGCATCCTGACATAATTCCCTGGCTGCTCCAAGTGGATGAGTGCAATATGTAGAGCTATAGAGATGGCGTCTTCAGTAGATCTGTTTGCTCTATAGGCGAACTGGTGTATGTCCAGGTTTGAGGGGAGCCAGGCTTTGATATAGTGCAGGACAAGCCTCTCAAAACATTTCATAACCACTGATGTTAAGGCAATGGGTCTATAGTCATTGAGACACTTTGGGACGGGCATGATGATAGCTGACTTCAGGCACTGGGGGATGGTGGCCTGTGACAGTGAGAGGTTGAACAACCTAGTTAAAACTCCCACTAGCTGGTCAGCACAGGCACGAAGTACTTTTCCGAGTACACCATCCGGACCGGCTGCTTTCCTGGTGTTCACAGACTTCAGCACCTGCCTCACCTGGTGTTCTTGGAGTATGGGTGTACTGAGACAGGAGGTCTGTGATGACTGTGCTGCTGTGTGTGGAGCATCAATCTCAAAGCGGGAGAAGAAAATGTTCAATTCTTCAGCCAGCATTGCTTCATCGTTGCTGGTGGTGACGGGTGTAGTGCCTTTATAGTTGGTGATACTCTGTAGCCCCTGCCACACCAGCCGTGAATTGTTGTTGGCGAGGTGATCTTCCACTTTTCTCTTATAAGCAGCCTTAACAGCTTTGATGCCTCTCCTCAGCTCTGCCCTTGCCACGTAGTACTGTTCTTTGTCACCTGACTTGAAGGCGCAGTTACGGGTTCTCAAAAGCCTCCGGACATCCGTGGTCATCCATGGCTTTTGATTAGGATATATTCGGATGCACTTCTTCACTGTGACATTGTCAGTGCAGTATTTTATGTAGGACAGAACAGACTCTGTGTGCACCTGCAGATCGGGATGATCAAATATGCTCCACTCAGTGCGCTCAAAGCAATCTTGAAGCTGAGAAAGTGCTCCTACCGGCCAAATTTGAATATTTTTTGTGGCAGGTTTCGATTTCCTCCTGAGAGGAGTATACGCAGGGACCAGGAGCAATGAGAGATGGTCCGACATGCCCATATGTGGCAAGGGTACTGCCCTATAAGCCTTCTTCAGATTGGAATAGACATGGTCTAATGTGTTCATCCCTCTGGTAGAGCACTTTACATACTGTATAAAGTTAGGGAGTACAGACTTAAGGCAAGCTTGATTAAAATCTCCTGCCACAATCAAAGCACCCTCTGGATAAGCCTGCATTTGTTTGTGTATGATGGCATACAGCTGGGAGAGTGCTGTGCTAACTTTAGCATCTGGTGGAATATACACAGCTGTAATAATCACCGTTGTGAGCTCTCTGAGCATGTAAAAGGGTCTGCACTGCACGACCAATACTTCTAAATCCGAAGAGCACTGTGAGTGAATAACCCTGCTGCTTGTACACCAGTCTAAATGGACATAAATACAGAGCCCCCCTCCTTTGCTCTTACCGGAATTTTTATTCCTGTCGAAGCGGTGCATGAGACGGCCGGTTAGCTGAACGGCCGAGTCCGGGATGAGCGGATGTAGCCAGGTCTCCGTGATAATCATCACACTGCAGTTGCGAATATTTTGATTGTTTGCTGTCAGTAACTCCAGTTCATCAAATTTATTGACGATAGACCTGGCGTTCGTTAGTAAGATGCTTGGTAGCGGGGGTTTGTAAGGCTGTTTCCTGAGCCGTGCTAGTAGGCCGCCCCTGCAGCCTCGCTTCTGCCTCCGCTCTCTGCGCCGCCTCCGGCGTCTCGTAGGCCCGACGATAATCCATGGTGAGCCCGGTGATCTCGCTATTCCCAGCGGGATGTTGTGGAGCCGTTGGTACTCCTCTGTTATATTCCTCTGACATGCAAATCCCACCTTTCTCAGCATAGCTAGGGAGTAGGTGTGTTTTATCACACTCATATTCACTCGTCCGCACAAAAACATCCATACTAGCACATAAAAAATACAACAAGACCGAGAGCTAAAAGCCACTGCGTCCGTGCGCGCCGCCATCTTGGATCAAAGACAAAAATGTCTTGATTATGACAACTTGGCATTAACACAGACAGAAATGTCTTTGTTATGACAACTTGACATCAACCAAGAAATCATAACCTGTCACAAATATGTCATAACAGGTCTAATTATCAAACTTAAAGAAGTTATTTAGCTTTGTGTTAACATTACATTACCCTGTCATATGTGGTTGGTTTTGACTTTGGCCTTCATTACACCATAACTCTGTCATGAATATTTTACTTGTCCTCAAGTAAAGTGGAACACATTGTACTAGTTATAAAGATGTCATTAAGGGCTATATTACACTGTCAAATACTTTAACAACAGTGTCATTAATATTTCCCCTTACCTCAAGTAAAGTGGAACACGTTGGACTAGTTATAAAGATGTCAGGTTGACAGGTTATGATTTCTTGCTTAACATCAAGTTGTCATATAAAGACATTTCTGTCTTTGTTAATGTCAAGTTGTCATAACAAAGACAATTTAAACAATGTCAACTTTGCATTAAAAGTGTCATAATTTACCGAACAGTCATAAACATTCATAAAGACTCCTTTATGTTCATGACAGGTGTTATGTCATGTTTATGACAGTGTCATGTCAGTCTT
Source organism: Cyprinella venusta (assembly GCA_038021265.1). Taxonomy (NCBI): domain Eukaryota; kingdom Metazoa; phylum Chordata; class Actinopteri; order Cypriniformes; family Leuciscidae; genus Cyprinella; species Cyprinella venusta. Next base: position 6,979,572 of record CM075874.1, read on the forward strand.
ATGCACACCCCTTCAAATAAGTGTTACCGTCTTTTGTGATAGATAGAACACAAAAGTTTTCTTTCATCTCTCATAGAGAACCATCTTCTCTTAATTTTAAGAACATTCATTACATCTAACCAAGTTTCAAATGCAAGTTCCTCCTTACAACAAATGTGAATGTCGCTAAGACCAGAGTGGAAATGAACATGCTCAGCCCGTTCTCATCCCAAGGCGTCATCTAACTGAAACTTTTGACCATGCCTCAACATGCGACGCACATAGCGCCAAGATGAGATGCGCCTCCTAGTGGTCTAACCCTAACCCTACCCCATACCTAAACCTACCCTCGTCATTTAACTGGCCATGTGCGTCGTATTTAGACACATGGTCAAAAGTGTCAGTTAGATGATGCCCTAGGATGAGCATGTGTTGACACTACATATCTATTCATGTCACAAAAGACAAAATAACACTGACTTGGATCCCTTCATGCAATTTGGGATCGCTTGGTCTGTTTTAAGTTCTGCAAGTTGAAAATAAAAAAGCAGTCTCCTCAACAAAATTTGATTTGAGGAATCATTCATTTCGACACATACTCAACTTATTAAAATATTCAGTGGTAGAGGTTTCAGCACATCACTAAGTTGAAAATAGTGTAAAAAGTGTTAGGTTAAGTGTTAGTGAAAACCTTTTGCAGTATCCCCAGTTTCGCACTGTCAGAAGAAACGGTGAAGAAGAAAAAAAAAAACACAGAACACCACATCACAAAAACTGAAAGCAGGAACCTAAGAGACACACACAGCACTGACACGCATCCGACCTCAGACGAGATGTTTCTCCATGACACCTGTGAGGCCTTCGAGAGACCTGCTGCCCCTTTTATCTGTCAGACTCGCTTTACCATTTCTAAGCAGGTTAAAATTACACAGCACAGGTGTTTTGGAGACAGGATTGGGCTGACAGACGGGTATGTCACAGCACAGCCAACCACTTGTGTTCACCACAAAGATCTCTCTTGTCCGACAACAGCCTCGCCACTGTAACATCATGGCTCTGGTTACTGAACCGCCCTCCATCACATGTATCGCAGCAGTGCAGGCTGAGTTTCAAAGCCAGCAGATAGTTTTTTAGGGGGTCTGTTTGAAACGAAGAGCACCTGTCACTGATGAGACCCGTGCTTGGATTACTTCAATCTTTAAAGGACTAGATAAATGTTTAAACAGTCTCACTCTAAGATGCTTCTCATGAAATGGAGGTAATACATGAGCTTGGTTCTAATGATGGTGTCAAAAGCAGGAAATGTTAGCGAATACATGCGAACCATCCACTCTCTCTCTCTTGCTTCACGGAGTGAGAGCATATGATGATAACTACAAGAATATAGGCTTAATTCAGGAAGTATGGGAAAAATAGCTCTGTTGATTGCGTTCATTATTTTTAACGCATTAAGCAGCAAATATTAATCATCGAAATAAAAAAAAAACATTTGTCAGACTCTGTAAAATATGCTAAGTGTTAATGTCAGATATTAAAATATAGAACCTACCATTGCATGCGATCTGCAGGAAATCACATCATTACCGCATGACCAACGCATTCTCATCGCAAGGCGTCATATACGACGCTTTTGCCAATGCGTATACATCCAACGCACATGGCACCCTTTAGCGTCAAATGAGACACTTTGGTTAGGTCTGGGGTAGGGTTAGGGTTAGACCACTAGGATGCGCCTTCTGCCCCATATATATCTGTGCCTTTTAACGCTAAAGGGTGCCATATGCGTTGGATGTCTACACTTTGGCAAAAAGTGTCGTATATGACGCCTTGCGATGAGAATGTGTTGGTCATGCGGTAATGATGTGATTGCTTGCAGATCACATGCAATGGTAGGTTCTATTTTTAAATCTCTGACATTAACACTAACGCTGATTGGCCTCTGCTCAATGAGATTGCTTGCTCAACATTTAACTCTCTGGTGCTCTCCGCGTGCCGGTCAAAAATTACAGATTTTATTTTTTTCTTCTTCACTACATAAATGTAATATATTTTATTTCAATAATGTTTTTATTTCATATTTTGTATGTTTAGGTTTTATAGTACTACATTATATTTATGCTGCATTTATAATCCATTTATTCACTTTCTGAGCATAGAACTTCGTAACTGTCGTAAATATTGAATGTTTTAGAGGACAGACTTAAGTTTGATCTCTTTTCAAAGATGACACTTGGCGTGAAAAAAGTTTACTTTAAAAAAGTTACATAGATTTACTTTTATTGTTATGACAAACATGCAAAAATACTATTTTCAATTTGTATATATATATATGTATATATATATATATATATATATATATATATATATACATACATACATATTATGTACACATATGTATATATAAATACATATATATTATATATATAAAAACATATATAATACATATATAGACGAATCCGACGAGCGTCCTTGTGTAGGCTGCCATCTTGTAGCGACGCCATTACTGAGCTGTTAAACCGGCATAGACATATGCACCGGTATGTAAACAAACCTCGGAGATAAGGTGATAACGCACCCTCGATGACAGCTACAGCCAGGCAGACTTGTTGGGTTGATGATTTTGGACATTGGCCTCCAGTCACAGATGAAGGTACAAACGATCTTACAGATTATTTATGAAAATAGCTTGGCAAGCTAGCTAGGCTAACGTTTGCTACCGAATAAACTAAAAAAAGATCTGTTCATTTGGCAACAATAAATAAATAAATAAATGAAATCAAATAAACAAATTCATGTTTTTCATTTGTGTCCATTATTTATCTCATTTTTACATTGCAACGGGCATGGGTAAGGTAATGTTACAGCTAGAAAGTATACACAATATCGACCAACTAGTGTTTTTAAACCATGGAAAGAGGTCAATATAACAGCAGGAGAACAATTATGTCACATAACGTTACATTTAGCTCAGGAAAGCCATTTAATGACCATAGCATGTTAATTAAATAGAAAAAATAGGAGATTTTGCTGATCACTATATCACACATTTATTATATTTTTTTACTTATGTCATTAAATAATTGTTATTATACGCGAATGTCCGCGTCTTGTACTCGCCCAGGAAATCTGTGTAAACCGTACGGCACCTGACAGGGGCAGTCGACCCGGGGTATTCACAATGTTTTCTCTTCAAAATTGAAATTTTACTGCCACCATTGAAACAATTTATAATGGGAACTGTTTACCCACTCGACATTATACAAGGGACGTTGTAACGTTAGTGACAGTCGTAAATCGCGGGCTGTTTATTCCTGTGGACGCAAGTTGCAAATAAAACAATAGAAGGCAATGGAGCAACGCTACCCAGCAACAGCTCAGTAATGGCGCCCGCTTATTTCCGGTAGTTTCGCCGGATTCGTCTATATTTTCAAAAACATGTTTTACTCTAAAACTTTGAGAAAATCAGAGCCATAAATCTAAACAAGTGGTGAAATAAAGTTGAGGCTGATTTCTCAAAAATGAGCTTTCAGTGAGATTTTGTTTAGCCGCAGTACCAAAAGTTTTCACTAGGGGAAATTAGTCTCCCATTCATTTCCAATGCAGTCAAAAAATAAGCACAAGTGTGACTATTTTTTGCAAGACCATTTAACCTCTCCGAATCTTGTCCATGATATGTTTTTTGTTCACATGGCAAGTGCCATGTAAGCCTTATCTAAGTTACATACCATTCCGAGAAAAAAATAATTTTAAAAAATTTGGTCAAAAATGACCAAAGTGCACCAGAGGAGTCTGGTTCATTGTTTGCTGTAAGATAATCCTGAAGCGCATAGAATTTAGGATTTATGTATGTCTTTTTATCCGGCAGCATCAGAAATAATCAACAACAATAGCGGATAAAGTCGTCGATCAAGACCAAATACATTAACATTGCCATATTCAGTGCATTGTAAAACTATTCAGAGAGTTGTCATGATACACACACACACACACACACACACACACACCGTATATCACACCTCGCTCTTCTGCTGCTCCAGAGTGATTGACTTTGTATAAGAGGTATTTTAACATCAGAAAGTGACACCTACATTCAATAACCTTTTTAGTTTGTTTTGTACTTTTTAAAATCTACATTTTCCCATGCTCAACTTTATTGTGTGAGAACATTATTTGTTAACACACATTATGTGTGAAACTACAGCACAAAAGCAAGAAACACACGCCATTCAACATGCCCCCTTGAGGGTGCATTTCTTGCAGCTAATGCATGTTCATATTTGTGTTTGGATATGTTGGGAACACGGCCGGGTTTGATTGACATCAGCTGCGGCTGGTAAAAACATTCTGTTGTGAAACAACATCAGTTCTTCTGTCACTGGTGCTCCACTGTGGCCCGAGGCTTCAGTATAATGCAGCTGAAGCAGAAATATATCCGAAAATACAGCTCTCAAACATCCCGACAGGCTTGAACTTCTGTTTCTCCTATTTTTATTTCCCCCATTTATGTTATCAATGAAGGAGAGTTGATGGATTAGTGGCTTTATAAAACCAATACACTTAGTAAAATCCCTAGAAAATACTAAATGGTACTAATTGGAATTTTGGAAACAGTACAATAGCAATATCTAGAGTTTTTGCACTTTGCACTTCTGTAATGTAATGTGCCATATTGTGTAAAACGTATTTGGATGTATTTTTTATCGCAAAAATCAATAAATTGATGTATTCACTCTCTTTCACTATTAACTGCATTGATTGTTTTGTATTTGTAAGCACAGGATAACTTCTTGCAAAGATCACAACATACATATGCACACATGAATATGTTCTAAACCTTGTTCTAATGTAAATTAATTTGGCATATTAACAAGTCGCTGCATACCTGAGGTCATTCGCATAAAACACGTCCAAACTTATTTAGGTTTTCTCAACAAGCTTTCTTTTACAACTATTCATCACTCTCAACAAAGATACTGTGAAAGCATGATCTTCAAGCAATGCAAAACACAATCACTTTAAAACAGACTCAGATTACAATGCTCTCATTAGCCAGCTCAACATATGCATACTAGCATTGTCAAACAGAAACGTCTTTAAATGTAGTTTTTCTTATCTCTTTATATATATGGTGAATATACTGTATTTAAGATGAAATTACATCAAAATTACATCACAATTATAGGGCCACCTAGAGTAGGCCTATGTGACTTTTTGATGTGTGGTTTAATTTAAGTCAGAATTGCAAGACATAAACTCGGAAACAAGCTTCCATACATTTTTTCTTGCTTTCGCTGCATTGTAAAATATTTTTTGCTCTGATTATTTATCATAAACTTAAATTTTAACATTAGAATAAGAAATAATATGTTGTTTCAACTTAAAAAAAGAATGTATTCGTGGTTGACGTAAAATATTAAGTTTAGTTAACTTTAGTTTATTAAGTTGGATATTTACTTTATCTACACAAAATTTAAGTTTTTATAACTAATTGCAGTATTCAGTATTCTCTTAACTGCTTCAGATCACAGTATTAATTAGGTAATCAAAGTACACTTTTAAAAATATCTGATTACATTTACAATAAAAAAATGTAAATATTACTGTTTTACAGGATGCTTGTATATTTTACAACTTTAAACGGAAATTTCAAAATTGATGTTTCAAAATTGATGAAATTCATGTCCAAATTTACTCCAAAATGCACAATCCATTTAGGCCCTGTTTACACAAGAACGCTCGCGGGTGAAAATGTAAAAATATTTTATCGGATGTGCCTTTCGTTTACACGGCGACGGTGTTTTTGAGGCTTAAAAACGCAAAAAAGTGAAACCACCCTCCAGAGTGGAAATCTTAAAAACGCTCCACCACCGCATTCCCGTGTAAACGGTAAAAACGCAAAAGTCTGCTTGACTTTGAAGTTTGTACACAGGCGCGTGGACTTGGTGTTGTTGTAGTATGCAGTCTTAGCCGCCTGAAGTACATACTACGTTGAATTTCACACACTTTGCGTCACCGTTTGCAAGCGGATTTCCCTCGTCTAAACGCAGAATAAAAAGTGATGACGCAACGCCACTTTTGCGTTTTCTCTTCAGTATCATTTCCGTGTAAACATAGCCTTAAACTCACTCAATGGCAAAAGGTTTTTGAACCATACTGACAAGGTGGCGTGTAATTGCTTCTCCTTAATTTCTCTGCAATGCAGTTGCACAGTTAGCATGAAGACGAACGAGGATGATAATGGTTTTTAATGACAAAACTCTTAACATTCAACATTAATGCACCATACACAAAGGATAACCGACCAGAAGTGAGGGAGAACACAGGGTTTAACAGAACAGAATGTGGAAACAAGGAACAGCTGGGGCAAATAAACTGATAATGACAAGTAAACAGGTGAATTAACTAAACAGCAATGAGGAGCGGGAAAATGGAAACAGCACTGAACCAAATACACAAACAGCGGGGAAAACACAGGACACACATGTAACAGTTTTACCCCAAAATTAACTGATAACCACCATGATAAAACGTGGCCTCTCCATAAAACATGGCTATTACTCTTGAAGTTGAACAGGGTCATACACAGATATAAAAACACTATCAGGCTAACACACATGCCATTAAAATAATGTAATAAACAATAAGGTGCCAATTACACGACCCGATTTGCAACTAAAAACAAACTTTTTAAGCGTTTTGATTGTTAACTTAGACGACAGCTGTGTTTTAGGGGCCTATGTCGTCTGTACTCAAAAAAAAAAAAAAAAAAAACGCTAAGGAAAAACTTTTTCATTTTTTGTATCATTGTACTAACTATAAATGACATTAAATTTAACACAAAACACTTTATCTGTTATCTGCATTACCGATAACAAAAAATTAGAAAAATGAAATTATAAGTGATGTATAATGCAGGGACATCTTTTATTTTTATTTATTTATTTATGTTACGCGGCGGTAGACAAGATAAGATCCAAATGCAGCTTTATTGAGAATCGTCAAACAGGCACGGATCAGGCAACAGCAAAACAGGGTTATCAGAGAATCAGCGCAGAGAGTAGTCAGGTCACAGGCAAGAGTTCGGGGCAGGCAGCAATAAACAAAGTCCAGTAACAGTCCAAGGTCAGGCCAGGCAGAGATCGATCACAGAATCCAAAACAGTCCAAAGTACAAAACCAGAAAACCAGGAACAGGGAAAATAACGCTCAGAAATTACAGCCGGGGCAATGTAATACTTCGCAAAGAGTTCATGTGAGGGTGTGGTTTATATAGGAAGTCCGATGAGGTTCAGGTGTGTGCGTAATCAGTCCAGCGAGGTGTATGATGGGAAACGGAGTTCTTATAATAAATGAACAGTTCTGATGTGGAGTGCCCTCTGGTGGTTTCCTCGGGCACTCCACCTGGTGATCGTCACATAGCCCCACCCCAAAGAGCGGCTTCCAGACGCTCAACATAAGAAAAACAAAACTGTCCAGGTGGGCGGTGGAGCGGAGGCGGATCTGGGGGTGGGGTGGAGGGCCAGGTCCATGGATCAGAGGAGGAGCAGGCGACCAGAGCGTATCAGGCGACCAGAGCGGAGCAGGCTGTGCAGGGGACCTGGGCGGAGCAGGCTGTGCAGACGACCAGGGCGGAGTTGGCTGTGCAGGCGAAGGCCAGGGCGGAGCTGGACGAGGTGAAGGCCAGGGCGGAGCTGGACGAGGTGAAGGCCAGGGCGGAGCTGTCGGACCCTCGGGCGTCCAAGGCGGAGCAGACTGTGGGCATGGCCAGGGCAGAGCTGTCGGACCCTCGGGCGTCCAAGGCAGAGCAGACTGTGGGCATGGCCAGGGCAGAGCTGTCGGACCCTCGGGCGTCCAAGGCGGAGCAGACTGTGGGCATGACCAGGGCAGAGCTGTGGAACCCACAAGCGTCCACGGCGGTAAAGACCTCTCAGGCGACCACGGCGGTGAAGAGCTCTCAGGCGGCCACAGCGGTGAAGACCTCTCAGGCGGCCACGGCGGTGAAGAGCTCTCAGATAGCCACGGCAGTGAAGACCTCTCAGGCGGCCACGGTGGTGAAGACCTCTCAGGCGGCCACGGCGGTGAAGAGCTCTCAGATAGCCACGGCAGTGAAGACCTCTCAGGCGGCCACGGTGGTGAAGACCTCTCAGAAGACCTTTCAGGAGACCACGGCAGTGAAGACTTCTCAGAAGACCACAGTGGTGACGACCCCTCAGCTGGCCACGGCGGTGCAGACCCCTCAGACGGCCACGGCGGTGAAGTCCCCTTGGGTGACCATGGCGGTGAATACCCTTTAGGAGACCACGGCGGTGGAGGATGAGACGAAGGCCATGTCTGCAACGCCTTCATGGCCCTCACAGAGTGCCTACTGCCCCCCCCCAAAAAATACTTGGGAAAATCCCCAGGGATCTGAAGGGCACAGCTAGAACAGAGCTTGAAGGGTACTGGTGAGGCGAGGCGCAGAGGCGGGGCCGGCAGGGCGAGGCGCTGAAGCGAGGCCGGTAGAGCGAGGCGCAGAGGCGGGGCCGGTAGAGCGAGGCGCAGAGGCGGGGCCGGCAGAGCGAGGCGCTGAAGCGAGGCCGGTAGAGCGAGGCGCAGAGGCGGGGCTGGCAGGGCGAGGCGCTGAGGCGAGGCCGGTAGAGCGAGGCGCAGAGGCGGGGCCGGTAGAGCGAGGCGCAGAGGCAGGACGAGGAGTCCTGGTACGCTCACCGGAGCCTGGCGAGCCGAACGATTCCTCCTTCTCCTTCTGCGGCGGCGTATCACAGGGTTAGACACACTCACTGGGCTAGACGATTCACTCATTGGACTTGATGATTCACTCACAGGATTCAATGGTTCATTCACTGGACTCAATGGTTCACTCAGACTCAATGATTCACTCAATGGACTCGACGATTCACTCACAGGATTCAATGGTTCATTCACTGGACTCAGTGGCTCACTCAGACTCAATGATTCACTTACTTGACGCAATGGTTCACTCACTGGACTCAGTGACTCACTCACAGGGCTGACGTGAATCGTGTGCTCGGCTGAACTGACGTGAACCTTGGGCTCGTTAAAGTTCATGTGGAGCGCGGGCTCGGCAGGGCTGACGGTGAGCGCGGGCTCGGCAGGGCTGACGGTGAGCGCAGGCTCGGCAGGGCTGACGGTGAGCTCACGGAGGTCCTCCACCACTTCCACCGTAAACGATGATCCGCTTAACAGAAGGGCCTGGTCGATATATTGTTCTAAAGTCCAGTGAGGATCATGCAAGGGCATGAATGAACTGAGCGGCTCAGAAAGTCCTCCCCGAAAGAATATCATCAGGCATTCCGTGCTCATTGAGGTAAGATGTGCTATATCAATAAACTCCATTACATACTCCTCAATTGTCCGATCTCCCTGACGGAGACACATAATCCGTGCACCAGGGTTCCCGCTGGTCATTGCTGCTGGATCTGAAGCGGCGAAGTATTCTGTTACGCGGCGGTAGACAAGATAAGATCCAAATGCAGCTTTATTGAGAATCGTCAAACAGGCACGGATCAGGCAACAGCAAAACAGGGTTATCAGAGAATCAGCGCAGAGAGTAGTCAGGTCACAGGCAAGAGTTCGGGGCAGGCAGCAATAAACAAAGTCCAGTAACAGTCCAAGGTCAGGCCAGGCAGAGATCGATCACAGAATCCAAAACAGTCCAAAGTACAAAACCAGAAAACCAGGAACAGGGAAAATAACGCTCAGAAATTACAGCCGGGGCAATGTAATACTTCGCAAAGAGTTCATGTGAGGGTGTGGTTTATATAGGAAGTCCGATGAGGTTCAGGTGTGTGCGTAATCAGTCCAGCGAGGTGTATGATGGGAAACGGAGTTCTTATAATAAATGAACAGTTCTGATGTGGAGTGCCCTCTGGTGGTTTCCTCGGGCACTCCACCTGGTGATCGTCACAATTTATTTATTTTGTTGTTGTTGTTTTTTTTACTATAAATTAAATGGTAATTCATAGTTTTTACTTGCAAAACCAATAAACTTGGAAGAATTGTACAGTAAAACTATGTTTAATGTGATGTTAAACCATTTACAGTTATCCATAAGGTAACTTACTGTTAACCAGTTAAAATGTTTTACCATATAATTTTTACAGTATTTTTCTGTAAAAAATTACTAACATGGCATGACCATCTGATACCATGGTATGACCATAGTATATCTTTGCAAAGGTAGTTATGAGAATTTACTCCAAAATGCACAATCCATTTAAACTCACTCAATGGCAAAAGGTTTTTGTACCGTACTGATAAAGCGGCGTGTAATTGCTTCTCCTTTCTCTGCAATGCAGTTGCACAGTTAGGCTTAAAAGTTCATATTATCTTTCTTTATGAAACAAATGCTTTATTATTCGTGTTTAGTATGGATAATAAAACATAGCCAGATTTAGACTTTAATTTATAGGACAAGCATGGCGAATACAGCATCTTCGAGGTGCTGCTTGCTTGTGTTGCACAAGTAGTAATTGTCTCCCGTCTCTTGTAATTGTGTTGCAATGCATTTGATTTGCAAAGAGAGACTTCGAGTTTGTTTCTGAGAGGGAAACAGAAGTGCTGCATTATATAAAACACAATGTTTGATTGTGTGAAATGTCATAGGGATTGATTCTGCTCCTGCATTACCATTCTAATCAGTGGTGTAGAACCACATGTAAAAAAAAAAACACACGGCGCCCCGGGCTACGACGGAATTGGACAAGGCCCGGGAAATTGTGTCCGTGCTTGAAACAAGTGTTAGGTGATTGTTTACTTCATGTCTTTAAATTGCATTTCTTCCGTTTTAATTCCTGCGGCGTTGGGAGAGGGAATGGGGCTTTTTTTTCCCCACAGTCATCCTCGTGCGACGTGAACGCAGCCTTTTGGATGCTTACCAAATGCAAATGTCACGACCTGAGGGCAGGAGCGACAGCACTGTCTCCACGGAAATTCAAGGCAGAGTTGAGGGACACAGTGTGGCAGGTGACTGCTCTTGACACACGCAATTACAAATATGGGCCCGAAAACACGCCGCGGCGCTCCGACCCAATGACTTGTGCGCGTACGAGCGAGCAAAGTCTGTTGTATATGATATTATAACTCAATATAGCATCATGTTTTCCACTCCAGCAACTGAGAACACAGTTTTAGCAAGGTTGTCCGATCCGCTTCTCATTTACAAGAGTAAAGAAAAATGTTCTGCAGTAATATTTCCATGGCTCAGAGAGATGTCCATCACTGCAGTCACTGCACCACTGCGGCACAAAATTCACAACTGGAGGAGTACATGTATGCGCACAATAAGATTGTGTAACAATATGTCCTCAAGATGTTTCATGGGTGCAACTCCTCTCTCATCATCACAATCATCACAACAAGTAATAGGGGAAAGTTACATTTCTGCCTGACCATGATGAACAACAGTAAACTACAAATGCTACACAAGGGAAAACCCAAAACAGTCTCATGAAGATGTGTATCTATACCACGAATGTCATGTCTCGTGGCATTTATATGCCAAAAAGGGTTTTCGCGTGCTTATGCTACACACTAAAAAACCCTGGGGTAGGTTTAGGCATACTGTAGATATCTATATAAAGGCTAGATATCTCGTCCACGCTGCTGGCCAATGGAGGTCGACGTCTGCACCTGGCGGCCATCTTGTCACAGGCAGCTTGCTCACTCGCAACATTGTGTTAATGGTATATGTACTATTTTAATAACCATAACTTGCTCAATTTTCTACCGATTTTCAAACGGTTTGGTTTGTTATAAACGTCAGAGATGTAGTTATGACACAGCATACTTATGAATAATAAGTGTATAAATAAATAATCATCCAGATAATTATAGCCACGTTAATACCGTTTGTAAGAAATCAAACCATTTGTAAATCCGTCAAGATTTCAACGAGATAAGAGTATTTGTGTTCGTACTGACCACTCATCTTACATCAGCTTGCCTGTGACATGATGGCCGCCGGTGATGACGATGGAAACTCCGCCTTAAGACATCTAGCCTATATATAGATATCTATGGGTTTGGGGGGGGGGGGGGGGGGGGGGGGAGTTATACGCCAAAAAGTGCGTATCATATGCACGCGAAAAACCATATACACGCAAAAACTGTTTTTGGCGTATAAATGCCACGAGAAATGGCATTCTTTCATGAGACGGGGCTCGAAAACCTATACTTATTGTGGAAGCAATTTTAAGGTTACACTTTATTTTAAGGTGCACTGTAAATTCATAGTTTTTATCCACAAGTTTCCTACGCCCCATGAGGCCTTGCGTCAAAAGTGGGCGCGACTTCCGGTTCGAAGTAAACAAAGCGCGACTTGACATGCTTGACACTCGTTCATTCAACAGTTGACAGTCATTCAAGTTATAGCGATCCAAGCTAGCTAACGATGTGGGAACACAACCTCAACGAAATTCAAAAGAGTGAAATAACAGTACCTTTTACCCTCCGCAGTAGTTGATTGGGAGTATTATAATAACATTATTAATAATCAATACTCATCAAGGCATGGTGACAGACAGTTGTGCGAGCTGACAAACAATTAAAATAAAAAATACACACTTAGTCATTGTACTTTGGAGTTTATTCAAAATTATAAATGAATGTGCTACCTGAATACATTAACTGGCACATTTGGTATTCTGTCAACACAGGCTTTGATCCTGAGTTTAGGTGTAACAATAGTAGCGAACAGCCAAACACTTATAAAACAGTTTATAAAATGTTAAGAATTTAAACAAATGTACACAGGAAGATTCGTGATGGAAACTACAGACGTTCGTTGGCGGGATCAGAGACGGGCTCTGGCAGGATCACTCTGATTTCGTTTTCAGCTTATGTTCAAAACAATCACGTTTAAGCCACTGAATTAGTTTAGTCCGGTTATACATACAACCGCGAACAGCACATGTTGTCCCTGAGCTCCGTAACAACATCTCTCATAAAGATTTGCGTCTTTAAATAGTAAAATAATTCTCCGAAAAACAGCTAGCCTCTTCGCTAACTAACACACAAAATACCATTGGAATGCTACTTCCGCCGCCTCACCGGAAGTTTCACCCACTTTATTTTTTTACAGAAGTGCCCCTCGGAAACTTGTGGATAACTAACACTTTTTTAGATAACTTTACTTAATGTCTTAATTGTAAAAATCTAGTAATCTGCACTATAATTCGCATACATTGCCTTGGTTACTTTCCAAGTAAGATTAATTGATTGGTTTGTGTGCCATTTTGTCAAGCAAAAAAAAAACATATAAATTAATTAATAATAAATAAAATAAATTATATATATATATATATATATATATTAGGGCTGTCAAACGATTAATCGCGATTAATCGCATCCAAAATAAAAGTTTGTGTTTACATAATATATGTGGGCGTAGTGTGTATAATTATTTTGTATATATAAATAGACACATACGTGTATATATTTAAGAAAAATGTGTTCTTAATATATCAAATATTTATATTTATACATAATATTAATTATGTATAAATATATATAAAGTATATACTTTCAGATTTTTCTTAAATATATACATGCATGTGTGTCTATTTATATACAAAATAATTATACACACTACGCCCACATATATTACGTAAACACAAACTTTTATTTTGAATGCGATTAATCGCGATTAATCGTTTGACAGCCCTAATATATATATATGGTAACACTTTACAATAAGGTTCATTATTTAACATTAGTTAATACATTAACTAACATGAACAACACATTTGTTACAGTATTTGTTAATCTTCGTTGATGTTAGTTAATGATAATAAAGCTGCTCATTGTTTGTTCATGTTAGTTCACAGCGCATTAACTAATGTTAACAAGATTTTAATAAAGTATTAGTAAATATTGAAATTAACATTTACAAAGATTAATAAATGCTGTATAAGTGCTGTTCATTATTAGGTCATGCTAACTAATATAGTTAACTAGTGTTAACTAATGAACCTTATTGTAAAGTGTTACCATATATATATATATATATATATATATATATCATGCATATACCGTAATCATTTAATAGTGTTCTATGTAAACAGGTTCCCAACATTTTCTTTTTGTTTTGTTTTTTTCCTTGAAAATCGTATTCGAATGAGCGGCAATGGGCAAATATGTTGTATCCACCCCTTCAATCAATGTCAAATTTGAATTGGATGAGAAAATTTGGGACCTAACACAAAATAACTGCTTTCAACAGATCAATCTTTATTCTTAAATTTTTTTTTAAAAAAAAAGTCGAAGAACATTTGATGTAAACTCAAAAAGCTGCACCTATTGCATAATCTGTAATATGAAAACACAACAAACAACAAATCCATTTTTTTTCTTTACATTTGTCCCTGCGAGGACCTCCTTCCCTTTCCTTTACCTCTGTTAAAATGTTGTCAAAATGATTCCAGTTCACATGCATATGAGGAAGCAACAAACAATTCTGAACAATTTTTAAGGCCAGACAAGTAATTTGTTGAGGTCAATCTGTAAAGAAAGACTACACGCCCGCACACATATTAGGCTATTCAAACACAGAAATGTGAGGAAAACTGCTAGCGGCTGCTAGCAAATACAATTGACCAATACGGCTGAAAACTACATTGCAGCTCAAGAATACAGAAAGAAAGCCTAGTGTGAGTCGTCGGCTGAATGAAACTTTCCCTGGAAAGTTTGATGAGGTGTGATATGTTCTTCTTGACTCTTTTAGCCTCCTGACAATGCTACCATAGTCTAAAAGTGACAGTAAATGTTCACTGGAAACTCATAGAGCTTTACTTAAAGAAATCCTAAACTACAGTGACTCTTTTATACGATTGTTTGTGAATACATAAGAAGATTACAAATTGTGGACAATAACAGGAATTGTGACAGATTTGTGTGAAGATTTTAAAGTGATATTACATGGCAGATGAAAGCGTAGCTGCGTGTGTTGACCAAAAGAGGACGCCAAAGCCCACAGAAAAGGCTGTAGAGGAGAAAATACAAAGGCTGAGAGGAGAAAGCAAGGGGAAGTTGGCACAAATAACCAAACAGAAGAATGATTTAGCTAAATTGAAGGAAAATGAACGCAATGTTATTTTCAGTAAAGATGAAGCATTGGTTTGAAAGATGCTCAATACAGTATGAACAGACTAATGAAGAGTTGTGTGTTAATACTGTAGATTAAGATAAGAAAGCTGCAAGATGCTTATGAGAACAAATATTCGGAATCCAAGAGGTTTATAGAAGACACAAACAAATGGATTTCGGATGTCTTAAAAGATGAGTAAGATGATATTAGGCCACATGATAGTGTATCCAAAGCTTTCTTTTTTTTTCTTGAAATCCTTTAATAAGATTTTTAACTGAATTTTTAACTTAGCACCACATTCTGTTTGAGCTAAAGGAATCTCTATAATGTAAATATGTCTATATAGTTTCTATTTATTTTTTTATTTTATTTTGTTATTTTAGTGCTTTGAAAATGAGAAATGATGTCTCAACGCTTGTCTCAACTGATATCGTTTATTGTTTTAGTTTGAGTTAATTACAATAACCCTGTTTTTCGCACACAACAAATGTGCTGCAAAACGGACAGAAATGCACAATAAAAATGTCATAAAAGCTGTTCATGTGACCTTTACACTTTATTTCAAGTCTTCTGAAGTTATAAAATAGCTTTGTGAGGAACAGACCCAGATTTATCAGAAGTCTTGTGACCTAAATTGAACAAAAAAAAGACTCCCCTATTAAATGACTCTCAGTGTAGAGACACAAATGTTCTATAACACCATGGCACGTAATGGGCAATTTGATTAGCAGACAGCCATAAATCATCCAAATGCATTGTTATGAATTAAGTGCTTTAATAAGTGTCAAATAAATCTAGTAAATGTTTCAATAAATTATTACATAAATTCCATAAACCTATAATTCCTCCATATTTTTAAGATTATTTTGTCTTGAAATGTAGAGTTTTAACTGTTAAGCTCATTATGGTATCATTTATTTTTTTTAGTTTATATGACAAAAACACTGGGCATAAAAGCAAATGATTGATTATTTAATTGCATGTAGGGTGTGGAGGCCTTGTTTGAGCACATTTGTAAATGTTTGTTAACATTTTATTTGAAGGGGTGTGCATTAGAATGACATGACACTGTCATAAACATGACATAACACCGGTCATGAACATGAAGGAGTCTTTATGAATGTTTATGACTGTTGTCATTAAGTGTCATTCGGTAAATTATGACACTTTTAATGCAAAGTTGACATTGTTTAAATTGTCTTTGTTATGACAACTTGACTTTAACAAAGACAAAAAATGTCTTGATTATGACAACTTGACATTAACAAAGACAAAAATTGTATTGATTATGACAACTTGACATTAACAAAGACAGAAATGTCTTTGTCATGACAACTTGACATTAACCAAGAAATCATAACCTGTCAACCTGACATCTTTATAACTTGTCCAACGTGTTCCACTTTACTTGAGGTAAGGGGAAATATTAATGACACTGTTTTTTGACAGTATTTGACAGTGTAATAACCCTTAATGACATCTTTATAACTAGTACAATGTGTTCCACTTTACTTGAGGACAAGTAAAATATTCATGACAGAGTTATGGTGTCATGACGCCCAAAGTCAAAACCAAACACATATGACAGGGTAATGTAATTTTAACGCAAAGCTAAATAACTTCTTTAAGTTTGATAATTAGACCTGTTATGACATATTTGTGACAGGTTATGATTTCTTGGTTGATGTCAAGTTGTCATAACAAAGACATTTCTGTCTGTGTTAATGTCAAGTTGTCATAATCAAGACATTTTTGTCTTGGTTAATGTCAAGTTGTCATAACAAAGACATTTTAAACAATGTCAACTTTGCATTAAAAGTGTCATAATTTACTGAATGACACTTAATGACAAAAGTCATAAACATTCATAAAGACTCCTTCATGTTCATGACAGGTGTTATGTCATGTTTATGACAGTGTCATGTCAGTCTTATGCACACCCCTTCAAATAAAGTGTTACCAAATGTTTTTATACAGAAGAACCTTCTCACAGAGAAAAATGAAGATAATATAATTAGACAGGAAAACAATTCCACCCGACAAACATGATATTATGGCGCTCTCTTGTGGCTGATATTATTGAACTGTAATAGGCTACTCTTAATGCCGATGAACAGCCACAAGAGGACGCCAAAGCCTGTAGAAAGAAACACCATCACTGACTAACGAGTTAGTATACCAAATATGACAGTTGGTAAAATAGATTATTCACCACAACATGTTTACAACAACGGAAGAGCTTTTATGGGAGGTTTTTCTCAATGTTATCACCAGAGGACTTTATAGCCAATATTTTCTTACGTTAGAACAAGGTTAAAAACAAATTGTGAATTAGTAGGATTAGGCGGGATTCTTTTATTCTAAATATATTCTAGACTGACGTTAATTTCCATATCTCTTAGTTTTTCAACAAGCTGATTTCTTTGTCTTTTTTAGCCCTCACAGACACAGTGTAATAGCACGTTCAACTGTTTCTGTTATTCCACAGTAATACCCGACTCACCTTTTCTTTTAATGTGCAGGGAATAATTAAGGTTAGAATGTCCTACAGAGCCTGATTATAATCTTCTCTTCCCCCACTTTAGGTTGAAAGCTCCCTTTTGACTCCTTGTTCCATACTTGCCACATGTTTCCAACTGCTGTTTTAATAATAGCCTACCTTAACCTTTTACTTCTGTTACTTAATGCAATTTCTGTGTCAATATCTTCTTTTCTACATGCTTCTTGGCCAGTTTATCCACCACCTCATTCCCTTCTACCCCATGGAAATCCATAAAATTCATCACTTATTCCTGTTTGATTGATTTTACAAATTCTGTCAAATTTCACATAATATTTCCTGTTTTAAAATATATCATGTGGATTTCCTGCTATTTAAACTGTATGTTGAATATGAGTCTGAACATATATTACACTTATGGGATGAAAGCAACCACATAGCCAATAGAATTGCCATTATTTCGCTTGTGAATACAAATGGTTGGATTATCTCTCATCGATGCTGAGGAATCGAATTTCTTACCTATCTGTATATATTTGAATACTATTGAAATAGTTTTGTTTCAAATATTGATCCACTGTTATTTATTTAGGCAAAGGCCTGCATCTTTCCTTTTTATTCAGGCCATACCAGGCAATTGGAACATCTCATTGAGCTTGTTTTTATGTCATCCATTCCTAGCTTCTTGGCATCTGTATCAGTATTCCATCCAAAACTACTGTAATTTACACATACATGTTCCCAAATTTTTGTAATACCTCGGATGAGTTTCCACATGCCCCCTAACAGAACATCAGTTGACCACACTGTAAAAAAAACAATGAGTAAAAATTACTTACTAATTTTTTCAAGGCAAGTTTTTTGCACTGATATTTTTTGAGTAAATTTCACACATATAATTAAGTCAAATTTACTTAACTAAGATAAGTGAAAGTAACATAAGAAATTAAGTAATTGTATTTAGCTAATTTAAGGTTAAGTAATATCCATTCTATTTAATTAAATTTTTCTTTGTACAACATTTCATTTTTGATATTGAATGTGTGAACGCAGACCTCAATACTTGGTAGACAATACAAAGTGACGGTAACATTTGATAGATCGTTTTGGTGTTTGAATGTGTCATTTTAAGTAGAAAATGAATTCCAAATGGCACAAAATGGCAAATTACTAATCCTAACAACAAAAGTAATGATAAAATGGTGTAACTATGGAAAACTGTGAAAAATAATCCTCATTAATTATTCATGGCCCAGTGCATGATGGGAACACCAGTATCAGAAAAGTTGTAATTTTACTTAATTTTATAATGTTGATATTTACTCTTTTATGTCTACACGATATAGAATATTACTTCTATAGAATTTACTTTTTTTTTAATTCTTGCCTGAACTAACTTTTTTTTCCATGTAAATTAGCCTACATTGTTTTTTGTTTTCTGTAGTATTTACTTCACCACAAAATAACTTTATCAGTGCATCTTTAACTCGTGTCTCCGAAGGTCTAAAGGCAACGCTGCCGTTTCCACTGGCATGAGACAGTTGATGTTCTAAAAGACCCACTTCCTATATTCTTCGTGCTTGAGAATGAATACAACTTACTGTCTTTAACAGAAATAACTGTACTGATGCCATATATATAGTATCCTGACATATCATTGGTCTTATCATTGCACAAATTCAGTTCCGGTCAGGTTGCAGCCCAATCTAACCCCTGCCAAGCATCATAAAGTACTTATTACCTTTTTACATTAACAGTTACTTTCTTTATTTGTGATGCAAAAGTTAGTTTTTAAGTCCATCCATTCTGCTAAGAACCTAATTTCTGATACCTGCTCTAACAAATGCCAATAAAGCTTCAGTTCGATTTTTTGAGAAACATGTCACTTTAGTTTACTGATAATCTAATAATTTACCTGTAATCTAAAACTGTTCACTTCGTTGACTGCTTTTTGCGCACTACTCTCCACATATGCTACATTTCCCCTTTTCCACAAGGCACCATCATCTCAATTGTCATTTCCTTGTTCAATCATTGCAAAAATGTCATTTATCATTTTATTAAACAATACAAACACTTCCTTGTGGGGTCCCATTATCTGTTGAATAAATCCAAGAATAACTTGTTCCGACCCTTACTTCTATGCCTATTAAGCAAAAAGTCCATTATCCAATTGTACATTTTTCCTTTAATTCCCATAATATCTAATTGTATTAAAAGTCCATAGATCAATATTTTTCCTTCTACATATTAAATTATTTGAATGACTTCTTCAAGCAACTATATATCACACGAAATACGTTCTGAGGAAACTATTTTGCAAATCGCAATTATGTTACATGCCAACATATGAGCAGTGCTATTACGTTCGTCCTTAACCTAATACTATTGCAGTGCTATTACGTTTGTCCTGAACATAATACATCCAAAGCAGGTTTCTTTACGATTTATGCATAATCGTGGCATTAAATGTTTGACTTTGATACACTTTTAATCTTAAAAATACCTTGTTTAACCATTTTGTAGTATAGTGTATTTACACAAAAAGCATTTTCTCCAATAAAACCCAACATACTGATACATTCACAAAAGACATACATTTTATTAACTTGATGTAAACCAAATTCAAGAATCCATACGTTGGTTGCAAGAAACAGATCCAAATTCAGTATTTTATCCAGTGATCTCATCTTCATTTCTCAGCAGCGACCGCAAACGTCAAATCCGCGTTGGTGATGAATTCAAATTCAAAAAATGCGCCTTCAAGAAGCGTTAC
The DNA here is from genome assembly GCA_038021265.1 of Cyprinella venusta. Classification (NCBI taxonomy): domain Eukaryota; kingdom Metazoa; phylum Chordata; class Actinopteri; order Cypriniformes; family Leuciscidae; genus Cyprinella; species Cyprinella venusta. The sequence goes on from CM075874.1 coordinate 6,999,929, forward strand.
GACATGTTTTACGGCAGTGATATCAAACGCTCATTGGCTCTCGCCTGCTTCGTCACAGATTGCGACATGCCGTGTTTCAGTCGGTGTAGTACATTTGAAATGGAGAAGAGTGCGCGCCTTCAGAGAGCGAACCGAAATCAGATTAACATTTTCATGGATTAATATTAATAACTTTAATTCTGCAAATTAACTACTATTATAAACTATTATATTATACTATTATATTTTATTCTGCAAATAAAACTACTATAGGCCTAATACTGCCAGAGGACTGCGATGTGAACGACTTTTGGTAATGTTAACGTTACCGGTTTTGACATTTTCCCAATAAATAAATTATTGTAAAACGTATACTTGTCTGTCTGTTATGTTTTTTTTTTCTGTATAATTCTGTTATCCTATGTAGTTTTAAGGAATGGTTATGTTTAGGGGTGGGACTGGGAGTAGGATTAGTGGCTCAAAATATATTGTAATGCTATAAAACTCATCTATGTCCATTATGTTTTATCCTTTTTATATTCTGTATAAAATGAATATGTTTAGGTTTTGGGAGTAGGATTAAGGGATCTTGTTACATTTATCTTTAAAAGCGAAAGTATACAGATATCGTTATGATATGACATAGACGTAAATAGTTAACGTGTTATAGCTGTAAAAACGTAATAATGTTACGTTTAAATGTTACAAATATGTCCATATTATAAGTTTTTAGCATCTATCCAAACGTACAATACGTAGCCTACGTTTTACATATTTGAAAATTACGTATTAGCATCTACGTATTAATAATGAGACATATTAGGTTAAGGACCAACGTAATAGCACTGCTTATATGTTGGCATGTAACGTAATTGCGATTTGCAAAATAGTTTCCTCAGAACGTATTTAGTGTGATACAGGGTTGTCTTCAAGATGATATTGCCTGTGCCTCCTACCCCATCTCACGACCAATGCGTATGAATTCAACGAATGATCTAAAAGTGTCCAATTCGTACTAATTCGTACGACCTCACTCGTACGAATTCGTAAGATTTGTCTAAACCCACGTGATGGGTAGGTTTAGGGGCGGGGTAAGGAGTAGGTCATTCGTACGAATTCATACGAATTGGCCAATTCTTAAAATATGTACGATTTTTCAAAATCGTACTAATTCGTACGAGTGAGGTCGTATGAATTTGTACGAATTAGTCCCTTTTTAATCATTCGTCGAATTCGTATGATTTGGTCGTGAGATCAGGTTGGTGCCTCTCACGAGAGATGTATGTCTCAAGACGACTTTTATGAAGTGAACCCTATATGCTGCTGTTCTTGAATTCATAAGTTGTTGCTTACCTTCAACACTAGTCTGTTTTTTGGTCTCGACTTGGTCTGTCTTGGTCTTGGTAGTGTCTTGGTCTCGGTTAAGGCGGTCTTGACTACAAGTCTACCTCTCACTGAGAGAAAGAACAGGTTATCTGGATGTTTTGGGGAAGTTATCAGTTTAGCTTGGCTAATTTCAACCTTGACAAGACTGGATCCTGTGAGCCGTGTGTGTGTGTGTGTGTGTGTGTCAGTATTCTTTGTTACAGATTGTTGAACAACTGGCACTATTGAAAGATGGAATGACTTCTTGTTTTGGACAAGAAATGCCCAGAAATGCTGCCCTGGAAGGTCACTATGTGTCGAAAACCAGGGTCCGTGTGCCAGCCTGATTATCAACTGAGATATGCTTCTGCCTATCTGTCCATGTGTTATCTCTCTCTTAGACAATCAGACACATTCATCCTGAAGTAATGACATAGCTTAGAAGTTAGACCTTGGTGAAGGGTATTGTGGTGAAAAATGTATTGTTCGCAGGGCGGCCTACAAACTCCTTGAAGCTAACTTCTGCCTGATGAAATTGAAAATTGATATCTTCAGTTTAATATAGTTCTGATTCTTGCCTTCAATTAACTGCACTTCTGACTCTGGGTTTTCATTCTTCATATCAGGTCTTTGGGTCTTTAACTGTAAATTCCCCAAAACATATCATAAGCATTTTCCACATCGAAGAACACCTTCTAACTCCTCCTTATTCACTGTTGCCTATGTAGCAGCCCTTCAACTTGGAATAAACAGGCTTGGGAGTGTTTCCATACGGTAATCTATCCATACTGGATATCTAGCATCTAAATAACAGCATAGCAGGCAACAGCCGAAACAAAATGAATCTCATTTCCATTGACATAAACAAATGAAATGAATTTGTATGCAAATGTATATTACAATGAACTACATACCTCGCTCCGCATATCAAAGGGTGCTAATAGTGATCCGGGGGAGGTTTCTGCCACCATTGACTTAATTTGGACAAGCTTTGTGAATTACCTTCACTGCCAAACAAATAAGTACAAAGGAACAACACTTAACATTTTAGTGTAAAATTACATTAATAATTTTCGACCTCAGACATGCATTGTCTCATACCTTCCCGCGTTTACACCGTTCATGAGTGAGCGGCGCGTGAACGCGCGAACACAGCGAAAATATAGTCCCCCCTACAGATAGCATGTCAAAATAAAAGTCATAAAAATAAAAATATTAAAAACAGGGTAATCATAATAAAACACTGGTACTGGCCAACTACAGCTAATCTAATTTCAGATTCTAGATATTATTGAAGCATTGTATTACATCCTTTTCTAAAGCCACTCTGACATGAGCATATTAGGTTTTTCCTTTCTATTACATAGTTGGTGATTATCATTCTCTCCATCACTTTGCATAAATTAGATGTTAACGCAATAGGCTTTATGCACAACTTACTTCCGCATTCTCTGTAAAACGGGTCTCATCGCTTCCGGTCCAGATCTTTTGTATGTGCTTCATTAATTTTTTTGCGGTTTTAATCAAGATGACTTAAACGGAGCGATCAAAGATTAGCATAACCAATATCCCTCACATATGAAGATTGATATTTAAACGTTTTATATTTTTTATTCTTCACAGTAACGTTTAGATATTGAAATGGAATAAAACGCCAATAACAAAGTGAAATAGGTAGGTTAGCTGATTACCTTACAAATCCATAGATATCGTAGTCAGTACTTACGGCCGTTACCACTTTCTCTGACAAGCGGATGCGATGAGACCCGTTTTCCGGTTTGGTCACGTGACTCTCGACATAAAGCCTATTGGTCTATGCTATTGAGTAGGGCTGGGAAACGATTAATCGCGATTAATCGCATCCAAAATAAAAGTTTGTGTCTACATAATATATGTGTGTAGTGTGTATATAAACACACACACACATGCATGTAAACATTTAAGAAATATTTGCGTGCATACTTTATATTTATACATAATTAATATTATACATAATATAAATATTTGATATATTAATAACACATTTTTCTTAAATATATCCATGCATATGTGTGTAGTTATATATACAAAATTATTATAAAATAAAATTATTTATTTTGGATGCGATTAATCGCGATTAATCATTTCCCAGCCCTTCTATTGAGTGTTCCTTTCCAGTCTTTTCATTGTTACTCTATAACTTGCAGATCGAGCTATAACAAACTTTTACTGTTGGTTCAGGTGTTTCCTAGCCACTCTCCTTGTTAACTTGTTTAGCTTGTCCCCCCTGATGTATTTATGGTGCGTTCACGTGCTATGGAAATATGATATTTTCCACTTGTGAACTGGTATTTACCAGTGTGTTGCGTTCAAGTGCTTTTGTTGTCGTAATGTGGTAAAAGGATGGAGATCCAGATCTGTTGTTTAGCTAAAATTATTTTAGATTGCTTAAGTCATCTGCAACAGCAAGAAAATGATTTATCAAAACTCAAATGGTAAATAATATGCTGTATATATTCTAGATCATGAATAGTATATATTTTTATCATTCACGACTCTCGCGGTGCTGTCCGCCATTTTGAAAAGATCAAAGGTTATCTCATCTCAGCAACTCGTCCATCAAAATATTCTGCGAGTTGCCCAGAGGAAAATACCACATGAGGGGGTGTTCATGTGCATTTTCCATGTTGGCTTTTGGTACTTACCATAGCACATAAACGCACCATTATGCTGCGTTCATGTGCTATGGTAATAGCACATGGATCTCCATCTTTTTAAAACATTACGACAACAAAAGCACTTGAACGCAACACACTGGTAAATACCAGTTCACAAGTGGAAAATATCCTATTTTCCATAGCACGTGAACGCAGCTTTAGTGTAAAGGATCCACTGGAGGCAAGTGTAGATGAGAACCCAAGTGCAGTTTATTCGAAATAACAGGTAACAAAATCAAAACATGACATGGCATGAAAAACATGGACATAAACTTACAGTACGCAACCAGTGGTTACAGGAAACAACACTTGACAAAGACACATGACAAACATGAGGGTTTAAATACACAAAATTATGGAAAAGCTCATTATTCACTCACAGGGTATTGAGAAACCAAACATAACAAAAACATACATATAATAAATGGTTTTTTTTTTTTTAATTTGTTTGGCTCTGTAATGCTGCATTTGAAAATCCATATAAGTTTTGGTTAAAAGCTAGGTATTTCAGATATGTTGAATATAGAAATGAGAGCTTATTTTACTCTCTGTGTCTGACAAAGATTTTCATCTGTAATTTGCAAATAATTTGATAAATAATTAAACACTGTGATGTTAGCTTTTTCAAGTGTGTTTGGTTAGAGCACTTTTAGATACACTTGCACGTTAGAACTGGAGTTGAAGTTCCCTGACATACATAAAATAAATGTTTTTTATTTTGTGTCTGTACAGTTGCTTTTGAATGGCTGATCATTAGGCTCAAAGTGACCCGTGAACACCACAAATGTAATATCATTATTTTTTTGTATATTTCAAAACACAGCAGCATGTTCAAATGTTGCATGCATGTTCATGATGATAGTTGAAAAAAGTCACAAAATATCAAGAAAAAAAAAACAAAACAAAAAAAACAAAAACAAAGGTTTAATATCATTTCAGGTAGCTTGAAAAAATAAATGATAGCTCAATTTTACCAAAAAAATAAAAAATAAAAAAAATAACAAAGTAATGTATAACCAAAAATTGTTATTATTTTGGGTCGGTACAGTTGCTCTAGAGCTTTAAAATATGTGGGTCAAATTGACCCACGAACATCATAAATGTAACTTTGTTTGTATATGTCAAAACACATCAGAATGTTGAAACTTTGCATGCATGTTCAGCATGATAAATGAGAAAAAGTCAAAAAATATCAAGAAAAAAAAAAAACGAAAAACAAATGTTAACCAGTATTTCCAACAACTAGAAAATGTAAACGGGTCAAATTGACCCGCAACATAACACAAGGGTTACAAAATCATGACACTGTGTGTCATATGCAATAGCAAGGAGGAGGCGTTGTGATAACTTTAGTGTCACCCCCTTTTTTTGAATATGAAAATGCACTTTTTGAACTTAAATGGTTGTAATTCAAGAATGCTTTGGAATGTAAGATTTTTCTCGTTTTAAAGAAGACATTTGGCAGTTTTCTTGTAGAAATTAAATAAATTAAGAAAGTGAAACAGAAAAAAGTTATAAAAGTTTGAGTTTAGGAAAATGTACAATGTAAAAAAAATGTAATTATTCATATTTCAAACACATAGGCAATTCTAAAACTGCAAACAAATCAAAGCCAAAAATCTGAACAAGCTGTGTTTCAAATTTTAGGTTGATATCTCAAAAAATGAGCTTTCAGTGTTATTTTGTTTGGGCGCAGTACCGAACTTTTCCACTAGGTCACAACCAGACTCAATTACTGCCCATATAAAGGTGCCTCCATTTCCATAAGTGTTTTGAGTGATATGAACTATTTCCACAGTTTCATACAATTTATACAATTTATCAAGTAGTATGCATCAAAAGTAATATGAGAAGTTTGGCAGATTTTGATATGAATTCAACCTCTAAGAAACATAAAAAGAACAAGTATGTGCGTTATAGCTTCCTGATACCTCACAAATGGTGAATCTATCATTATTTTCTTTATATTTAAAAAAAACATTCAGACATTTTTTTCGAAAATAATTGACCGAGGTTTCAACCCTTCTTTCATGATTTTTCGTGTTCATCACTATTTCAAAATAAAGGTCTTAACACGCCTTAGGACTATGAAAATATTCTTGTTGCAAATTGATAAATTACGGCTTCTCCTTTTATTTTTTGAAAATCAATTCCAAATATGGAAACTAGAGATTGTAAGCTTTCAAATGTTATATAGTTTGTCAATATTTAGGTTTTATTGGGATATTATAATAGGGTTTTAAAAATGTAATGGATTTGGGCCCACTGGTGGGCCATGACACTTAATATATAGACCTTATGCACCAGAGAAACGTGGGTGCCGTCATCTTTAGAAAATTGTCTTTGAACTTCCGGTTCTGTATATTTCTATGGCATCGCTGTTAGCTGGTGAAGTGGATTTACTCATTGTAGAGTTAACAAAAGTTATCAAGAGCATTGTAATGTTTATCATGAGCATTCCAAAGCAGATGTCTTAACAAATGTCGAACGGGAATTTTTTTTTACGAGCAGTTCATTCATACCTATGCAAGATCGCTGTGGTAATACAGACCGGAAGGCAAAAGACAACGAGCAAAACGCTGAAAAGAGGCGGGGCTAAATAAGGTCTATACAATGAAATTAGCAGATCATGCTGATAAGCCTTAAAGGAGCGGTGCCTTAAATGGAAAATGTCAGCAAAGAGTAAGAATGAGGGTTGAAAAAAAAATCTTTTGTTCTTTTTTTGTGTGTGCAAAAAAAGGTTTGTTAAAATTAGAAGTGAACCTCAAGTAACATATTAAACTAATAATAACAAAATATCCATGTATAATGACCCCTTTTATGTATTCTTTAAATGTTATACATGTATGTAGCAAAAGAGAATCTATTACAGGATGTGTTGTGTGTGTCAAGTTAACCTGCAGCAGTCCAAGAGAGCCCACAGGAAGACGGATGTTTAATAAACACAGAGGGAAACAAAGCACTGCACTGCACGCTGTAACACAATATTAACACTAGACCGGGAACTGAGGAAAACCAACTTAAATACACAAGGGAAGTTAATCAACAGTGAACAGGGGTAACTAGAAACCATGGAAAATAACTGGTGGCAACATAAATGTGACAGTGAGACTATTTGAAAGATAAGTAAAAATATGATATTTGGGCTAAAAGTCTCGTCGCTTGATAAACTTATAATTGAGCCGCTGTAGGCACATGGAATATTTAAACCTTTTCTTTAATGACTTTATGGGCCGTCAAGAGCTAGTCCCTTAGGCAGTCTATGGAGGAGTGATCCAGCTCTCAGATTACATCAAAAATATCTTTATTTGTGTTCCGAAGATGAATGAAGGTCTTACGGGGTTGGAACAGCATGGGGGTGAGTAATTAATGACTTAATTTTCATTTTTGGGTGAACTAACCCTTTAACATGATAGATAAATTTAGGTGGCAAATTCTCCACAATATATATTAAGTATAAGTAATTTGATACACGTCTGATATAACATAAAAGTTTTTGATTACATAATATATTTGTATGTGTTAGCATACATATGACTATAATCATGAATATTATATGGGTGTGTGTGTGTGTGTGTGTGTCTGTGCATATTCATACATACTGTACCATACTGTATAAAAATGTGTGTGTATACAGTATACACACGTACACATATTATACACAAAAAACTTCTTAGATGCGATTAATCACGATTAATTAACACACACACACACACATAATATAACTATTTCAAATATTGTATGCCTATTGTATGACCATAATTTCTGTCAATAATTATTAATCAGTTATTAATTAAGTACTTTCATATACACCTCATCTAACATAAAAGTTTTTGTTTACATAATATAATAATATATGTGTGTGATTTGTACACTATAAACCAGTTACTGAGCAGATTGTGAAATACTCAGACCGGCCCGTCTGGCATCAACAACCATGCCACACTCAAATTTGCTTCAATCACCTTTCTTTCCCATTCTGACATTCAGTTTGGAGTTCAGGAGATTGTCTTGACCAGGACCACACCCCTAAATGCATTGAAGCAACTGCCCTGTGATTGGTTGATTTAGATAATTGCATTAATGAGAAATTCCTAACAATCCTTTAGGTAAGTATATATATATATATATATATATATATATGTTCTCACAAGCAAGAAGCACGTCACAACCATGAATGTTGGATAATTCCAAAATAAACAATTTTATTGAAGAGAGTTGGGGATGAAAAGGGAAAGTGGAAGAGGAAATGAGGTGTAGTCAGGTTTATCTGTTATTGAGGAGAGTTGGGAATTAATAGGGAAAGGCTATAGTGGAAGGGGAAAAGGGATGGTAGTCAAGTTGATCTGGGGGTCTGGTGTAGGCCAAGTGATAGGACCCTCGATACAACTTGGAAGGGAAGAGAAGAGGATTGGGAAGGGATGGTCGAGAGAACGTGAGGGGTGGCCCGATATACGAAGTGGCCCCGCTCCAGAACCTTAGTTAACTAGTCACCCATGCAGCAAACACAGAACGTTCCCCTAACATTCCCGAATGGTCCCATGAGGTTATTTTTTTGGGGGGAACCAAACAAGAACGTTCCATGTAGGTTATTTTTAGGTTCCATTTTTATAACGTAAGGAAAAGAATGTTCCAGAAACGTTCCCTTAACCTTAAGGGAAAGTTCTAGGAACGTTCTGGGAACCAAAAACTAATGTTCCCAGAACATAAATTTGTTTGCTGGGCAACTCCATACTGTATGGCATATGTCTGTCAGATAATAGGGATTTAAACTTTAAACTGAAATGAATAAAAATGTGGTTGAAATTGAACAATATAGTTAACAAACAATCAATTACACAAACAAACATACAAACAACAAATTTACAGTAGCCTACATTACTATAGTGAGCAGAAAAGAAAATGTTGTAATGTAACTTATAAACGAAGTGTAGATTTCTAATATTATGTTTTCAGTAAATTGGGTGTTCATAAAAGATAGATGCCTTTTGAATTTTAAGATGGGGGTCCCTCATATTTGGAAACTGTTAGCCATCAACCTTTACCGCCCATTGAAGCGGATGGAGGATCTGCGCATGCGTAGTCACATCACAGTGGAGTAGCTTATGGCGTGAGCGGAGGAGGAGCGGGTCCACGCATGCGCACAGCCGGCAGGATTCTGTCCCTCCATGACATCCAGCGGGACTGACTGCTGCTGTTGCGCACACGGAAAGAGGAGTGTTCGTCAAATACATGATCCTCCTAATCCCTCAACGCTCCTCAAGCCCCAGGACTGATAGATAATAACGCGCTCGAGTGGAATCCGAAGGCCTAAAGGACGCAGACACGGATATCACGGCGGTTCGGTGACTGCAATTGATTGGGATTTTTCGAGGATGAGGCTGACCAAGAGCACACATGCGGATGGAGGACAGAAGCGCGAGCTGCCTCCTCCATTCAGGAACCCGTTCGTGCATGACTTGAGATTCACGCCCGTCCAGAAGCTCCAGGTATGTGTTGCGTTTGTGTGTGCTGATGTGGATGGGGATGTAGTAGGCCATGAGATGTCCCTCTCTGGCCTGCTCAGATGAGTTTCCTTCCTGTGCTACATGTTGCACTCAGTCTCGAGGAGCCAGGAGCCTATCAGCATTCAGGAATCATGCATGTTCAGCTGCTGCAGCAGAAGCGCTCTTCAGCACACGTGAGGCTACAACGGGCTTTTGTTTTATTCGCTGATCTGCGCCATCAGCTGGACTTTATAACATGCCAGTGTGTGCAACATCCATCATACGTCATATCTATCTATCTATCTATCTATCTATCTATCTATCTATCTATCTATCTATCTATCTATCTATCTATCTATCTATCTATCTATCATTGTGTCTGTCTGTCTCTGTGTGTCATGTGTGTGTGTGTAGAGAGAGATGGCAGCTGCTTGACAGATAATCAGCTTTGCACACATGAACTCAAGAAGATGAGTTCATGTGTGTTCACGGAGGTCTCTATCAATTTCTACAAGTTGCTGTTTTTTTTAAGCAAAGATCACTAGTTAAAATGTTTCTTTTTTCTAATGTATCCTTTAAAAAAAACTCATTTCACATCAACAATGTATTCAGCATTACAATTTGACTGAAAAGTGGAACATAAATGAGCCACATTATCTAAAGCTGATGATAATGTTGTTGTTTTTTCCAGTGGGCTCTTGATTTTCATCTTTAAATCATAAAACATTTGAATTCAAGTTTGAAATGAGAACTAAAACATCAACAACATGTTACAGTGTCGTTTCAGACTCTTGGGTGTAAAGATAAGTTCCTGAATTTAAATAAATGCTGTTTTTACATAATATAATCAGACTCCCTTAAATGATATATCCCTAATAAATGTCAGAACTCCCTACCTTCCCAAGAATGAGGGTATACATAAAAAAAAGAAAAAAAGACTAGTAGTTTATTTATGCAGATTTGCATGAACTATAACCCATACACACATCTGCTGATTCTCATGGTAATGTGTGAGTTCAGTCACATGTAAAGGTGTGTGACAAGCAGTCTTTTCAGGGACAGCCAAGCCATTAACATGGGCTGAATTGACCTCTCCAGGATCCTTTAGCATCTCCGTGTCGAAGGCTTTTGTTCTCGGATCTATGCCTCTGAAATCCTTTAATTCTTCAGCTCTCCAATTAAACGAGAGATCTTGAAGCCTCAGGTGGTGGGCCGTTTAAGACAAAAGTTCCTTATTTGTCAGACAGCGAATTTGACTAATCAGTCTTCATTGCGATTGACCGGCTTGCCAGTTTGGGTTTTTATCCGTCAGGAAAGTTTTGTTACTTCATAATTGTATAGTGATGTAACTGAGAGCACTTCTAGTCTTATCATGTGCAGATTCTTGGCTTTTCATGCTTGTGCAGTGAATGATATCCCATGAATTATTCCAGCGAAATGCACATGAAATCTCTCTTAGCTTTTCTGTCTTGAACGTTGAACAATATCCCATGAATTATTCCACGTGAAATCTCTGCTTTCTCCTTTTCACAAGGGCAACTTTAAAACTTCGCCTTCATCCATTTTCTTCACTTCTAATCCCTAATAGCATCCTTTCCTGTGAGAATGGTTCTAAGGAAAATATAGTTGTCCATATTATTGACTGAAAACATTTTGAATGATTATTTTAAGTCTTCTGTGTTATTTTTGTGTTGGACAGACTCGTCCTCCTGAGTCATTCACTCTGAGATTGTCTCTGGCTTGTCTACTAGTAATGCGTCATATCAGTTTATAACCACCGATTTATATGTTTTCAGACTGTTGGAAATCAGTATGTTTGAAAAGCAATACATCTGCACTGGCTTGGGTATTATGACTTTTGTAGATATCAGTGTTTAAATTAAAACAACACATCATCACATTTTAAGTGTACACTAGTTATTGCTTATATAATGATCGCGTTATATAGCCCACTTGTTTCTCAATAGGTTTTTAAGTGAACGTCACGTGGAGCCATTAGTAGCACAAACACATCATTTTTGTCCACGCTGGGCGTAATTATGTGCTTTTTGTACTGCTTACTCAGCTTTGTGGGATGTGTGCGTAAAATTATTGTGTGAATTTTAAATCGCTCTCGGCTCCTTGAGGAATCTTTATGATAGTTATAATGTTAATGGTATCAGTGCATTAGATTTTTTTCGTGCAGAATTGCTCTGTGTGCTAATCTTTATTACATCTGTCATCAATCCTGAGTGTTTTAAGTGTTCGTTTAAAGCGTGTTTTCCCAAGATGTTCAATGATTTTTTTTAACTCTTTCCCCGCTAATGTTTTTGAAAAAAAAGTTTCCAGCCACCGCCAGCATTTTTGATCAGTTTCATGGCCTCCAAAATATTTTGTTGTGTGAATATTTGAATATCCAATATATCAAAAGAACGAAGACCCTCTGTTTTTAAACAAAAAACCTGTTTTATCCTGTTTTATTCTAATGTGGGTAAGTTTCTTAAAAAAAAAAAATGAGCAGAAAGCTGAGAAAATTGTGTTTCTGTCAAAGACTCATTCTGTTTTCTTTCTATTCCCTTTTGCATTTCACCTCTATTTGAGCTTGTGTACCAATTCTGTGAATCACTTTGGATAAGTGTTTGCTAGGGCTGCAACAAACGATTATTTTGATAATCGATTAATATAACAATTATTAGAACGATTAATCAACTAATCGTCAATTATTTTGCCAAGGACTGTCAAACGATTAATAACAATTAATCGCATCCAAAATAAAAGTTTGTGTTTACATAATATATGTGGGTGCACTGTGCATTATTATTTAGCATATATATATATATATATATATATATATATACACATGCATGTATATTTAAGAAAAAAATATTATTTATATATTATTTAGATTAAAAAATATTATTTATATTAAATATATGAAAATATATTAAATTAATATTAAATTTATATTAAATTATTTATATATTATTTATATGAAAAATTATATATGTATATATATATATATTATAAATTATATATAAATCTATGTACAGCCTATACATGACAATACTTCTTAAATATATACAAGAATGTTTGTGTATTTATATTTATAAAATAATTATACACAGTGCTCCCACATATATTATGTAAACACAAACTTTTATTTTGGATGCTATTAATTGCGATTAATCGTTTGACAGCCCTAATTTTGCCGGCTAATCAGTAAGTTTGGAACGACTATTCACTTTTTCAATTAGCTAAAACATTGAGTTATACATATTCTTACTATAATATACAAAAAGAAAATCAGCTTTTGAAATAGTTGTTTTAATGAACTTTGAGCCAACTAAACAGGTCATTCTCTTGAAGTTTTCAGATTTCAGTCCAACTCAAATCACATACAAATGCTCTCTAAGCATTGTTTAATAGGACCACTGCTTTTCTTAGAACTGAAGGGTCATTTACTTCAGGACACAAAGAATGGTAAAATATTAATCTGCAAACCATTATTATATAAAATTACAATCTTTTTTTTACATGACAATTGAGCTGACAGAGATTCTCATTCACCTTTTAATTTACAGTATGAAAAGGAAAAGTAACTGCCATGCTATTCTTCCTAACATCTCCTTTTGTAGGTCTTCATGATTATGGAACAAAATACAGGCTAGTGATAAGACTATAATACCTACTGTTACAATAATAAAAACAGCCCTGACTTCTTAGCTTGATCAAGCTTTATTCTATGCAAAATAAATCATCACATTACTGTAGTTATATTATTATTGATAATATTTTACTATTATTAGTAATATTGCATTCTCTAATAAAGAGATTTACGTAGTTAGTTTAGTTAGCTCCAGCTGGAGAACACTCAATTCTCAATGGCTCCTCTTTTGTTTCCTCTTTAAGTGCTCCTGCATGCATGTTGTGCTCCTGTGAAAAGCAAGTTCCGCCTTGCATGTATTGCACAAGACAGCATTGTCGGTTTTAAGTTTTGTGAAGCTTTCCCAAACCTTGCTAGCTCGGATTCGTTTGCACTCCGTCATAATTCGCTCATTTTTTTTCTTTTACCGCAAAAGCATTTTGTAAAGGGCTGCATTACACTCTAGCGCCATAGCGGTCAAATCACGATATTGCACGCCCTTACATTAGGTCAAGAGAGATCAAATGACTACTCGACAACAACGATATTTGTCGACAATTTTTTTTTTATTGTCGACAATGTTTACTAATCGTTTCAGCCCTAGTGTTTGCTAAATGAACTAATGGTGTCATAGTGTTTTATAATTTTCTTTAAGAGTGTGTGGGGAGAGGACCACTTCTTAGGGGTGTTTGATACCTGTTTTTTGTAGTCGACTCCGATTCCCAAGTCGACTCCTGTTATGTTGTTATGTTTATCAAAATAGGCCTCACTTCATTGAAAGTCTTATGTTGAACTTTATTCTTGTACAAACAGATGCTGTATTTAGCAGTGCTAAAGTATTAAATAGAAAAGTATCTGTAATGTCTGTGTTTTTGACAAAAAATGCACTTATTTCACTTCAGCTGTCTGAAAGTATGCAAACACACGAGCGTCACTACGAGAAGCATAAAGTGTTCGACTTAATTTTTCCTTTTTCTGCTCCTCCCCGAACCATAGACTGAAAAATAACACAAACACACCGACACTGATAGTCGATTCCGGTTTTGGATAGAGATGTTACGATACCCCCTTTCCCTTCCCGATTCCGATACCTGGACTCAGGGTATCGGCCGATAACCGAGTACTGATCTGATACATGGGTATGTACAGTATCTATACAGCTGTAATTCATACTAGCGCTGTATGAATCGGAACAACTCTACTGGAGTCGATTCCCACACTTGGGCTATTGAGAGTCGACTCCAAATCACTACCATTTCTGCTTTTGCTCTCACAACAACAGACATTTTATTTCTCAATTTTAGGCTGGGCTTTCCATTAAAGATTATTCAACAAGTGCGATTTGCTCCATAGTTTTAAACACTCAATAACTAAGAGGGTTTTTTTGACACAAAATAATGATTGGAAGTTGACTGGTTTTGACTCAATTTGTGAGCTCATGCGGTTGTTTTTCGCAGCCTATAAAAATAAAGAAGCTGTCTCATATTGCCACGTTGATGCCATTCTGTGCTTTGCGGCTGTATTTTTAAATGGGACATATCATGCCAAATCCACTTTTTTTAGCCCTTAAATGCATTTTGTTGTATAGTTGGAGTGTTTATTCCAGTGAATGGAGCAATTAAAACTGTGAAAGTACCTTTCAACGGTCACTGTGTTGTGATGTAGGCTACTTGCAGTGCAGTATGCGATTTTTCAAAATTGTTGTTTAACACTGTTGATATTTGGAATCAACCCAAACAAACACAACCCTCCCTTCATTGCTCCACCCCCAAAATGCATGAACACTTGTTGTTTTCTTTGTTAGCCACCACTAGCGCACAAAACAATGTCACTCAATGCAACCTCGGCGTTGACTTTCAGGCCCTTCCACTTGCGCCGGGGACACACTTAACGACTCTAAGTCTGATTATGAATGTAATTTGATAGTTGTGACCAATCATAGAAAGAGTCAGAGAAAGCTGCGTTCAGTCAATGTTTACTCCAGTTATTGAAAACAATCTTTTAGTGTGTTAATTTCAGTCTTAGAATGTTTCAACTAGTCTCTAGGTGTGTCCCCGGCATTAGGTAGGGCTCTATGATTTCCCAGCCCGTTCTCATCCTTTAACGTCATATAGAACGCTATATGCAAAAACAGCACTATACTACGCACATGGCATCGTTAATATAACACGCGAACCCAAGATGTCATAAATCCTTTAGCGTAATATGAGACTACCCTACCCTACCCCACAACTAAACCTAACCATCACACGTGTGTTATATTAACGATAACAGGTGCCATGTGCGTAGTATAGCGCCGTTTTTGCATATAGCATTCTATATGACGGATGAGAATGCGTTGGATTTCCGGGATGTGGAAAATTCCAGACTGATCTCATGAAGTAGCGTGTGTATGACACGCCATTTCGTATTTGCATTTTTGGCGTGCTATCAAGACGCATAATCGCTTTTCAGCGTGTTTATAAACGCCGTTGACTTAACGTTATATAAATATATGACTTACCTCAACCCTGTCCCTAAACTTAACCATCACTGGGGTTAATGGCATTTATGACTGTTCCCTTACCATCCTAGTGAAAAAAAAGATATGACTTACCTCAACCCCATCCCTAAACTTAACCGTCACTGGGGTTAATGGCATTTATGACTGTTCCCTTACCATCCTAGTGAAAAAAAAGATATGACTTACCTCAACCCTATCCCTAAACTTAACCGTCACTGGGGTTAATGGCATTTATGACTGGACATTTGACGCGCGTGTACAGACACGCGGAATGACGCGGACGTTAATGGCGTAGACATACACGCATACACGCGGATACACGCGGATAGCTCAAAATGCGTAGAGATAACACGCCACTTGACTCGAAAGTGGCGTGTATGTTTACGCAAAAGTCGTGATGTCATGTACAAAATCGCCAAAACCAGTCATAAACAGAATTCACTGTATAACGCGGAATTTCATATTATTTGTCAAATTTTTGATGAATAAATAAAAAGTAGGTCAGTGCACTTAAATCAAATCGTAAAATAGAGGTGCGACTCTGTAAATATTAAACCGCAAAAAGACTATATAAATATGAATCCTACATCTTTCACGTGTCTCTTTGCGAATTGATTTTATTTCCCCCCCACACACTGAAGCATGCGTGATGCTGAAGTGTTTTTAACCTTTGCTGTCTCACTATATGAGGACATGAATGCATGATCTTATCTCCAGAACACACACACACTGAGGCAAAAAGCAAGTCACTTCATGAGGATTTTACCATTTCATTTGAGAAAAAAATATCATCATATATATACACAGAAACTCAAAGGTCTTCATGGCAAACTGTCAAAATAACTTGAGAAAAATATGACAGAAATGTATTACTATTGTACAGTAGAATTTCGCTATCTCTCAATGTAATAATAATACTAACACTAATAATAATAATAATAATAATAATAATTACTATTAAAACTTTATTTTTTGTGTAGCACTTTGACAAAAAAGTTTGTTTGTTAGATAATAAAAAGATAAATTAATGCTTTATGTCTTTATTTTATTGCCAGAAAAATGTAAATGCACAACACAAAATTTCTGAAACAAATAATTTTAAATTAATACATTGTTTTTTATGAATTTGATTTGATCATTAGAATTTAAACCATTAAAATGGCATCCAGAAAACTTTGGTATTTTGGAATTTGAGAAAAAAGGAAATGTATTTCATAGTGGCCCTAAACATGTAATAAATTATTGTTAAATTGTATCATGATTTCAATTAATTAGACATGCTTTCTGATAACAAAAAGTTAAATGAAACCATTAAAATGGATTGCAAAAAAAAAACAACAACAAACAAACAAAAAAAAAAAAACGGAAAAACAGAATTTGAGAAACAATAAGATGAATTTCATAGGGCCCTGCTTGGCTCTTCTCAGAGGGTTGTCATTTAGGAATAAGATTGCATGTGTGTTCGAATCAAGATCACAATATTTTAATGATTAATCGTGCAGATCTAGTTTCCACTGTCTTTTTGGTTTTCCGCTCCAAGTGGTTGATTCCACAGTGACACCAGATGGTTCTTCATGTCGATATGTGGATCTATCTCAGTTTGAGGTGCCTTCAGCACAGGTGGCGTCACCTGCATGCTTGACAGGTTTGACAGAATCACTGAATGATGAGCGTGAACCAAGCAGGAGGAAACACTCACAGCACTGGGAGACGTGTGGAGGAAATGACTCATGGGTTTCAGATGATGCAGAGTAATGAGTCTTCAAGACCACTGACAAGGCAGTGGTAAGCCTGATGTGTCTTTAAAGGAACAGTTCACCCAAAAATGACTTTTACTGTCATCATTTACTCACCCTGTCCTGATGTTGTTCATAAACCATGTAATTTTTTTATTATTATTCTGTTGGACACAAAAAAGGTCAGCCCCAAACAATATTGGAGTTTCATCGAAAGGAAAAAAAAAAGATGATTTTCCAAAATATCATCTGATACCATTGTTATACCACCTGCGTCTGTCTTTGAAGTCAAGTCATGTATATTCATGGAAAGGTTGCCGTTTCCAAGGAAAGCAAAATATTTGTCATATCATCCTTTTAACGTGTAACAGTATATTTACCATGAACGGCGAAAGCGCTGGTCAGCATTAAGCCTTGTGTATACTCGACACATTCGCACGAGTGTGAGTCTCCGCTGACTCCGCGCCCACCTCTCCAAACATGCTCTTCTGTGAAACGACAGGGGGCGACTTGGAGTAAACTCTCCTCTAAACCACCCGGAATCAGCAGTCAAGAAGTAGTTTGCCGTTTATTATTAATTGATAATTCACAAAATTAGGTTTATTGTAGCCAACTTTCACTGCATGTATTAGTTAAACAACTGAAGCTTTATTGGAAAGTGTTTAAACCTTAATTTCCAAAGTTACAGATCGTACTAGTTCGGCCAGATTTGGCTCGAAATCGTTCATCTTTGGATACGGCGCCATATTCTAAAAAGTGCCGTGCACACCGGCAGGCGAAATGGGGTCTTGCGCACCCAAAGTGCACGACCGCCCACACTGCAATGACGTCATTTTCGACGCGCCCTTTGCACTCTTGTGGACACGTCGAGTATACACAAGGCTTCACACAGCGCGAGGAAGCCGTGGGGGGAAAGCAGCGAGTCACGCATTGAATCATTGCCATTGGTCTCTATTATGTGAAGCATTGCTTCAGCTTTGCCCTAAAGTGAAGCATTTCTGGCCAGCTGAGCCTTAGCTCAAAGTTGAAAAATAATTAACAACATGTTTCTTACATCTCTCAAGGAATCAGCTTTTTTGAACGTTTTCGTTGAATGAACGGTTTAATGACTCAAAGACAGTTTTTTGGCACAACAATGTAACTGCGCGCTGAGTGACAATCTTTCAATGCGCAGACATGCTGTTTAGTTTCGGTTACATTGTTTTTGTGTATGCTGACCACACCGTAACACATTTATATAGCGACAAATAAATATAAATATTCTAAATTATCGTGCAATTCAGCCACTCAAAATTACCGCAAGGAAAATTCCTTCACCGCGACAGCCCTAACATGAACTGACGGCGTAGTTTGACAAACAAAGGGATTTAATGAAATGTTAATGTCATTTTAAATCCTTTTAAAACATGATTTTTATTTTTTAAACGTTTTTTTTTTACACTGAAATTGAAAAAAATGATCACGATAATTAGCTGTATCGATATTTTTGCAAAGTCTCTTTGGATAAAAGCATCAGCCAATGTACTTGAATGGGGAAATGCCAAAATCTCACTGCCAATCTCACATTTCAAAGAGATCGGCAATACAGTCTGATATGAACTGTCCCATAAATGTTGTTTCTTATGCTCCAATAAGCATTAAAAAAGCCGTTGTCTTAGGTCAAATCTATTTTTATTTGCAAATGTGAAATGCTCTCACCGTCGAGCTCTGGTTTTCTACAACAGCATTAACCAGTGTTGTACTGCTAGAGTAAGTACTGTTCGAGTTGTTCGATTCATCATTTGTGCTCTACAGAAAAACAAATACAAGTTGCAAGGTGAGTAAATTATTTCATGAAGGAGCTCATAGCTGGTCGGCAGGTTTGCTGTTATATTTCCAGCATGAAGCTGGTGGAATCAGCAAAATCTTTGATTCCTGAGCTCTCGCCATGTATTTTTAGCGCACACTCATCCCACGCTTCTACTCACTGATATGGGATTTGGCAGCCTGTTGGTCTGTGATCAACACAAATAAAGCGGCTCATTGGAAACCATTAATATCTTCTAGCGCTCACAACACTAGTGATGTTAATTGGTCACTTTGAAAGCTATCAGTGTGGTAATGCAGCTGAGTGCTGATAAGAGCAAGATAAATATTGACTGGAGATATCCCATAATACCCCTCCGCTGATAAGACGTGTTTCTGTTTGATAAGGCGGCGGATCAGCCTGGTCACTCTTGGATTGAGGGCAGAATAAAGCTTTTATTTATTTGTGTTGTAATCTGTGGAATGCGTCCCATGTCACACCTCCTCATGGAAGATCTGTAAGATGTCTTAATGCCTCGGTCTTGTCTTGGCATCTAACCTGCTTCCAGACAGGAGGTATAGACTTTATCAGGTAAACTAAATATATATCGACCATAGCAAATATTTTGGTTCCCTGGTGTCAATAACACAGTGTGCCAACAGCCTTCTCTCTGGAAAATAAATGAGTAACTCTGGCAAATGTTTTAGCCTGTTAAATCAACTGATTCATATCAAATCAGTGTTAAATTACTTTAACATTTAAAACAGTTATAAATGTATATAGATACATCAACTTGTAGATGTTGACCCTGTATAATTCACTCTTCCACTTCTTCTGAATCAGTTTCTGTTTAAAACATATATACAAGTTGATCGAGTGGATCAGAGGTTGTGTGATTGGAGGCAGAGAGTAATTTGTGTATTAATGAATCTGCATATACTAAATAAATCAAGGGTGTAGTAGAGTTACATTCAAGCTATTTTAAAGGTACAATATGCAAGATTGTTTCGCCACCAGGGGTCGCTAACCTCTTACAATAACAAAAGCGTATATTAATGATTTATATTCCGCATTAAGCGGAATTATGGATCTTGTCGTCAAGCTGATGGATCTTTTATGGATGAGTGAATACATTGTTGTTTTTAACATGACTGTAGTATGAAGCAGGGCGTGATTGCTAGACGTATACCAGCACAACACGAGTCCCGCGGATATAAGGGGACACGCAAGTGCTGAATTACTCACACGGGTCAGTTTATTAGAAGAATTAAACTTGAGGTAACGCAGTGCTGCTTCACTTGCTCTAAAGCCTGGAACACACCAAGAAGACGCCAACGAACTAGCGCTGATGAAAGCCGACTGTGTTGTCGCCTCTCGTACCCTCTCGTCGAGGTATAAAGCTGTACTTGAACACACAGAGAGAACTACAGGCGACCGTCAGCTAGAATGTGTGTTCTGCGCCTGCGTATAATGAGCCAACTGTCTATTTCTGCAGATATATTAGTCTATATTCGTCATTCAAAAAGGAAAACCGACGCTGCGGCTGCAGATACACATAATGTAAACAAAGCAGCGCGTGTTTACCTTTTTGAATATCAATCCTGCTGAACACTTTCTTTATTCCACTCCACTCATGTTAATATTGAAATATTCGCCAAGGAACACTCAGGTAAGAAGACGTAACATAAGAACAGCCTTCTATCTTTACCGTTTTGACTTCTTTGCCTGCTGTTTTGCGTTTATTCTCGTGCACTGACTCTTTCACTAAGTTGAACAGCCAATCAGAGTTCTCTCTTTCCCCAACGGCCCGACGCCGATTCAACATGTCGAATCGCGCAAAACAAAGCCGACGAGGACTATTTTTAGCCAACGGCACGGAACTGTGCGTATCACACCGAGGAAACTTAGTTGGCCGACGCACAAAATCTGCCAGACTGCCGACCGTCGGCTTGGTGTGTTCCGGGCTTAACAGTTACACAATCACACTAAACAGTATTTGTGTGTGTTGAATATTGTTAGTTAGGGTGTTTGTTGGCTGTATAAGACTAAGCTAGATTAACATTAGAGAACTTTTCATCATGCTGAACTATATAACATTGATTAGTTTTATATACATTAATTTGCTCACCTGTTTGCTCAAGTAACATGCAACACTCGCATCTCTGTCAAGTCGAAGTTAATCACGGACGTGGAGCTCTCGGCATCTCGAAAGATGTTGATCTTCCTTTTAGTCCTCTTTTTTTCTCGAAGTCTGCTTGCCATGGTCCATAATGTTTGAACAAAACCCTGCTAGGGACGCTCACCCTGTTGAGCACGCATAACGGGCAGTTGTCCACGTCTGTCGCCTTGGTTACTATAACAGTACGAGGTCAAACCTGACGGTAATCGGGGGTAACACGGATATGACATCATTGGCTGGCGACTCCTCACCCCTGCTCACATGCCCCGATTCCTTGGTTAAAAAATGCAATTTTCTTTGATGCCTTTTGGTTGTTTTATCTCTCTGAAGCTATTGGGAAATTAAATAAATGAAACAGGAAATGGGAAAAAAATTCAATTTTCTCACGATTTACAAATAGTTGGAAACATTTGAGATATATATAACATTGGCCTAGTGGTTTTGGGATATTTTACTGCAAAAATCCTGCATATTGTACATTTAAGGCATGAAGAAAAAAAGTTCACAGGATTTTTTTTTTTTAAATATGTCATTGGTAGGGGTGGAACGGTACATGTATTCGTATTGAACTGAGACGGTACGGGCGTCACAGTTCGGTGCACGAATTAACACGGACAATACACGGTATAAAAATAAATAAAACTCGCACACAAATTTATTAATGCAATGCTGAACTACTGTTAGATACGCGGGTTCTTTAGGGACACAATCTTTACCATCGGCTAGCTCAGAACATGCGTTCACTTCAAATGTTGGCTTTATACGTGTGTCCTATGGGCTCTATGCACGGCGGTATTTCCGATGAAGGTTTAAGGATGCTCGATAACTTCCACCGATCGTAGAGTCCAATGCAATACCTAGAATTTATATTGAATTTTATACTCCATGGTTATACTAAAGAAACGTTAGTCACAAAAACAGACAAAACAGACACCCCTCGTTGTGTTTATGCTTCTTTTTAAAATTATATTAAATAAACATATATATAAAACTATATATAAAACTACATCTAAACATATGAATGTTTCGTTTCACAGACAGGAGGACAGTAAATTTTGAAGATTCTCCCATAATCCCGTTTTCCTCAGTTTTGTGTCAAATGCGGAACTTATGCGTGCATATAGCCCATTCGCTTCGGACTAGCGTCTAGACGCGATAGATGCGTATTTGGCGCTCTATTCACGTTTGGTGCAGGCATGTAACGATTCACTGAACTCACGATGCGATACGATTCACAATACTGGTTTCACGATACGATTTTTTCCCGATTTTTTTTGTACAAAATGAGATTTGAGAAAGGTAAATGAAAAAGTGGTCTTTTATTATTTCTCGCACACAGACAAAATGCTGCACATTTCTTTCTGAAACTGAAATATCTTTTTTGTCAAATAACAAAACTAAATTGAAATATTAAAACAAATTCCATTATCAAATTAAATAAATAATACAAATAAAAATACATCTCTTCATATAAACAAACTAAGGCTTTGCCAATGCTCTTTCCTAGTAGCTTAGAATCTTTTTTACATGTTTTTGTTTTTTTTAAAGAAATATCAGCATGTCCACATTTTCTGGCAGAAGCTGAGATCTCTGCACATTTCACTAGGGACATTCTCTTTCCACCACTTGAGTGGACAGCTATTGAGGGAAATGGGTGCTTCAACTTTGTACTTATTAATTTCGGCATCAATCTGACTGATATGCTCCAAGGAGATTTTCTATTGCTGTTTTCTTGGAAGGAGGTTGTTTCAGCTCTGCTCTGTCTGTCTGGTCAAGGGGCAACTCTGCTGCAGGGGTGTGACCACTGGCACCTTCTTTGTACTCATCCTGCACAGATGAATAGCAGAAATAATAAGCAGAAGTAAAATCGAAGTACAACATTGACAGAGGTTTCACATTGTTGTAAAGGCAAAATTTTAAAGGAGACATATCTTGCAAAATCCACTTTTTTGGCCCTTAAATGCATTTTGTTGTATATTTGGAGTGTTTATAAGTACAGAAAAGATTAAATTATTCTCTTCAGGTGCTTCGTTTATATCTTTATATTCTGTTTTGGTCATATTTTTCAACCTGATCGGAATTTCCTGTTGTCTATTACGTTTTTTGAACAATTACGTCACAGTATTTGCAGCGGAACTGACAAATAAGGACATTGACTACCGGTCCAACACTTCGAGCAATCCGCCATTATTATTTCTTGCTCCGATTTTGTAGTCCAAGCTCAATGATGCAGAAGTTACGGGAGGGCTAGTCAAAATGTTCGGTTGTTGGATGTAGTGACCTGAAGCACTTCAAGGATCCCCAATCCAACAACCTCCGCCAGTATACAGAAGGGTTTGCCGATCGACTTCGTCTGAATGAGGGGTAAATTCCTTCTATCATTTAGCTGCTGTGTTTTCTGACGCGTTCTAAACGCAAGTTATCATATTATTATCATACAGATTTTTAGTGGTAAGATCAGACCGCAGTCATTTATCTTGTCAGTGTGCTTGTTTTAACAAGAGAAATAGTCGACTTTCACTAATAACACAACATAGTTAACTTTACATACCACTGCATCCATATGAAGACGTTGTTCCGCAGGTTTGTCGTCGTCTTTTTCAAATCGCTCGCTCTGGCTCGAATATGTAACGCTTGATGGACAAGTCTTCCGTTGTTGACATTTTGTTAACGTGTGAATAAAAATGTTCTTTGAAACTATAGTAATCGTATATCTGTTGAACCGAACGTGAACTCAGCGACCTGGAGAGCGGGCGGGGAAAGACGCAACTCCTTTTTATTTAAAGGAGACGCTTCGAAACCGGTTGCTCACAGAAGCACATCAGAAAAGGGGTAGAAAAGGGGCCTGTTGAGCTATAATAATGAGGAATTCAGACCCAAGCATTGCAGTTATGCTTTATATAGACCACAAATGTATGATTTATAAGTAAAAATGAATGATTTAAAAGCACGATATGTACCCTTTAATATCATTTGTTTATTTTGTTATAATTTGTATCATTACTCAAGAGTTAACACAAACACATTTGGAAATGCATTTAGAAAAATATGCCATAATAATAAACAAATTATGAATTTAATAAAAAATCAATTTAGAGAAAAAGTAAAATAAATACAATACCTTGTTCTGCAACATCTGTACAGCTTTCTCCTTCAGTCTGTGTAATACATTATCGCGTTGGTCTTGGTGTAGATGAGGCACAGCCCGGAATCTAGGGTCTAATGCGGTGCACTCCAGCAGGTGGTTGTACTCTGAAGTGTATTTTTTGCAAAGGTTGTTCAGTATAGCTCTCTTTATGTTGCTCAGAGTGAGGGAGTCTTCTTCGTTGGATGCCATGTTTTGCTCGATCATATGCTTTAAGGGCAAAATGAGACACAGTGGCGTTTTTTTCATCACACAGCACAGTGGTGGCCGTTTTGAGTGGCTTTATAAGCTTTACTATGTCCTCCGCACCACCAATGTCTGAGCCATCCAAAGTATCGATGTCACGGACATTTCGTCGAACGTCGTTACTCGGGAGAGTTGCTGTCACGGCTGCTTACTGTTCGACATAGCGCTTGATCATATCCAGACTGCTGTTCCAGCGTGTAGTGACATCGATGATTAACTTATGCGCTGGAAGCTCCAGTAGTATCTGTTTGGCTGCAAGCACTGCTGTGGCTGTGGAGCTTCGGTGAAAGAAGGCGGCAATACGCCTCACTCTGCCCAACAAACGGCTCACGCGGGGCACACTCAAACCCGCTTGGCTGGCTAAGTTCCAAGTGTGTGCAAAACACCTGACATGGGGGGCCAGCCCAGCCTCTCTGACAGCAACATCCATATTCCTCGCATTGTCCGTGACCACAACGATTCCATGGTTGGCCTTTTGAAGTCCCCATTCACTCAAAGCTAATTTTAAAACTTCAGCAATATTAGCTCCGGTGTGCATTTCGAACAATGGATGAGTTTGGAGAACAAAATTGACCCTTCGCTTAGCCACGCCCGAAAACCGCCACTGGCCAATCGTGTCTAATATACCGTAACTACGTTTTAGACAAAACATTTACAGACAAAAAATAAGATATGTGTTTAACTAGGGCTGCACGATTATGACAAAAATCATAATTGTCGATTATTGCCTTGAAATTATAAATGGGATTATTAATTACGATTATCACAATTTACATTGAATTATTTTTTGAACAGCTTTATGCCATTGTTCGAAGTGACTGCATGCAAATTGTTATATCAAAATAAAACGGCTGAAACACCTGAAAAACTTTCAATGCTTTTCTATGGTTTAAAGTAACACCAAGTAACTTTTCCTCTTGGGTCGCCCTACTGGTTGGAAAAGAAATTGTCCATTGCCGCTGTCGTAAATAATTTAGCCTACCGTCGCACGCACGCTCGCTGTTTATCCAGCACCGGCTTTAGAATGAACGATGTCCACAGACAAGGTAGAGTATTTTACATGATTTCATGAAAGGATGATGTATTGCGACATCAGAAACGAAGAAAAACGAAATAATGACTATTATAGTGCTTGATGTAAAGCAGTCGAATTTTGTAGTTCTTTTTGTGGTCGGGTTCCTACCCGAACCCCGAAGTTACATAGTGCCAGTAAAAGTGATACAGACCCCGTGAGGCGATGGCAGAAGTGCCTTTCACCCTGGTACGACTTGATGAACCACCGATAAGATTTTGGAAACATTATTTTAAGTAAACAATGTTAGATAGTGTTGCTTTAATGCTAATTATAATTATAATGTTACAATAACTAAAATTAAAACAATGGGAAAAAACCCTTAAGATAAGCTGTAAAAAAACACATTTTAATCACACAGAATAATGTAAGTGGACTTTTTATAATTGTGCCTTTGAACGATTACATAATTGTGGCATCCATAATTGTAATCGCGATTACAAATTCGATTAATTGTGCAGCCCTATGTTTAACAAAGGGTTGTGACACTTACACGTTTTGTCTATCAAGATAATCTTTACAAGTTATTCCAAAATGTGTACATTTTGAAGCCTATATGAAGTTTAAAAAAAAAAAACACAAGCAGACACAATAAAGTTTAAAAAACACAAGCAGGTTATAACTGGCGTGTTTTATATCATAGATCAAAACGTGAAAATATTTAGAGGCTTTGTTTACCACAGACCTTATTTCAGGCGATTTAGCAAAAACGCATTCAAAAAAAACCATAGACTTTAGAGCGAGGGAACCGGCAGTGCTAAAATGCTAAATCACTTCCACGTTTTGGCCTACAAAGTGACTTGATAACTTCGGCACTCTATTATCATCTCCATGTAAACTTGAATCTGTGAAAATGGTGGTGGCATGCACATATTATGCGTTTAGTCTATATAGGTATGCATGTTTGAATGTGAGTGTGAGGGCGTAGTATTTTTTTTTATTTATTTATTTATTTTTCAAAGTGACATCGTCAAATTTCTTGTCTGGCCTGCATAATACAGAGTCTTTTGTCGTTTCCATGGATCCATGTGAACGGGAATAATTTTGATATTGTTTTTATCTGTAAAAAGGGAAAGGAAAGGGGAGGTGGCTGAGAAGGCCTTTGCAGGGGATAGTCTAACTATTGGTAACTATTTGCTATAATGGCAATTTTTCAGTTACCTCATCGAACTTTTACCAACCTGTTGTTATGCTTGTTAGCACAGGGTTGGGCCTCATATGGCCCGCTGAACCATATTATACTCGGATTATCCATTTTAAAACACTTTGAAAATGCATTAAAAACAAAACAAAAAAAATGACAAAGCTGGGTTTGCAAAATGCTGCCTCTGCTCGAAAGACTGAATAAATAAACATTTTGATCAAGTTGTGGCTGGTGTTCTAAAGTTTAAGTGGTATTAATAAATGTGTTGTTTTTTTTACCTGAAGAAAATGTTGTCTTTTCCCTTTATTTTCTTGTCAAAGTGCACCAGAGTGCTGCATTTACAATGTTAAATTCACATCTTTAACGTTCCTTCAAGGGTAGATACTGTAGCCGCTGACCATATCACCAGTGTGTCTGGCACTTTTACTCCAGGGCGATTCTTTGCTTCTTTTACTTGGTCCTCCATGAGTGTGACCAGAGGAGAAACCACAACGACCACCGGGTTTTTATTGCGTCCCATCTTCTTAGTGACCATAGGAGCCAGCTGATAAATTAAACATTTGCCGTATCCCGTAAGAAGGACGGCAAACACATCTTTCCGATCAACAAATGCCTTGATTGCAGTTCTCTTTTCGTCTTTTAAGGTCCCCTGACATGGGGTTATTTTATTAATTTATAATGTTTCCTGGGTTGCCCTTATAATGTTAGCATGTTTTTTAGATCAAAAATAGTCATAATTTAGAAATAAAAGGCATTTTTCCAAGCCTGATTTTAGCCTCTGATTTGAACGCTCTGTTTGAAGGGGCGTGTCTGCAGTGGGATTCAATGTAACCGCCCACTGCTGTGATTGGCTGACATGCTTGCATATGAAATAGCTACATATTACATGTGAAACTCTCTTGAATACTTCCACTACAGCTATTATACGTTTTTACTATTACAGCTATCGAGTTTACTGAATCATGGGAAGTTTTTGAAGTATTTAGATTCCCATCACATAAATTGTTACTGTGAGTAGCATTGGGCAGCAGAGGACAGTCTGTCGATCGCAAGAATGAAGATCTTATTGCAATGCAGTTTCTGCTCTCTCTGCTTTTACCACTGCAGACACGATCATGTACATACAGTGAGAGCTTCGTTGTGCAGTGTAATGTGCGTCATTGATTTCATAACGAGTTGTCCAAATAAACTCGCGCTGTGTGGAAAGATTGTTCTTTGAAAGATTAACTTACCAGTCTGAACTTGAACAATTAGGCTGCACATCAGAAATTGTTGCTGGACGTTAGCTCGATCGATTTATTTTCAGACGTTCATCAAGTTGAGGAAACAGTCGTCAGTGAAATGTTTGGACCATACAAAACTTTGGGAGTTGAGTCGGCGCATTTCCAGAGAACATAAAATTAACCCTCAGAGGAAGGCTCGGATGAAGGAAAAAAATACAGTGTTCATTTGTACATCCAAACACTGATCAACTGCCATGCTTTGCTCATTTGCAGGCCATGATATCTCTCGATGAAATCTCAAAGCTATTTCTTCCTAGCTCGTTTTCTCAGGGGCCAGCCAAATTCTCCGGGGCGGGCAAAGCAGAGAAAGGAACCTTTCCCCCGTATGACATCATATAGGGGAGATTCAAGGTCAGCGCGTCTGAGCTGCAGAGAAGAGAAAAATAGCCAAAGCTCGGTTTACACAGATGGAAAATTCTAGACACGAGGGAACCAAATACAGGCTAGGGGAACTTGTATTAATGTTAAAAAACCTCAGAAAAATGAAAATTTCATGTCAGGGGACCTTTAAAATGAATGTGCTGTCGATTTCTTTTACAACAGACGCGATAGCGGAATCTATACATCTCAATTCTCCAGCTGCAGTCATCTTTGAGGGAAACCAGTTCAAACCAAGCGCTCTTCGATCCCGTAACTGCAGATCTGTCCATCATCGTATAAAGCCCGCCCTGGCAAATTGATATGCCCGACGATTTCTGAACCGATCATAATTACTCCTCAGTGGATCGAGTCCAGACCGAACTTCCTCACTAAAAAATGTTGTGGGTGGAGTTCTGGTTGGCATCCAGGCTAACGATAACATGCATCATTTTAGGAAATCTCTATGGGTATCATACTATCTCTGTAGCTGAATAAACAGAAGATTGAAACACTTTTTTTTTCTTTCTTTTTTTTTTTTTTTAAATTTGTCTTTTCTTGGACAAGAGGTTTGGCGTTTGGCGTGTATTGCTTTTTCAAATTCACGTGATCACAAACTCGCAGTGCTTTCAGATGGAGCAACATTTAGTACTGATAACAGAGCAGTACATCACTGACAAGCAGCCTTTGTGATTTCATAATCACAATAAACCAAATCGGTTTAAGCGTGATTTCATGTTAATTGCGATAAATCGTGCAACTCTAGTTTGTACAGTATAAAAACCATTATGTGTATGGAATGTCCCCATTTAGAAAGCCTAGTAACTGTGTGTGCGCAGGATGTGCCTGCGTGAGTGATCACTTGAATATGTTCCTTATTACAGCGGCAACATCTTGAAATACTCATTTATGAGTCATTTATGGTCATAAAGTTAAGAGGAAGACATTGTAAGCTTGTCTTGATTGGCCCAATGACGGCATCAATAGAACAGGTGAAGGTCTCTGCACTAGTATTGTCACGATACCAAAATTATCGTTTCGATACGATACCAAGAATAAGTCAAGAATTGCGATTTCGATACTTTTTCGGTACTTTTCCTGAAAAGTATAGTATACTTTTGAAGAATCGGTGCATCATGCAACACTACTCTGCACGTTACTGTCTTTCTGTGTGGCAAAGTAATTTAATACCATTTAAGCTTTTATCTCACTCCATTTTATATCTGACTCCTTTTTATCACAACCTCAAATTTAGGATAGATTGCCAATTGGTTATTGGCCAGTTATATAATAGCTCAGCAATACATTTGATCTATCCATTCATATTAGGAAGCTACGTCGCTCTAAGATCCTCACACCTTCTGCTTAACACGGGTCTCACGATCACAAGCTCATCAGTTTTGATAACCAAACAGAGGTAATTGCTATATATTTGAGATCAGTCGCATTCACACTTACACAATCAAAGATATTTTGGTACAGCCCCCGTGATTACATACATACACTTGAAATGTTTACTTCAGACAGAGGTATGGCTACTATTACAGATATAAGTTGACCAACATTACTGTTCTTTTAATAGCTTTGGATTGACCATGCCGTGGTTTCGCACGTACACTTTTCTAAAGTAACATTAAATTAAAACAGTAAGACACACCCAAATTTAGATTGGTAAAGCAGCATTTTTGCTGTTCTAAATGGAAATTCACTTCTTGTCTTTGTGAATCACGTACACTTGAATTGGTGCCAAATATTAGTCATCACTAAACTGACGCAAAATTTGCGGTAACATACAGATTTGTTTAATCTACTTGCCTGCACACATTCCACATCACAGGCTAATTTGAGTTACAAATCACCCTGAGCCTCTTTGTTACATTTCTTTATATAGACAGAAACTTCTTTCACATGGAAACATTTGCTAACAATGGTATTTGCATTCAGAGTTTACACCTTTGGGAGCAGAATGCCATTTGCGTGGAAGACACACCCTCCTCTGTGTGCAAGTTATCTCTAAACTCTTAAGAACTTTATTACCTTTTGGTTTACTTCTTTGGGAATGAGACATTTGTACCAGTCGCACTGAGACATTTCAAATGATACCAAACATGTATAATACAGTATGATCAATTTTCACATTAAACCTTATAGATTTTTGGTGATCTCCGCATGAGAGAGAAGGAATGAGGGAAGAGATGTATTCTGAGGTGAGAGACTTGCATCCCAAATGGTGATGCTAACTTCACAAGAAAGAGTTTTTAATTTTCAAATTTTAATTTCCTTTGTTTTCTCTAAGAGTTGCCCTCTCTTCTGTTCTTCCAGTCTTACAACATCATTAGAAACTGTAAAATGATTAATTTTATATGTGTACACACAATACAAACTAAATATTGTGCTTTTGTAAAAAAAAGAAAACAAACTGTCACAAAAATGAACCGAAACTACTACTTGTCACGTTTTTTTCTTTAGTTTTGTTAATCTTCTAAATATATTTCGCATATTAATTCCTTTTAACTGCATGTATTTTATAATGTTTTTTTTTATTATTATTATTACACATAAGTGCTGTACCGATGAATCCTCATTTTCTGTTGTTTATGCTGCTATTTGCGCATGTATCTAAACCTCTGGTAAACAAATGTTGGTATTTTTAATGAGTCACAGACACTTGTTCATTCTATTTGAACTGAATCTAATTTTACATAATCTTGTCAGTTTACAGTAAATAATGAGCACTGGTTGTCAGTTTGGGGGGAAAAAAAAACAAAATGAACTTCTCTATTCTGGTGGTAACTAACCAAGTACTTGATGCATGTTTGTCAGTACATGCTCTCGTTTCACTCTGGATAGTTTTGAGCTGTTTTGAGCTCTGAAAT
Organism: Cyprinella venusta; assembly: GCA_038021265.1. NCBI lineage: Eukaryota > Metazoa > Chordata > Actinopteri > Cypriniformes > Leuciscidae > Cyprinella > Cyprinella venusta. Next base: position 7,031,404 of record CM075874.1, read on the forward strand.
TTCATAGTATATAATGTATTGAAGCCCTTTTCTGAGACACACTTTTGTAAATCATAAATATGACACAAGATGAAAAATCGGAATTATGACATATTATTATGAGTTGAAATTGCTTTAAAAAGTTTAAACTGACATTTAAAATCTTGAAATTGACAATCATTTCATACTATTTTTACACTGTCATAATTGACGTAGTATGTCATATTTTTGTGTTTTTGTAATTTTGAGTTTTTTACATAATTATGAGTTATGATATTCATAATCTTAATGTCATAATTTTGATTTATGTGATAATTAACTTAATGATTTATGTGATAATTCATCATCATCACTTTATTTATAAAGCGCTTTCACATCAACAGCAGCTGAAACAAAGTGCTGTACATAAGTTGTAACTTTAGTTGTAAATACACAATTTTCTCCAAGATTTTAGATACAAATGGGAGCTTAGATATTGGCCTAAAATTATTCAGGACAGTAGGATCTAAAATTAATAACTTTACCACAACCTTTTGGTTTTTCTCTTATGTGTTGGAAATAGGCTTCCATCAAAATGAACTCATACAAATGTTACATGAAGATTTGACCCCTGTGAACCTTTAACTGCCAACGTGACCCATTTCTCTGCAGTTTAGAAGTGGTTCCTTTAAAAGGTTTTTGTGTGTGTGTGTCATTTTCTCTGCAGATTGGTTTGATGACAGTGACGGTGTTCCCCATCCGGCTCTTCATAGCGGCGTTCATGATGCTGTTGGCCTGGCCGTTTGCCTTCATCGCGTCCGTGGGCCGCTCCGAGACAACGGTGGAGCCGCAGTGCTTATGGAGAAAGTAAAGACCTCCTCTCCTTTATTTCAAATCACAGATAGACACTACAGCGAGAACAACTGAAAACAAGCAGCTACAGTGTTTGCATATTTATTCAGGATTAATAAATACACACTCTTTGTATATTTCCTTCTCGTATCTTGCTGTTTGTGGTGAGATGAATTTGACTTCAGATTCTCTATTTCATAAATCAGGAAGTTGATGACCAGCATAACACAATCCCAGCTAGCAGCTTCTCTATTTCAGCACCACTGGATCCTAATGCAAAAAAAAGTGTTTTTCAATAGCATGAAAGCATGCCTACTTTCATAATTATTACACCGTTGTTCAAAATTTCAGGCTTGGTATAAAGTTTTTCAAAGAAGTCTCTTATACTGGCCAAGGCTGCATTTATTTTATCAGAAATATACAGTGAAAACATAAATATTGTGAAATATTATCAAAATTTAAAATAATTGTGTTATATGCCAATCTATTAAAAAATATAATTTATTCCTGTGATGCAAAGCTGAATTTTTTGCATCATTATTTCACTTAGGGCTGGGCGATATATCGAGTTTGTACGATGTATCGTTATATTTTTTTTTTTGAAACGATATGGAATGAGGCAATACCGTTTATATCGATACAGTAGTTTGATATGAGCACATCTGAAAAATAGCGGAGGTTGCAGTGTGAGCTGCTGTAGTGAAAGTAGCTAGGCTACGTAGTACAATTTGTCCTAAACATGACACAAGCTTATATTAATTGCTTTAAAATCACTGATTAGATATAGTTAACAAGTTTAAAGCAGCTTGCCGCCCTGTCAAATGCTCTGACAGACACTGTTGCTGACTGGCAGATATACTTGCGCTGTTTAATGCGTTTGAGATGTGGTGCTTTCCTCAGTGTTCAACTTACATTTCACAGGTATATTCTCCATCTGTAAATGTTAGAAAGTAAAGCAAATATGTCTATTTCACAACAAATATGTCCATGTCAGAAGAGGACGAGCTTCTGCACTGCAAGTGAATCTCCGGTAAAATTCATGCTTCCTTGAACGAGCGCCGCCGCGCGCATGCGCGTGAATAGTACTACGTACTATAGTACGCAATAATTCTGACTAAAATAAACATATTGCTAAAATATTTGTTGTTGGAGAAAATAAATGTGCCATATGTGGAATTTTAAACCTACAAGTATATATTTTTAATGAAAGTGAAAGTGATTATAATGGGGTAATCAAATGCAGGCTAATATAATTAGTTTGTGCTTTTGTTTTTGTTTTTATTTTCATTTTTAGTTTAGCCTTTAGTCAATATAAAAACAAAAGCTTTTTGCACATAATATATTGCATAGCCTATATTATATTTGTTTCCATATCCTTCAATATCAACATTGTTTGTAGGATATCATTGGGCCGAATGTGAAATATATATATATATATTTTTTTAAATATAAAGATTTTCTTTATCTAAATAGAAAACATAGAAAGTACCGAGATATATATCGTATATCGCCATTTGACCAAAAAATATCGAGATATGATTTTTTGGCCATATCGCCCAGCCCTAATTTCACTTGATCTTTCAGAAATCATTCTAATATGATGATTTGCTGCTCAAGAAACATTCTTATTTTTAATGTTGAAAACAGTTGTTCTGCTTTATATTTTTGTGGAAACGGGTACATTTTATTTTTCAGAATTCTTTGATTTATATAAAGTTCAAAAGAACAACGTTTAATTGAAATATAGGCTAACTTTTATTCCGCTAGGATGCATTACATTCAAAAGTGACAGTAAAGATGTTTATAATTATTATAAATGAATTATCATTGCATTTAATGTCTCTTTGATCGATTTAATGCATCCTTGCTGAATAAAAGTATTAATATCTGCTTATTAACCCCAAATCTTTGAACATAAGTGTATATATTTAGCTGAGGAGTGTTTGAATTGTGTGGAATGCAGATATGAGGCACAGTCACATAGACGTTTTGTCACATTGAGCCTCAATGACACACACCCATACACATGCTGTTGTCCTTTCAATGGCTATTTCAAGATGCCCACTGGGAAACATCCTCTTTCTGTACAGTAGATCCAGCATCTAATTAAACACTCCTTTTAAAGATGCTAATTACATCCAGCGATGTTAATAACTACTAATAACCTCACATGACCTCCTAATGAAGCGGTTGTGTCTTATTGAGCTGTGAGATGGTTAAGGACTCTCCTGTGGACAGAACCTGACTCAGTAATGCTTTCCATTGCCCCTCAGATTAGGCTGACAGGTGCATGAGCGTTTGCCCGTCTGCACTGTAATATAATGTTTGCTCCCCATTTAAACCTGGTATTAATAATAGTTATCAATAGTGGTGCATGATTCGTGATGTCTATAGTTAAAGCCACAATATGTACTTTTTCTGCTTTAAAAATAGCAAAAATAACTGTATCTATGTTATATATTTCTATTAGATGTGTACTTACATTATCCCGACAGTTTCCACCAACTTTCAAATACGGAGAAATTTATAGTTTACAGGGTTCCTACGCAGTTTGGAAAAGTATGGAATTTGATTTGAGTAATTTCCAGGTCTGGAAAAGTATGGAAAAAGTAAATCAGAGTATGCAAAAATATTTATGTTTCCAGACTATTGTACCTATTTCGTTTTCTAAATATAAAATTAATCACTTCTAAATGTATATAATATGCAATCGTCTTTTTCATGGCGTTTGGATTAGGCTGCCAGTGAGCGCTGCCTACAGGTCGTTTTTACTCTTTATCTGCCTAAGTCTAGGTCTGCAGTGATTGGTTGTTACGTTGTTAGGCAGCAGTTGCAATCACAGCACCCCTACCTCAAACAGAGTTTTACTAAACATCTTTGACTTTGACATCTGTGACTAAACAACTAAACATGGCTTTAGCTCGATTTTCTAATGTTCTGGTTAATTGTACATGAACATCCCGTCTGTTTCTCTAGGGGTTTACAGTTATTTAAATTTACAAAATTACAAAAATGAACAACATTGCACTGTACAAATGTACAAAAATTAACATGATAGCATACACATTTTGACTCAGAGTGTAACAGACTTGTCGGTGCTGTTAGCATTGTGGGAAAGTGCGTTACCATGTAGCGCCGTTGTGCTTCAGGATCGTCTATCTACTTTCCTATTCTAATAAAATCCAAAAATGCCAATAATAAATCTTTGGAATGTAACATACTTGTTAGCAGTTGAATTTTAAAACAATTTATCAGAACAAGTTAAAGGCACACTTCGCAGTAATTCCGTTTTTGTCAAACAGCGACCCCTGGATTTTTCACGTGAATAAATGCATAGATCCGACTCGGTCCAGTGGCAGAACTTTTGCCAAGCGTGTCAGAGGTTCTGGGTTCTAATCCGCACCAAGTAGTATAGTTTTTTTTCCCTCATCAGAGCCGATTGTTTATTGGTGGTTGTATATCAAGCAGGGACACATTTTTTGTGCATTAGGTTTTGTGTAACAAACATAGAGAGTCTCTCCGCAATGGATTGAAGTGTGCGTCCGTCTGAAGGCTGTGCGAGCCACAACAGAACACTGTCTCCACGCGCTATTGCAGCGGCAACGAGCACTTTGGTCACTTGATTTCAAAAACACATTTCAGATCGCCTCTTATTTAACAAACGAAAATGAATGCACCACCATTCAACCAGAAAGAAGTCATATAACCATTCCAATAACTCCAAAACTGTTCAGTTCAGCTACAAAACCTGCATAGTTCCCCTTTAAATATGGTCGGAAAATCTGTATGAGGTCTGGAAAAGTATGAAATTTTGAAATGGAAATTGTGTAGGAACCCTGAGTTTAATTCGAAGACACGGGCCGTTTCTTTATATCCGTTTCGTCGCCCATCTATGGCGTCATATAACCTTTGACTCCTCTATTTTCTCTAACTTCCTTGCGGAACCCGGCGAAACCACCAAACACAAAGGGGAACACTGGACTACCGCCAATAAAGCAAAGAAAATGACGAAGAAAAAAAAGTAACACGTATTTTTATGTGTGTAAATCACGAGCGCTCACTCAGACGCACTGTCCCAGGTGCTGCTTGCGCATAAAGCGCTCCCCGTTCACAGTAACCAAGTCGTCTCATTCAAAACAGCCAACTGTTGCTGTTAGCGAGCCGCGCACATTGAATACTCATACTGCGAATGTACGTGCCCGCTTTAGCGCGCTCATGCTTACTAAATGAACGCCTCACCTGCGGCGGCGCGCTCTCACTACATTCCCTTTAGCCTTTAGCACATAGTGGATGCATAACGCAAACCCAGTCAAACGTTTGACTGCAGTATCTTATGTGCTTTATAATCCGGTCAGGTCAGGTCATTCATTGAAGGAGCGTAATATAAATATTTATATTCGTCTGTATTATAGTTATGAACCACGATTACACTTTGCCTGCACGTTCTGCTGCTACAGCCAGCTCAGTAAAGCTCAAACGTACGGGTGAAAAATGACCCGAGACGGGTTTGGGACAGGAGAAAAAGCATGACACGGGTAAACATTGGGGTTGCATTTAAAGCTTCTTGACAAGCTAAATCTACAGAGAGATGCCGTATCCGTATATTTTGTGAAACGATGATGTCATGTCATGAGCTGAGCTGGTTGTCGATTGACAGCGACAACAACTCCCGTGAGCCCACGCTCTTTCCTGACGTCATTAAAGTACGCCTTTTGTTATTATTTTAAATGAGTGACCCCTAGTGGCCAAAAAATTGCATATTGTACGTTTAAGGAACTCAATTGTATAGATTAGCTTTTCGTGACATAACAAAGTAAAGTCAATATCATCATAGGCTTAATGCGATTATGAAATTGCAGAGACTGTCATTTAATTAAAAAAAAATGAACTCCTGCGTAATGCGTATTTCAGAGTGACATGCAGCTTATAATACAATGTTATGCATCATTTACTATGGTCTCTACATACATTTACCCCCATATATTTATTTATTTGTAAAATCAAGCTTTTTTCTTTTTTTTGTCAGTTTATATTTTTTTATTAATTACTTAACTATATAATTATTATTAATTACTTATACTATATATATATATATATATATATATATAGTATAATAGCATTGTTACTATATGCTTTTTATTATAGCCTGTTAACTGTCAGTGTCAACACTTGGAGGACGTTTTTATTGCTTTTTCCCATATCACAAATTTTAGTAACCATCATAAATTAGGTATAATTTGTTTGTATTCGTCATTGCATTGCCATGGAAATGGTTCTTCAAAACCATTTTGCTGGCTCAATGTTTATGATATCAACTTCAAATTTGATTTTGAGATTGGCTACACACATATGACTTTATTATTAAATTATATAATTTCCTTTAAATTATTTAGATCTCTAATAGAGATTTCTAAATAATTCTAAATTATTTAGAAATCTCTATTTAAGATTTTAATGCACATCAAGACCCTAAATCGTCTACCCGTTGGTAGCAAATTAAAATACATATGTAAGATATGTGTATCATCTGAGCCAGTATTTTTGGCTTGCCTTAAAATAGACAGTAAATACAGTAAATTTAAACTTGTGTGAATTAAAAGTGTTCACTTCTGCAAAATACAGAGTGTGTTTAAAAAAAAAAAAAAAAAAAAAAAACTAGTTATTTTTTCCCCCAGTGTGGTGCAGTAACTAATAACAGTAGTTCACATAAAGCTCACTGGTGCTCAGACTACACTCGCACTAATGAAACATTCCACCTTGATGTTCCCAAACCTTTCGTCTGAATGATGCTGCATGTGGTCTGATCTCAGACTCACTCTTCTTCTGTAGGGTGGTGGACCTGGTGCTGAAGACCATCATGCGGGTCATGTGGTTCGCGGGCGGCTTCCACTGGATCAGTGTTAAAGGCAGAAGGGCTCTGCCCGCCGAAGCGCCTATCCTCACCCTCGGCCCTCACTCGTCATATTTCGACGCTATTCCTGTCACCATGACCATGGCGTCGATTGTGATGAAAGCGGAGAGCAAAGACATTCCTGTGTGGGGAAGTAAGTGTGCTTAAAAATCTGTTATTTTAAGGCAGTGAAACAAAAAAAGTCATCAACTACAGTATATTGACTTTTCAGTGTTGTCATTTTATAAAAGGCATTATAAACTATACAAATATTTTTTTTAGGTAATTAAGTATTGTTTCATATATATATATATATAAAATTCTACATAAATTAGTGGTCAACTGATACAGTATTTTATGAAAAAAAATGTATATCTCTCCATTTTAAATGCATAAATGGAATTTATATTTATTTTACATAATATTTGCTAAATTAGAAATAAATAATTTAAAAATGGATTGAATGGAAAAACTTAAAATTATGTAAAATTAAAGCTGATATTTTTTAGATGCCAACTTGATTCTGTAATCCTACTATAGTATTTTTCATAAAATAAATTGTTAAAATATTAAATGAAAAGAAAGTAAACACTAACCAACTGCATACTTTGTTGTACATCATTTACTTCCTTTGTTTAAGAGTTATGTCAGATCATTTATTTAGAAACTGAAACTAATGAAAATTGAGAATGGGAGCGCAGGCGTTCTCAGTGCTGTCAAAATAAAAGTCACTTCAGACACATCGGCCAAACAGAAAATCTTACAGTCTAAGGTCAATATTTAAAAATGCAAAACAGTGCAACGTCACGTTTAAACATGGCACAGGCATCATCTTTGTGTGCTGATGGTCTTTACGATGCACCTTTGAGAGCCGAGCAATTAGATGAAGCTGGTTAGCGCATGCTAATTTTGGTGTAGGCGTTAAGTCCCTGATCAGCCGGGCGACTCTGAGCCTCATGCTGCAGCTTAATCCCTGGATAGTGAAGATCTCCGTCCATATCTGCTCTCCCACTCAGCAGTGATCTCAATCATCATCATCACCACCATCATCAGCTCTTCCTCCACACACCTCCAGAGCTCACGCTCCTGTTCCCTGCAGTGACGAGGGGTTTCAGCAGCAGCTGTAGGGTAGCGAAAGAGTGTGACTCTGTGACGTCTCAACATAACTGAACAGAGAATTATAACTTATTAAATATTAATTCAAATAAATATAAAGTATGTATATATATCGGCTTTACAATGGCCATCGGCCACCGTGCTCTCTAAGATATATATATATATATATATATATATATAAAAAATCTAAAATCTAAAGTTTGTAAACCATGAAGATGACAGTTAAGCATATGTAATTCCTCACAGCTTGATGTGAAAACATTTCATTTTAGTCTTGCATAAATGTATTTCATTAATTAGATGAACAGCCTTAAAAACATATTTTCCTTAAAGGGATACTCCACTTTTTTGGAAATAGGCTCATTTTGCAACTCCCCCAGAGTTAAAAAGTCGAGTTTAACCGTTTTCAAATCCATTCAGCCGATTTTCTGACTTTTAGAAGAATATCAGGAACCAGACCGTTTCTGGTCTCATTGACTTCCATAGTAGGAAAAAAATATACTATGGAAGTCAATGAGACCAGAAATGGTCTGGTTACTGATATTCTTCTAAAGATCAGAAAATTGCCTGAATGGATTTGAAAACGGTTAAACTCGACTGTTTAACTCTGGGGGAGTTGCAAAATGAGCCTATTTCCAAAAAAAAGTGGAGTATCCCTTTAATGCAGAGTTTCACTTTTGGGGTGACAAATGACTGAGATTCACCCTGTTATGGGAAACACAGTATTTCTTTCTCTCTGCTTACTATGCTCAGTCTTGACCATTTTGATGAGATTCACCCGACAGTGTTTCATTTAGCACTGTCCTCAATGTGTCATTGAATCAGATCCTGCAATCAAGCAGCTCATTAAAGTCTCGAGAGTAAAAATAGCTCGTCACCTTTAAAAACCTTTGTACAGCCATCGCACCGGGGTAGATGAGCTTTTACAGCATTGCGTGACCTTCTGAACCTGTGCATGTGACCCATGTCATCATATCTCTCCCTCCCCCAGCTCTGATCAAATTCATCCGGCCTGTGTTTGTGTCGCGATCAGATCAGGACTCAAGACGGAAGACGGTGGAAGAGATCAAGAGAAGAGCTCATTCAGGAGGAGAGTGGCCTCAGGTATGACCACCAGGGTTTGACATGAACTTTTTCACCCACCGGCCAATTTTGCTACTACATTTTTAAGTTACCTGCCATTCAGAACTTCTACTAGCCAGAAATAATAAACCAAATTAGCTATGTCACAGATTACACACACACTCACAAGCATTCACAGAAATATATACGTATATATATATATATATATATATATTAGGGCTGTCAAAACGATTAATCGCGATTAATCGCATCCAAAATAAAAGTTTGTGTTTACATAATATATGTGGGTGTAGTGTGTATAATTATTTTGTATATATATAAAAACACATATGCATATATATTTAAGAAAACAAATATTATTCATATATAAAATTATTATATATATATATTTAAAATATTTATATATAATATAAATTACATATAAATCTATAAACAGCATATACATTAAAATATTTCTTAAATATATACAAGCATGTGTGTGTGTTTATATATCTAAAATAATTATACACACTACACCCACATATATTATGTAAACACAAACTTTTATTTTGGATGCGATTAATCGCGATTAATCGTTTTGACAGCCCTAATATATATATATATATATATATATATTAGGGCTGTGCAAAAGTTAATTGCGATTAATCGCATCCAAAATAAAAGTCTGTGTTTACATAATATATTTGTGTGTGCTGTATATAGTTACTTTGTATATATAAATACACACACATGCATGGATATGTTTAAGAAAATGTGTTATTCCTATATAAAATATTTATATTTACCGGTATATAATATAGATTATGTATTTATATGTGTGTATATATATATATATATATATATATATATACAGAATTTAAGCGCAAATAATTCTTAAATATAGACATGTATGGATAGGTATTTATATATACAAAATAATTATATACAGCACACTCAAATATATTATGTAAACAGTAAACACAGACTTTTATTTTGGATGTGATTAATCGCAATTAACTTTTGCACAGCCCTAATATATATATATATATATATATATGTGTGTGTGTATTATATATATATTTATAGTATTTCTGTAGCAAATTGGTAATTGTTGTCTTTTCTGTTAACCAAATGCTTTTTAATCTTCGCTTTTACTTTAATGCAAATGAACAAGCGCAACATTATTTGTTGTATAGTGACGGGCATGTTCAAGTAAGCCAGATATGAGCAGATTCTGCGCTATACGCTGTATTTAATACATCATAATGACTCACTACTGTACTCACAATAAAAACTTCCCCTGCAAAGTGAGTAAACGGAGTAACACGCCAGATCGGCTAGTGATTTGATAGCATTCCCCGCCACAAGTCGAAAACTCTCAATCAGCCTGGATTATTACAATATTTCCAAAAGTGAGACTTGTGGGTGTGCGATATACTGTATATCGTCTACGATTATATTGTGATTGTTGTTTTGATGATGTGCGATTTGACAATCAGTTATGTTCCTCATTTTACAAAAACACATCTAGTGAGTGCATACATAGTGTTTTTAGTGTTGCAGTCTAGTAGGTTAGACTAGTGAGCTTACTCATTTAGAGTGCACACTAAATGTTTTAGACACAAACCAACTAACAGCACAACAACTCAGTTCCATTGATAATACTTACTGATGCTTCTGCTGTTGATTTCCCTCTAAAATAATGTCACTTCCTGCAGGATGATGTCATTTAAGGAAAAGTCTTTTCTTAAATGCATTTTACAAAAGACTAACATGATGGAAGGTGATATCGAGGACACAGGGAGATAATACAGAAAAATAATCGATTATCAATAAAACAATTTAACACAAATATCCACTTAAATCATAGCGAGGATATTTCAATTTACTCCATGCCATATTTTTCCCTTTCTCTGTGCTGCTTTGATGACGATTTATTATTGTAAACAGTTAGGGTTTAATATTTTGAAGTCGTATGATTGGGACATTGTGAGTTTGCAATTCTTTTCAAATAATTTCCCTAAAATGCAATGAGTATGGAGAGTCATCATGTCACATACTGTGATTAAGTGAAATTATGAATAATTGTGGACAGATCAGAAAATCTGCGTGTCTTCCAGATTATGATATTTCCTGAGGGCACGTGCACCAATAGATCCTGTCTGATCACCTTTAAACCAGGTGTGTATGTGCTCTTGTAAATTCACTCCTGTCAATTAATATTATCCATAATACGGTAAATGTTACTACTCTGTAAATATGTCTATTCTAACTTAACCTAACTGTGTCTTTATACTTCATATTTTCATTCTTTAATTTTATTGTGTTGTTTATGTGTCCACTGGAAGCTTCATTAACAAGAAAAATTCACTTGGCAATAAAGCTCTTCTGCAACTACAAAATGACTAATCAGTTTTCTAGGCATTCTGTTCTGTGCTAATTTTATGCAAATGCAACCTTTTGTTTCTTTAGAGCATAACAATTGTGCAGTACATGATGTGCTGATGTTGTTTGTTTGTGTGGTTCAGGAGCGTTCATTCCAGCAGTTCCTGTACAGCCTGTAGTGATCCGCTACCCAAACAAGCTGGTGAGACATTTGACTTTTTTCTTGATTCTATATCCGACATGATCATTTTTTGAGTGGAAGCAAAAACATGCTGTTTTCGTCCATGTATCTGAAATGCAAATGAGCCGCTGCTTCCCGCCTCTGTGCCTTGGATACTCGAAAACTAACGAAACATCTGTTTGGTTTTGATTATCATCTCTATCGCGGTGACGCTCATGTGACATTACAGTTCTTCATCATCATGAACGTTTATTGTTTGCATGTGTTTTAAAGCTATATCTGTTTAAATTTCTGATATATGGTTTTCTGAGCACACGCACACAGAAAGCTGTCAGTTAGCGTTGGGTATTGTTTGGGGGTTTTTTTGGTACCGGTGTCAAATCAATCCTGTTAAAATGGTTCCGTTGCCGGAACCTAGTTTTTAAAAAAGAGCTTCAAAACGATGGTGAATGATATTTAAAAAAAATCTGCTTTTTTATTGAAAAAAAAAAAAAAAAAAAAAAAAAAAAATAATATATTACAATTTTAAACTATACACGACCGGTCAAAAGTTTTGGATCAGTAAGATTTTTTTATGTTTTAAATGAAGTCTCTTCTGCTCACCGAGGCTTTATTTGATGAGAAAAAAAATGACAAACAGTAATATTGTGAAATATTATGACAATTTAAAATGACTGTTTTCTATTTTAATATATTTTAGAATGTAATTTGAAAGCTGAATTTTCAACATCATTACTGTTGCTGATTACACATCAGTTTTCAGTGTCACATGTTTTTTCAGAAATCATTCTAATATGCTTATTTTATGCTCCAAAAACATAAATTATTATTTTCAATTTTGAAAAAAGTGCCATTTTTTAACGTTTGATCAATTTAACTCATCCTTGATGAATAAAAGTATTTTCTAATTTCTTTCTAAAATAAATAATAAATTCTTACTTACCCCAAACTTTTGAATGCTGGTGATTAATGTTACAAAAGCTTTCCATTTCAGATCAATTCTGTTCTTTTGAACTTCCTATTCATCAAAGAATCGTGAAATAAAAATGTAAAAAAAAATGTTTTCAACATGGATAATAATCATAAATGTTTCTTGAGCATCATATTATAATAATTTCTGTAGGATCATGTAACACACTGAAGACTGGAGTAACGATGATAAATTCAGCTTTGATCACAGGAATAAATTACACTTCACTATATATTCACATAGAAAACCGCTGTTTTAAATTGTAATAATATTTCACAATATTACTGGTTTTTTTTTTTTGTATTTTTTAGCAAATAATTGCAGCCATGGTGAGCAGAAGAGACTTCTTTTAAAAACATAAAAAATCTTAACAATCTAAAACTTTTGACTGGTAGTGTATATAAATATAGTTTTAGTAGTCTAAATTGACATCATAAATTCACAATAAAACCTAAGCCACCTAACCCAACTACAATAATTTAACAATAAAAAACACGCTTTAAATAAAAAACGCTTTAAATTTCAGCAATCCTTTTCAATTTTTTTGCCTTCTCTGGAAAAATACGACACCTCTCCTGACTAATTGCAAATGGCGTTACGTGAAACCCCTCGTGGAAGAAGGGCGCCTTCTTGTTTACAACTGTGACAATGAGCTCTTACCAAGATCAACTAAATGCTGGGTTAATGCTCTATTGTTGCTACAAACTTGCACAACGTTCTTGAATGATTGATTTATTAGATGTATTAGATGTATATGCCGGTTTGTTTATTGTAGGGACGTCGACTTTACATTTTCACACTAAACGTGACGCGGAACAAAACGAACTATGATTGGTTGCGTTACTTGTCAGTCAGTCTTGGCTGATATTTTTATTCTTAAATACAATAGCTGAATGTGGTTTGTTATTTTAGAAACTTTTATAAAGATCATTCATGTTAGTTGATCTATAACGCACAATGTTAGTTGGCTAAGCACCCCAGTTCAGGGAATTGTGTCTGTCAAGATGTCAATTCATACTGTAACTTTCTAATAAGACATCCATGTCGAAAAAATAAATGAATTCTGCTGTGTTGAAGCTTTAGTTTTTGGGAGCGTGTTTCCACCATGGAATAAAAAAAGTCATACTAAGATTACAATTCTGACTTTGACTTTTTTTCCCCCTCAGAATCTGAAATTTCATCTCGCAATTCTGTTTTTGCCCAGATTTTTGGACAACATCACTGCATTAACAAGCATAATTCTGTGGCAAAAAAGGCAGAATTGTGAGATTTAAACTGCAAACGTAAGATTGCAAGAATTAAACTGTAATTTAAAATGGACAGTGGATGGCCAATGACTGCCCCAGAATAAGCTACAAAGCTAAATTTCATCTGCAGTCCAAATTAAAATCAGAATTGGGAGTAAAAGAAGTGTCAGTGGGAAAAAAGTCGCTATTACCTTTTTTTTTTTTTTAAATTTAATTCCACAGTGGAAACAAGCTTTCATAAGGTTAGGCTTCCACTTTATTTTGATGGATTAATGTGTTTTTTCCCCATGACAGGACACTATTACCTGGACGTGGCAGGGGCCTGGAGCGTAAGTGCCATATTTCATACCAGAGGTTTTTATTGAACCTGTTATCATCCTTCATAGCTGCAGTACTGTATGGAAATTAGTGGTCAAGCTGGATCTGCACTACCAAAGGGCCGACACCAGACTGAAATGCAGAACTCTAGAAAAAAACATTGTTATAAAGAAGAGAAAATAATAAAATGTCAAACATTGAGAAACGTCTCCTAAGTGTAAACTTGTTCTTTTGCAGATTTAAGATCCTGTGGTTGACTCTGTGCCAGTTTCACAATGAGTTTCAGATTGAGGTGAGTCTCTCTATCTCTCTTGTTGTTACCAACACTAAAACATAACCTGAAACTGTTATATAATGTCTATCGAACTTGATAAAAACATGCATTCTGCCTTTCAGCTGATAAAAATACTTTTTTCTTTAGTCCTTCCAGATAACACCATTACATCACAATGTAACATGTTTTGTCATTTAAATTCAACATCACTGAGCCCAAAGGTAGCAGGCATCATGAAGATAGCTTTTGATAATTAGTCAAAAAGTCCAACTTAAATCCAACAAAATAAATAATTAACAAATAAAATATAAAACAACATGAAATTAGTTAATTGTCATTCTTATATATTAAACCAAAGACTTTCATATTTTTAGAAAGCTACACAAAATTTGTAAATGTTATTGAAATAAACCGACAGCACACTTCCCTATTTTTCAGATTTTGGAAGATGTGTGATAACAGTTGTCGTAAAGGCAAGAGCAACACCGCTAATCCAAATGTAGACAGTCCATCTATGTCAGACACGTTTCTGGTATGCAAAGACACAGAAAATGCGACGCAGCCACCACGCAGGTGATACGCAACAGAAACGTCACGCTCACGACACGCAGCCAGAGTTTTTCCGGCCTAACAGAAGAATGGCCAAAACCAGTGAAATATCAACAGTCATATTGTTCTTGTCATATTTTATTAGCATTTTCTGAACTGTGAGAAATGTTGAAGGTGTCTGAATTATCTGTCTGTCTGTCTGGTACGTACCTGTATCTTGGTTTTGAAGTCACAGTCCAGTACAGCTTCAGTATAGAAAACTTTTTTTTTCTTTTCTTTTTTTATTAAACTGATGGTTTTTGTCTTCCTTATTGATTAATCAGTTGAGAGTCCTGCAAATTCTCCCATTTTCACTGGTAAAGAGGCTTTAATCATGAGTGGTACAGTTTAAGGGACGAGGTGATGCATGTAAATTCTTCCACTGTCATTAAGGGAGCGACCTCGTTTTCCGTCTCGCACTCCGGAGCTTGAATCGTGCTGGAAGTGAAGCTTGTCGTGAACGTGTTTGGGCTGCGTCTCTGAGCCTGGACTTCACTTGACCTGGATTTGCATAGACGTGCTTCCAGGAAACTGCTGACTGTTTTTTTTTATTCCTTTCTCTCAGTATCTGCCCATATACTCGCCCTCAGAGGAGGAGAAGAATAATCCAGCGCTCTTCGCTCACAATGTGCGCAGCTTGATGGCAAAGTAAGCTCTGAGATCTCCTCGCTGTCAACTTGTAGGGGAGTGGTATTACAAGATATTGTTTTGTGTATAAACATAAATGTTAGATAACCTGTTGTCCTGGTGTAGCCTGTTAAATCATGTGCCTGTACACCAGTCTATGCAAATATATATATATTAAAAATAAATGTATTTTAAAATAAATATTATTTTTACATTTATTTTAAATGTATAATTTATTTTGTTTTATTTATTTATTTAATTTAGTTGTAATCAGGCCTTAATGGAAGAATCTTGCCATTTCATATATAGTATAAAAAACCTTTTTAGGACCATTGTTACTTATCTTAAGATCTCTGTAAATCAATTAAATTAAGTAATCATAATAATCTTTAGTAGTTTACATTTAATTTTATTTAATTATTTAGAAAGCTAAATAATTAGCCCAAATCCAATAAATTAATGCATTAATAGTGTTAAAATAAATGTCTTTAATGGTATTTAAATAATATACTGTTTGTTGCATCATTTAAATAATTATTACATTCTTTTAATATAACAATTAAGGACATGCACTTAATTGCCATGATTTAATGCAGGGAAAAACATAGATTTATTATTAAAAACTTAAGTATTTACAGTATGTACGATGGTCGGAATACCTTAATTTGTACCGCTTAAATAAAAACCTCTCATTCTGCAGTTACAGTAATGAGATTCAATATTGTGAATATTGCAGATTACATATAAGACTCAAGTCAATGAGATGAGAGGGTACAGTGTGTTTAACTGTAACGTTAACAAAACACAAAGAAAAGTAATAGAACAATTTGAACAATTATTACTTGTGTGTGTATATATATATATATATATATATATATTTATATATATATATATATATATATATATATATATATATATATATATATATATATATATTTATATAATTTTTTTTTTACTTTGTACGTGGGCAAGAAATGTGACCGCATTACAGGTTTATTACAGGTTTTGTGACATTCACCCTTATTTTATGGTTTCTTCTGGATCTAAAGAGCATAATTTGTCCCTGAATGAAATGATAGCGGGTGTCTAACACTGATGTGTTGTGTGTGAAGGGCCCTGCAGGTCCCCGTGACAGACTACTCGTTTGAAGACTGTCAGTTAGCCATGGCTGAGGGTCAGATCAAGCTGCCCGTGGACACGTGTCTGCTGGAGTTTGCTAAACTGGTCCGGAGTCTGGGGTGAGTTTCATTACAGCACTGAACACAAACAAAATTATTCAAATTTTTAACAAAAATGGGTCATTTTTAGGGTCCTATGAAATCAGTTTAAGTTTATCTCAGATTTTATTTATTTATTTATTTTGAGTAAATTATGTAAACTGAAATTGTAGTAATCAAAAAGCATGTCTAATTAATTTAATTCAAACTAAAAAAAAATAATAAAATAAAAAATATAAAACTGTTTATTAAAAGACCCTATGATTTTTTTTAATTAAATTTAATATTTTTAATATTTTTCTGGATTTTGTTTCAGTTGTTTAGTTAAATTGTAATCATAAAAAATAATCTACTCAATTCAATTTATAAAACTTAATTTAATCATTTATTTATTTATTTACAGTAAAATGTTTACCGCTATTAAAGGTTTAATTTTTTGGGATTTATGATTTAATACAAATTTGTTATCAAAGCACTGGTTATGAAAAAATTAATTAATCTTTTTCAATGTAATCAAATGAAAACATGGAAGAAAAATTGTTATATTCCTTAAAAATAAAGTAAAAAAATATGTTATTAATATTAATTTAAGAATATTTTACCATGCAGTAGTTCAATTTCTTTTTATTTATTTATTTATTTATTTATTTATGTTTTTATTTCTTAAAGAGCTTTGAGTTTGTGTATCTGATGATATCTTCTATAATATTCATTGGCACGACTCTATTTCGCCATATTAGACAGATTAATTGTTCAACCTCTACTTTTGATTTATTAGTCCAAATTCTGTCTCATTCCAAATCATACTGTAAATTCCATATTTGTGCCTGGATTCTCCGATTCCTGTTCATGGAAACCATAGGGCCTAAATACTGTGTGTAAATCCCGCAACGATGACCTGTGCGGATAAGGTTTGCTCCTTCATTTGTGTGCTGATACTGTGTAAATGTTAAATCTCAGGTTGAAGCGTGAGAACTCTGAGAAGCTCCTGCAGGATTATGGGAACAGGGCTCATAAACTCCAGGGCGAGAGACTGAGTCTTGAAGATTTCGCCGAGTTCCTCGACCTGCCCGTGTCAGACGTACTCAGAGACATGTTTGCTCTTTTTGACGAGGTATGTTTTTTGGCTTTTAAATAGAACCACGTATGGCACTTTCTAAATCGAATCGGCTTCTCTTCATAAAATGACTTTAAAGCACAACAACTGAACTAAATTAATAGAAAAAACTCAAATGTGGCAACGATGCATGATTGCATTTGTTATATTAAACAGAACTTAAAACAATTAAAACAGGCTGCCAAAAATAACACTAAATACTACTTATACTAATACTATACTAACAAAAAAATCTGTCATTGGATTTTTGACAAATTCAGGGATTGCTGATTGGTCTCAAAGGTTTAGTTAAATGTGAAAAGCTAATATAATTAATTAACAATCCAGCTGAATTCTGTTTGGAAAAAAATAGACTCACTCTTTGTGTGTGTATGAAAGAAAGCTAGTGGAATAGTGCACTCAAAAGATGAAACTCTCTGAGGTCCAATTTGCTGTATTCTCATTTTATTTGAATATTGAATGGCTGTTTATGGGCCATTCCACCGAATGGGTGACATTTGCTTGTTGTAACTCTTCAAAAATAAACTTTATTTTTGATCTTTTTCAACATTGAATCTAATACTACACATATTTAACTATTCAATATTTGTATTGGTCAATCTCAGGCAACTTTATTTATTTTTTTAAATGGTTTAAGCAGAATATGGACGTATGTTTTCTCAATCCTGTTACCGAAAACCATGTGTCATTTAAAAAGCAAGTTTAGAAGCATGTCAATTAATTCCTTTGTTTTCCCCACAAGAAAGTGTTTATTTTAAAGAAATTGTTGGTTATATGTTCAAAAAATTGACATTTTT
Source organism: Cyprinella venusta (assembly GCA_038021265.1). NCBI lineage: Eukaryota > Metazoa > Chordata > Actinopteri > Cypriniformes > Leuciscidae > Cyprinella > Cyprinella venusta. The sequence continues at coordinate 7,050,003 of CM075874.1, forward strand.
GCCAATAAAATCACTATTAAAGCAAGGTGTGTTTTGATATAAAAAACATAAAGGCATTTATTCATTTTAAAGACTACCGAAGCCTTAAGCTTATAATTTTTTCTAGAATTAATTCATTAAATAATTGTATAAATTATGGGCCAAACAAAAATGATGAAAACTAGTGGTTTAATTTTATTTTTTTTAGAAAAAGAAACAAATAGTAACAGGACTGAAGGTAACAGGATTGAGTTTTTAAGCAAAAAGTTATCAAATATATGGCATATGGCCACAAAGCATTGATGCTAATAGCATGAGGACATTGAGACATATCTAGTGCCTTACCAAAAGGTGATATTTTTAAAATTAAACAATTAAATCTAAGAAAACGTTTAGGTAACAGGACTGTATGTTGAGATTGACCTTCTCATTCACAGTTACAATTTCATCAAATATACAGAAACGAAAATGAGAGGAGTGACTTATAGTCGGTCCATGGCCTTCAGAAGATCCAGATGATGAAACTTACTGTTGAAAATGTGTCTTGTGGAATATTCAACGTTATTTGGCGGGGGGATGTAATAGTGTAACAGGACTGATTGAAAACCTGGGGACATGACTAAAATGTGTATTTTATCTAAAATATTAGATCAATTTTTTTTTTCTTTTTTCATTTTACAGCAGTTTGGATATAAAGTCACACAACAATGCAAGAAAAATCAGATTTCTGAAGGATTTTAATCATAATATGTCATGCTAAAGTTCAGAGATTGAGAGTTGGGACATGCAGAAAATGCTATTTTTTTGTGTTCTGTGTCGTTTTTGTTAATGTTTTTAATTATATGTTTTCAATTTGTAGTTAGCTAAATGTGCATGGCATTTTGCTTAATAATAAAATGTATTTTAGAGTTCATTTTCATGCAATTTTAGACATATAATGTCCTGGGGACAGAAATGTCACCCTTTCGGTGGAATGGCTCTTATAGTGTAAAACAGTTGTAATGCACGACACACAGTTGAAATATATCTGTCCTTAATGTATTTGACCTAACTCAATCATTGGCAAGTGATTTCTATCAAACAACAGATATTTAGTTGCCTAGCGTGACATTTATTAGCATATGCTTTATTGTTCCCTCCATCTTTTCATACATTAGCCGTTTCTCATGTTCAATTCAATGAAATAGGTCCGTCTTTTCTCTCTCCCTGAGTAGCATGAAGACAACTCGGTGGATGTCCGAGAGTTTGTGATCGCGTTCTCTGTGGTGTGTCGGCCTGCAAAAACACTTGACACCATCAGGTTGGCCTTCAAGGTGTGTGACTTCTCCTAAAAACGAATAGGTTATGCCCAGTTTTATGGAGTAATTGATCACTGCAGTGGTGACGCTCAGCTCTGAGATGAGATGTGTGCATTGCTTTCAGATGTTCGAGGCAGAAGAGGACGGTGCGATCACAGAGAACGAGCTGATGTGTGTGTTGAGGACGGCGCTGGGCGTTGGAAAACTCAAAGTCAGCCGTCTGTTCAGAGCCATCGATGAAGAGGACACTGGCAAAATCACTTTCGGTAAGGAAACCATTCATTCCTGTATGAAAGTCTCAGTTAGCATTCTTAAAGGGATAGTTCACTTTGAAATTAATTTTTGGTATGTTTTAGCTTACCTCAAGGGCATCCAAGATGTAGGTGTCTTTGTTTCTGCAGTGGTTTCAATTTTGAGGTCAATTTTGTGGTCACAATTTTTAGGTCAAACCGTTCTTGTCTGTCAGTCATATAATGGAGGTCTATGGTCACCACCTCAAAGAGCATGCACAGAGAAGTCCAAATTAAACATGATTTAATGACTCGTAAATGTAAGTACACATTGATGGCCTGTGACACGAAACGAGCTGTTTGTGTGAGAAAACAAAACAGTATTTATATAGTTTTAACCTCTTGAAATCAGTCATGTCCAAGTTCTCTGTGGGCGAGGGCACTTCGGTCTGTGCAAGCGCCGGAAAGCCCCGGAAGTGATCTCTCGTGCGTATATGTCACTCATTGTTTACATAGAGATTTCAGAAGCGTTTTCCTTCACTGTGACGATCTAAACATATTTAGATATACAGGAAATTGCAATGAAAGATGATTTCGATATACCAACAGACAACTTCGATTTTTTTTTTTTTTTTTTTCTCAACCGTGCAAGAGATCACTTCCGTTGCTTTTTGGCGTTTACACAGACCGAAGCGCCCATGCCTTCAGATCACTTGGATGTGGCTGTGGTTACAAGAGGTAAAAACGATATAAATACTGTTCGTTTTCTCACACAAACCGTTCGTTTCTTGTCTTAGGCCATCAATGTGTACTTACATTTCCGAGTCATTAACTCATGTTTAATTTGGACTTCTCTGTGCAAGCTCTTTGAGGTGGACCCCATAAACTTCCATTATATGACTGACAGACAAGAACGGTTTGACCTAAAAATATCAAAATTGAAAATACTGTGGAAACAAAGACACCTACATCTTGGATGCCCTTGAGGTAAGCTAAAACAAATCAAAAATTAATTTCAAAGTGAACTATCCCTTTAATCCTTGTATCTTGGAATGATTAATTAGTGACGCTATTGTTATGACATGACACTTGTAGTTACCGCGTCAGTTTAGATCTGCATGATTGAGTCACCCTTCACCAGGAGACTCATTTTTGTGAGAACACGATGTGTAGTGTGACAGCGCCATGGCTTGTCGACCTAGCAACAGTAACTAAGGGGAGGGGGTGCGAAGGGTCAATTGAAATAAAACCAAAAACGCACATGCATAACATAATTCGTGCGACCCTACAGTGACATGCTCATGCATCAGAGCCGAGTGTAGTAGTAACTCAGGCCTGCAGTGTGCCAGGAGGCCTCAAGCTTCATTCTGGTGTAATTTATACCATTAACATCTTTAAAGTCTGATTGTTTTCTGGGGATAATTCCCACAAGGTGTGCTTAACAGAAACATTTGGACCGTATGTTCTGTAGAAACATGTCTTTTTCCCACTCTGACTCTGGTTGTTCCTCTGACGCCACCTGGTGGCAGAGAGCTTTAGGGAGTTTGCAGAGGAGCATCCCGAGTTCGCCGAGCAGTTCCTCTACTCGGAAAACGCAGGATTCGGCAGCAGCTCCCCTCCTCACGCCAACGGCTTCTGCGCTGATTTCAGCCCGAGAGACCACCACGCTCCTCAGAAGAAACTCGACTGAGCCCATCTTGCACAGAGGGCGAGGGCGGAGCAGCATTGCAAAGTTTACCACCTGGTATCCATGACATTTGATTGGTTACTTCACGCTTGCCGGTTTTCTCTTCCCCCCTCAGCATCATTTCTGTCGTTTTGAGATTGGGAACTTTTCTTATCATGATTATTGTAAGAGCAAATTGAATGGATTTTTTTTTTCTTTTTTTTTTTTTTTAGTTTTTTTGTTTTTGTAAAACAACTACTTGAAAGCCAAGCACTTATTTCATTCTCATTGGGTGATCTATTTGTGCGAGTGACACTTGACCGACTGTGCATGTTTTTTTTTGTTTTTTTTTTTTTTTTTTTTTTAAATACGGGAGAAAAAGGAAGTAAGCGAATAAATGACCCAGTCAGTGACAGATCGAAACGGTTTCCTCGGTTGGCTTGCACTCTCTTTTTCAGTCCCTCAACCGTCCACATCTTTTGTTTTCTGACTGTAGATGCCTTTATGAATTCATAAGTATTTGCATGGGCTTGATGCTTGATAGCAGTATTACTCAGTGTTTGACTAAAATGATCGTTGAGCGCCAGTGACAGATATCTGAGCTCTGTCTCCTCCTGCTGGATGTTTATGAGAATCAGATTTGAGGTGCAAAATACGATCGATTAAGTGCTGGTCTGAATCAAAATGAGTCAGTTTTTATTCCTTGATATTTCGTCCCTTAGCTCAGGGGTTGCGGGAATGTGGCTATCTGTTTGTTTTTTTGGTGTGTGTGTGTGTGTTCTTTTCATTCCTCTTTTTGTGCAGTAAGTTGCACTGTACTTTTGTAAATTCCGGACATCCAATTACCAATTTAATCCATGAGCAAGTCTCAGTCAGCTGTTTCAGCTTGGGTTTTTGGGGGTCATTTTTACATTTTATTTTACTTCAGGTATTGAATAAACATAACATTTTACATTTATATGGACCAAATACAGAATAATAACTGTGGCGTAGTTGGAGAATCAGGATTCTGAAAAATGCTATTCATAAGATATAGTATATATATATATATGATGGAGTGTTTACCTTTTTGATAGACAACATATTCCTGTATTTTTCTATTTTTCACTGAGAGGCAAGTGAAAAATTGACATCATGTCCAACAATTCGACCAAGAAAAGCAACTCTTTCTAATGTTTTTGAGTAGAGTTTCTCTCTTAATGTTTATCTGCATCTTGCGTCAAGTAAAGTCTTCCTTCATTTCTTTACACAAACAATCGGAGTCCAACTATTAAATCCCTAATGAATGATATTTTGTGGTTAATGGACAGTTTGTTCACAAAAAATGGTGCCTGTGATTTTTTTTTTTTTTTTTTTTTTTTTTTTTTGAAAACATCGACCTAATTGAATTTTTCTTTTTGTGAAAGTGAAATGCAGTCATTTTCTTAAATTTTGGTCTTGAAATTGAATCTACCACAAAGATTTCAAACGTTTATTTTGCTAAAAGATACTGTTATTATTCATGACTTTTTATAATTGATTAGCTAATGTGAAGGATACAGATTTGACTTCTTGATGAGTATCAGTTTAGTGTTTAGTCGCGGTCCACAGCGTTTCGTGAGCATGTACGGTTAGACATCTGCATTTATTACAAGATCCTGATCCTGGATCTGTTTGATTCACACTTTAGTTTTCTTGTGAAATCTTCACTGTTAATTCTCAAATGAACTTAACACCACGGCAAAGCAATATTTTATTGATGTCACCACCTTTTTTTAACAAAAAAACAAAACAAAACAAAAAACACACTTCTGATATGTATTTTGAATATTCCGAGTGCTGGGCATTTTGTGAATTTTGCTATACATAAAAGAATTTCCTCTCACTGCCATGAAAGATCTGTGATCTAAAGTGTTATTTTCAGATTGACCTGGTTTAACTAGATTAGCTCCTTTGTACATACATTCGTGACGTTTTCCTTGGTGATGGCTTTATGTATGTAATTATTGCTGTTTCAGATTCTTTTTGTCCTATACACATTTCATATTATCGTTGGCCTTGAACTTCAATGTAGTTGTAAAGAGGGAAAGGAGAATGTATTGACAATCCATCACAATCAACAGTCAAAAGCGCATCAGATTTCAGTATTGGCGAGCGAAGGATCTCGACCCTGATGTACAGTCTCTCGTGCACATGATGGTTCGATTCTCCGGCTCAGTCCAGTTCTCATGGATTTCCCCCCATGTTTTCCAAATTTTGATGTACATTTATTCGTGCTGGCACTTTAGATTTTTAAGCCTTCTTTTCATGAGTTCTCTGACAAATGTGACGGTATGCTGGTGTGCATGTTCAGATTGGTTATGATGTTACAGTGGCTTTGTATCAATATGTAGAAAGGGATTGTGGGTTCGCTCTGGATCTGATGGAATCATTGTTTAGCTGTGTGAATCTCATGAATGTTTATCTTCTCCCTAAAAACCTTCAGTGAAGAACAAGAAGCCTATTTTTATAAGGACAATTAAGTTTTTTTTTTGTTTGTTTGTTTTTGCATTGTGACATTTTAATGACTATTAAACGTATTACGCATCATAATCCAGCTAAATTCATTTATCTTAAGAAATGTAAGTAATCTACAATTTAAAGAAATAATATATCATGGTTATTGCCTTTGATTTATGCTGATTTGATTTTATTATTATTATTATTTTTTATATAACTTAAAACTAATGAGAATAACAAAGCAAAATATAGTCAAACAGCTGGAGGAGGAATGTGAAGCATATTTTTATAGGTTTTTTTTTCCTTTGTGACATTTTCATGACTATTAAACACATTTAACTCGTGTCTAATGAGAATAACAAAGCAAAACAGTCAAATAGCTGGAGGGGGAATGTGCTTTAATTGTCATGAAAATATCACAATTTAAAAATTTATTTAATATCACGTTTTCTCTTGAGATTCAACCGTAGGCATTGTAATCTTTAATTTTTTTATTTTTTTTTTGGGGTTATTTGCTGAAATAGCCAAATCATTAAATCGTATGTAAGAATCAGACATGTTTGTTGGCTTCAGACCAGAGCAGATCCCAGTCTCCTTTCTCACCATTGCAGAAGCAGTGAATTAAGATGGATTTTCTTTTTTTTTCATCAGTTTTCTATATGAAATGAAGACCCAGCATCTCTCTGGAGTGTAACTTTATTTTTTAAGCGTATGATTTATTTTGAAGACCTCACAGGAAGACCTGCTCTTCTCTGTGTTTGTAAAGGGTTCTGTATTTATGTCTCTTCTGCCCGTGACGGCGTGTCCTTCACTGAGCTGAAGAAGAAAGACCGAACTCATTCAGGTCATGTGTCTTTCTGATGGCTCTTCGGACACCCGTCCGGCTGACGTAGATGTTTTAGGTCTGTTTTCTATTTTGCTCTGACTTTTATTTTGTAATGTATCAAAAGAGTCATTTTTACAAGATACCTGGGCTTGTCCGTTTTGACTGCAATGAAATGACTTGTCATTCTGACTCTTTAATTAAAAGGGACACTTGACTACATTCTCTTTGATTGTGTTTTCTTCAATAACGCTGTCGCCCTCTAGAGGAGAGAGAGATGAGTTCAGACCAGATGCTGTGATGAGGATATTTCCACATGAGGGTTGGGTTCAGATAGTCATTTAGAAATAAATAAATCTCATATATAATAGCTCATGTAATATCATCATTAGCCACCTGAAGGTGAAGATCAACATTTAAAGGGTACATATTTTGGGTTTTTGAAAATTGCCCTTCATGTAGTGTTTAACATAGATCTAAGTGAACGAAAACATCCTGCAAAGTTTTAAACATGAAAGTTCATCGTATACAAAGTTATTATCTCTCAAAAACAAGAGTCGACTCTGAGTCGCTGATATGAATCGTTCGAAGAACGATGCTTTTCCTTTGTCTAGTTGACGTCAACTTGACAAGTTATTTGAATAAGAAACGCCCACTTATTGTGCTCGGAGACGCTAGGGAAAACCGGAGCTCCAGGGGTGGCGGGCAAATCTGAAACGGGCCCAGGACGGGCCACCCTGCCTGGGCTGGCCAGGGAGGTCTGAGAGCATGGAGGTTTGGACCCACCCACCGCACCTTTTTGGACAGTCGTTTTTCGAGATCTGGGCTTCGGAAAACAATCATGTCGACGAGACGCTGTGTTTTGAAGTGCGACGCAAAAGCGAACTTTTTTCACCTGCCAAGTGAGGAGTATTTGAAGACTAAAAAAGTGGCTGCAGTTCATATATACAAGTACTGCTATACCACACAAGTATAGCCCAAACCTTGTTCTGTGTTCGCATCATTTTGAAGATGATAGCTTCAAAAACCTAAACGCTATAAAGTATGGATTCGCGAGCCGGCTCTATCCTAACGAGCTGAGGATCAATATGCAGAGCAGTGGGTCGCGAGGACCGGAGTTGAGAACCCATTTAAGGTAATAGGAGTTCCGTTTTTCTACCAATCACAACTGACTAGGTCATCTGACCAATCACCGCAGATTAGCGTCACGCAAAGGCGGGTTTTGGATAAATGACTCGCTAAAACGATTCAAATGGGAGTCGGTGGGCAATTCAGGTAAAAATAAATGCATATTATAAGACAACAAAAGTGTTTTTTGTCATTGCATGCTTGTAAAATTGTTGTTGGGGACTACCAGAACAATATTAGGAACATTTTAAATGCCATAATAGGTACACTTTAAACATGAAATTTATGAAAAGTTGAATTGCTCAATGTTGCCAACCATTTAGGTTGTGGTGAACAGTAAAACACCCCAGTGCTGTTGGACTGTGACATCAGCACTTTTGGAATGACGGGGTTTCCGCGGAGTCTTAAAAAGTCTGAAATTCTGAACTTTAAATTTAAGGCTTTAAAAAGTCTTAAAAATGGCTAGATTTTCAGGTCTTAAATTTGATTTAGTCAGGTCTTAAAAAGATTTTACCCTCGTTCATTTGCCAAAACTTTGGCCGCAGAAAGTTATTACAAAGTAGCAAAAAAGTATTGAGTCATAGCCTACAAAGCGTTTTTTAGCATAGCCTACTTGCTATTCTCTCTACATTTTGCTTTGTTTCGCTCCGACATTTGACGGCATGTACATACACACGGAATCACTCGGACATTTAACGGCATAGACATTTCATCTCTGGGTATGGTCAACTAAAATCAGCTATAATTGTGTTTTTACAGTATAAAATGCAAAGTACAAATTTCACCAACACACACACAAATTATGTAAAATCATTTTTTTTTTCCGAATACTTTCTTATTTAAATTTTTGGTAATACGTTGTGTAGGTCTTAAATTTCAATGTTTATGGTCTTAAAATGTCTTAAAAAGGTCTTAAATTTGACTTAACTGAAACCCTGGAATGATGTTTGACCAATCGGATTCCAGAACCAGAACTAACTTTCCTATTATGTGGTCTACTTTTGAGTTATGTTTTTGTTAGTTTTCTTCTACCCCTTTAGTTTAAGTGTGTTTACTGCTTTATTTTGTACTGTCCTTTTTGCACATGACGAGTCTGTAAAAATACAGCACAATCTACATTGTTAAAGTCACCAAGAAATCAACATGCATTCTTATTTTTATAAATATTTCTTAAATATTTCCATATTTATTATAAATGATTTATCCATGTGCATCTTTTTTATTTATTTATTTATTTTTTTATTATGATTAAAAAACAACAGGTCATTCACGTGAGATTGACCAATACAGTGGCAAACCATCAACCATCCAATCAATTCCCCATGGACAAAATCAAGTCCCGCCCTACAGTTTTTCTTGTTCCAGAATCTGTTTCACTCGGATGTAAGCCGTTTCTCAATATGCGCACTTGTCTGTACTTATGGACTTGTGAAACGTCATTAGTGGCTGCCCAAGTACTGTTCCAATTCAAAGTTCACATCTAGCCAAGTCCACTTCAAATCCCCGGATGTGTTCTTGATCCACCCTGTTTAGTGAGGATGCATCGAGAGGTGACTTGTGTGGACTTGAGATAGCCAGGTAGCACCAACCAGCACCTCACACCAACAAGCAAGTGTCAATAGGAGAGGAGAAAATCCGCGAAATATCAAAATACTACTGTTATTGAGTCATGAAACGTAATTGGTAACACTTTATTTGAAGGGGTGTGCATAAGACTGACATGACACTGTCATAAACATGACATAACACCTGTCATGAACATAAAGGAGTCTTTATGAATGTTTATGACTTTTGTCATTAAGTGTCATTCGGTAAATTATGACACTTCTAATGCAAAGTTGACATTGTTTAAAATGTCTTTGTTATGACAACTTGACATTAACCAAGAAATCATAACCTGTCACAAATATGTCATAACAGGTCTAATTATCAAACTTAAAGAAGTTATTTAGCTTTGCGTTATATTACATTACCTTGTCATATGTGGTTGGTTTTGACTTTGGCCGTCATGACACCATAACTCTGTCATGAATATTTTTCTTGTTCTCAAGTAAAGTGGAACACATTGTACTAGTTATAAAGATGTCATTAAAGGGTACATATCGTGCTTTTAAATCATTCATTTTTACTTATAAATCATACATTTGTGGTCTATATAAAGCATAACTGCAATGCTTGGGTCTGAATTCCTCATTATTATAGCTCAACAGGCCCCTTTTCTACCCCTTTTCTGATGTGCTTCTGTGAGCAACCCGATTCGAAGCGTCTCCTTTAAATAGAAAGGAGTTGCGTCTTTCCCCGCCCGCTCTCCAGGTCGCTGAGTTCACGTTCGGTTCAACTCCCCGCGTTCAGCCATTATTGTAGTTTGATAAGAGATATACGATTACTATAGTTTCAAAGAACATTTTTATTCACACGTTAACAAAATGTCAACAACGGAAGACTTGTCCATCAAGCGTTACATATTCGAGCCAGAGCGAGCGATTTGAAAAAGATGACGACAAACCTGCGGAACAACGTCTTCATATGGATGCAGTGGTATGTAAAGTTAACTATGTTGTGTTATTAGTGAAAGTCGACTATTTCTCTTGTTAAAACAAGCACACTGACAAGATAAATGACTGCGGTCTGATCTTACCACTAAAAATCTGTATGATAATAATATGATAACTTTAGAACGCGTTTAGAACGCGTCAGAAAACACAGCAGCTAAATGATAGAAGGAATTTACACCTCATTCAGACGAAGTCGATCGGCAAACCCTTCTGTATACTGGCGGAGGTTGTTGGATTGGGGATCCTTGAAGTGCTTCAGGTCACTACATCCAACAACCGAACATTTTGACTAGCCCTCCCGTAACTTCTGCATCATTGAGCTTGGACTACAAAATCGGAGCGAGAAATAATCATGGCGGATTGCTCGAAGTGTTGGACCGGTAGTCAATGTCCTTATTTGTCAGTTCCGCTGCAAATACTGTGACGTAATTGTTCAAAAAACGTAATAGACAACAGGAAAATCCGAACAGGTTGAAAAATATGACCAAAACAGAATATACAGATATAAACGAAGCACCTGAAGAGAATAATTTCATCTTTTCTGTACTTATAAACACTCCAAATATACAACAAAATGCATTTAAGGGCTAAAAAAGTGGATTTTGCATGATATGTCTCCTTTAAGGGTTTTTACGCTGTCAAACAACAGTGTCATTAATATTTCCCTTTACCTCAAGTAAAGTGGAACACGTTGGACTAGTTATAAAGATGTCAGGTTGACAGGTTATGATTTCTTGGTTAATGTCAAGTTGTCATGACAAAGACATTTCTGTCTTTGTTAATGTCAAGTTGTCATAATCAAGACATTTTTTGTCTTTGTTAATGTCAAGTTTTCATAACAAAGACATTCTTGTCTTGGTTAATGTCAAGTTGTCATAACAAAGACAATTTAAACAATGTCAACATTGCATTAAAAGTGTCATAATTTACCGAATGACACTTAATGACAACAGTCATAAACATTTATAGACTCCTTCATGTTCATGACAGGTGTTATGTCATGTTTATGACAGTGTCATGTCAGTCTTATGCACACCCCTTCAAATAAAGTGTTACCCTAAATCTGCACCTATCTAAAAAATGCATCTGACGTTTTTGGAGTTCTGACATCCAAGCCTTCAGCGGACACCCAGCGAGATCAACCCCGACTGGAACAGCTTATCCTCGGCTAGTGCTTCTGACGTTTGCCGCCGGCTCTGATCTCTCTAGTCTAGTGGATAAACCTTGACGTATAATAATTCGTCTTGTATATAAGTCTATCTTGTTCCATGGCAAAAAAAAAAAAGTTTTTGAGGTTTCATAACTTTATGGCTATTTAACTTTAACAACATTTTTTATATTATCTTCACCATATGAGCAATAAAAATGAAGTGAAAACAAAAAGATCATGTTCATTTTGTTATAAATATATGCAGTGAAGAGAATCGCGTTGCCTGAACCACATGGCCATTAGGCTAATATGTTGTTTTTTTGTTAATGAAAAGAGGCAGAGTGGTGTTTTATAACATATTTCATTTTATTGTTGACGAAAAGATGCAGAGTTGTAGCAAATTTCGTTTTATTGTTGCCTAAAACATAGGTTATATAATGAGATAACTGGAGTAGCCAGAGCGTGCTGAGTGACGTGATCAAGTACGCTCTGTTCCATTTGCAGAAGAGCCGGACTTGCGTCCTCGCATCCTTGGGAGTTCGGATTGTCAAACTTGGCAAGTCTGAACTAGCAAGGACGCAAGTCCGAAGTCTGAGTACTTGGTATTGAGAAACGGCTATACACTCACCTAAAGGATTATTAGGAACACCTGTTCAATTTCTCATTAATGCAATTATCTAATCAACCAATCACATGTCAGTTGCTTCATGGGTGTGGTCCTGGTCAAGGCAATCTCCTGAACTCCAAACTGAATGTCAGAATGGGAAAGAAAGGTGATTTTAGACATTTTGAGTGTGGCGTAGTTGTTGGTGCCAGACGGGCCAGTCTGAGTATTTCACAATCTGGTCACTTACTGGGATTTTCACGCACAACCATTTCTAGGGTTTACAAAGTATGGTGTGAAAAAGGAAAAACATCCAGTATGCGGCAGTCCTGTGGGCGAAAATGCTTTGTTGATGCTAGAGGTCAGAGGAGAATGGGCCAGCTGATTCAAGCTGATAGAAGAGCAACTTTGACTGAAATAACCACTCGTTACAACCGAGGTATGCAGCAAAGCATTTGTGAAGCCACAACACACACATTCTTAAGGCGGATGGGCTACAACAGCGGAATACTCCACAGGGTACCATTCATCCCAACTACAAATAGGAAAAAGAGGCTGCAATTTGCAAAAGCTCACCAAAATTGGACAGTTGAAGACTGGAAAAATGTTGCCTGGTCTGATGAGTCTCGTTTTCTGTTGAGACATTCAGATGGTAGAGTCAGAATTTGGCCTAAACAGAATAAGAACATTCATCCATCATGCCTTGTTACCACTGTGCAGGTGGTGTGCTGGTGGTGGTGGTTTAATGGTGTAATGGGGATGTTTTCTTGGCACAGTTTAGGCCATACCTGTCAACAATCCCATTTTTGCCGGGTTTCTCCCGTTTTTTAGCCCCATCTCCCGGACCCCTCCCGGTTTGGTATTTCTCTCGGGAAACTCCCGTAATTTGCATGGCCCAAACTCCTTTATGAATAATCGAACCAATATGTTTGTCTAATGTTGACCAGTTGCCAGATTTGATTAAATGCAGTATATTCACACAATACACAGGCCATTTACAATTTTAACCTGTTTGTTATCTGGCAACCCTTTAACCCAGTTGCGCAGTCGCGGAAATCTCAACCCGAAAGCGATCCGATAGAAATGATGGCAGGTAAAGGCGGTGTGCCCGCAAAGAAACTACAGTTTCTACACTTTCAAGTAGGCTACAGTTAACGCTTAGCTTCAGGAAGAATAGGGATTGCACTAATGGATTGCATACAACTGAAGTTATTGCATGCAGAAGCCAGACAGACTCACAGAGACGATTGGTATCTCACAACTCACACTTTATTCCCAAATCGAACTCGTGTACTTGTTACTTAATAAACAAAATAAGCTAAAAATTAGCATAAAACAGGAATAACCCGCACACATGGGGTGTTTGCATAGACAGTAAAAGGGGTGTTCGAGACTTCGAGGCACACGGCACATACAATACAATACTGCCGATAGTTCAACAAGAAGCGCACAGATCTTAAAGGGGCCACACCTTGTTTGGACCTGTGGTGGAAAATTTTAAACTGAATATTAAGCTAACCATGTTTTAACATTTGACCTCATTTAACCAGCTAAATCTCTGAGACAATGTACTAAGACATTCTGTGCTTCAGATGAATGTATGTGTGCCAAACACCTGACTGTGTGTATAAATAACAAATATGGGAAATGGAACTAGAGAGATGACTAAGTTAGAATCATTAAAACAAAGTCTCCTCTACCCAGTAACAAAACAGTCTACCTATGAAGAACCAATGAAATTAATGTCATTATGCCATACCTCCCTATTGTATAAAAACGGTTGTATCAGTGTTTTCGGAGAGATTCTCATTGGAATTTGTCTGAGATCCACCGGCCTTGTTTTTACTTGGGAAGTTCTCTGAAGTTTTGCTCAAAAACTCTCCTGGCCGTAATTAAAAGGACATTTGCTGGAGTCTGTCGGTTATTTAAGCCGCACAGCAAGAACAAGTAAGAGTTAGAATTATTAGTACTCGGCAGGTCGTCGACTGTAGACGCGCTGAGGTAAAAGTATAAGACTTGGCCAACTAGAGTGAGTATTATTGTAGAGTAGTCAGGTTCAGGGAAAAAAATCCATTACAGACCACACTAACCGCTCGCCTGCTTGGACAAATCTCCCGGATTTTGAAGACCAAATGTTGACAGGTATGGTTTAGGCCCTTAGTGCCATCTGGGCATTGTTTAAATGCCACAGCCTACCTGAGCATTGTTTCTGACCATGTCCATCCCTTTATGGCCACCGTGTACCCATCCTCTGATGGCTACTTCCAGCAAGATAATGCACCATGTCACAAATCTCGAATCATTTCAAATTGGTTTCTCGAACATGACAATGTACAAATTCACTGTACTAAAATGGCCCCCACAATCACCAGATCTCAACCCCATAGATAGAGCATCTTTGGGATGACGTGGAACGGGAGCTTCAGGCCTTGGATGTGCATCCCACAAATCTCCATCAACTGCAAGATGCTATTCTATCAATATGGGCCAACATTTCTAAAGAATGCTTTTAGCACCTTGTTGAATCAATGCCAGTGGTGGAGGAAGTACTGAATCTCAGTACTTAAGTAAAAGTACAAATAACCAGATAAATATTTACTTTAGTAAAAGTAGAAGTAACACAATGATAACCATACTTAAATAAAAAGTAAAAAGTACCTGATTTTAAATGTACTTTAAGTATTAAACGTAAAAGTACTTGCATAACAATTTATTCTCTTAATGACTATTTTCTAATGATTAATAAAACATTTAATTCTAACTAATTCAACCTAATACTCCTTTAATGATGTTCAATGATGATGGAAAAAAAAATGTCACCATTTCTGAAACAAGCTTGCAATTAGGCAACATACACATCATGCTTATCCTTACTATATGTTAATAACTATGTTTGGCAGTAAACGCGATTGATTTATGGTGTAATTCTGAACCTCTTGGCTTGCCATAATCATAACCAAACGTATATTACGCACAGTGCTTTGCACGTAAAAACAAATTTTCGCGTTTAAGTTCAACGATAAACACATTGCGTGCGAGACGCCTTTAGTGTGACTGGGTTGATATACTGTATCTATGGCAACCAAACGTCACTGACAAGACAAACGTGCAACGAACGGACGGTCAGATTACGTTTGGCAGGGGAAAAACTGATCAGAAAATGTAACAGAAGTTGTAGAAATGTAGCGGAGTAGAAAGTATAATAATTGCTGCAAAATGTAACGAAGTAAAAGTAAAAAGTAGGCACTATTTATTCTACTTAAGTAAAGATACGTGAAAAATGTACTTAAGTAAAGTAACGAAGTATTTGTACTTCGTTACATTCCACCACTGATCAATGCCACATATAAGGCGAAAGGGGGTCAAACACAGTATTAGTTTGGTGTTCCTAATTATCCTTTAGGTGAGTGTACGTCACAGTAGGAAAGAAAAGTCTTCCGTTCAATCCAGTAATTTTATTATGATATTTGTTTGAATAATTTGAGAAGAATGATGGGTAATGGAGCTTCTCACTACAGATGAGCACAGCATCGACTGCAGAAGCTCTCTGATTCTCTGATAAATGCAAGAGTGGCTCTGATGAAAAGTAAAAGAACACTGATTGACAAGTTTTTCCTCTGCATCCTTATTCTCACAGAAGTGGTTTTCATCAAATGATGATGAAATGCTCTTTTAATTGGAGCCAGCCAGGTGTTCAGTGGAAACGAGCTCCATGGAGGATTGTTTAAAACCAGTGAGTCTTGATGTCTTTCAGCCTGTGGAATCTCGACATTGTCCATCTCTATGATGGCGTAACGTCTGTGTGAGAGACGTCTGGACCATGACTGTCCTTTCCCATAACCTTCCTTATGTCAGATAGGATTCACATAACATAAGTTCATTGCTTTGTAATGCCAAATTCTTTTTTCTTCTTTTTCTGCACCATCATTAAGAAGCAGACCGGTGTCCGACTCCATCACATTATTAGATGTGAAATCTAAAAATCCACATGAAACCTTCAATCTGTTTTATCATGTTAGCAGGTGGTGTGTGGCAAAATGATTATGTGAAAGGTGTTGATTATTGAATTAGCCATGTCAGCCACTAATGATAATTATATTTGTTCAAAGGCCATGCTGGGATATGAATTATTGTGCTGTTTTAACACCAAATTATTTTCATGTCATTGGAGTTAACAAAATATATGTTCTATATGTGAGCGGTATCTTATACCACCTTGGGGGTAAATGTATTTTATAAACACTCCCAACTACAGGGTTTCCAAAAAATGGAAAGAACAAGCAGAGTGGTGTACAATCTTTATTTGATCCTACAAAAGATAAAAAAATATACATATATATAATACAATCACCCAAGTTGAGGGAACAATGCAAAATTACAATTTCATTCACACAAAATAGACACATAATTCCTGATATTACACGCAGTCACCTGAGAAATCGGATCTTGGACACGACAGTCAATTTCAATATCCCATGGGATAAGTTAACATTTGAAAATGAGAAAAAAAAAGTAAACAAAAGTCTAGCCACCTCAAATCACACAATCATGCAATTATATAACCAAAACCACAACCCACACAATTAAGCAAACAAAATAAATCAAATAAATCCTCCCAGTTCCCACGGTAATTCTTGATGGTACCAGGAATTGACGTCAAACGAGATCGCGAGAACACAATTCACAAGCAAGAACAAATAAAATTTAAAAATAAAATAAATAAATAAAATTACAATGAAATCAAATTATAACAAAAGTATCAGATTCAAGAAAATATAATTAAACCAATCAATATAACAAAAAGTTTATAAGGTAAAAAAAAAAAATACAATGAAATTCAACCAATACAACAAAATTAATCCATACCTAAAGCATGCGCTTGCATCTACACACACTCACATAAAACCCTGCACACGGGTGCGTCTATCACAGTACTCTGTGGGAGTTGAGCGCACAATTTCTTCAGCCTCAACAGAACAACACCACTGGTTGCCGTAATGAGCCACCACACAGCAGCAAAACAACAGCGGGCAGATATCTATAAAATAAGTACCCAATTTAATCATTAACCCAACATACACTATCTAAAAGGACGTATTTGGTTAAAAAACAACTCTTAAAGTACTATATAAACTTACCTGCAGCATAATCGACTGGCCCTCGGTACGATCAGTAAGAACGGTAAGCAACCACCAGTGCAGCCTTGTTTACACTACATAAACGAGCAATCATTAGAACCGACACTACTAACAAATACAACATATCAAAGCAGTAGCGTACCTTCAAATGTTTGTGAAGTTGGACATTCGCAGGCCCACGGCAATAGTCAAAAGAAGAGAATTTCCCACTTATGCAGTCTACTATCTCGCTCAATGCTTAACGCATATTAAGTAGCTTCTGTTTGCGACACGATGACGCCGCCTGCATACCATGCCGGAGAGAAAAAAACGGAAATCACAGTAAATCTCCGTGTTTTTAAAGGGGCCGTGAGCTTCCACCTTAAGGGGTCACCCCATTACATTCTACCCCTGGCTTTTCGATCATCGTCCCGATGATCCAATCTACAACCATGGATGGAAAGGGCAATCCTGGGACTGACCAGGTTGAAATGGAGCATTTACAGGACCTCGGTCCAAATGTACATTTTGGACCGTTGCAATGGCTTTTGGTAGATGATAAGGGTTAGAATGTTTCCCGGCAGTAGCCCGAGTGGTTTGACGCAGACCCACTTCACTTATTTGAATTGGAGAATTAGCAATCAACATAGGACCTTCAATCCCCATCTCCACAGGACTTTCTACAACCCTCTCTGGCTCCATTGGTAGATCCACTTGAGCTGAACTCAAGGCAGCAGGGGTTACCTCTATAAGAGCTACATCCCACTCTTCCCTTTCCATTGGAGAGGCTAAAAACTCATCCAAGTTGTCATCTGACAACCCTAACTCTGGATCAGCCATGTGGTCAGAGCATGCTATGGGTGGAACTTTAAAGCCGCGTTTCCACCGCAATTACCAGGAACTATTTGTCCCGGGAACTTTTTTTTCCCCAGACCGCTTGCTTACTGCGTTTACACCGCATACTAAAGTACCGGTCCGGGGCGGGAAGATGACGTTGAACTGCGTGCGACTGCTCTTCTAGCCTGCGCGTTTGTTTTGAGTTTTGTATAGAGGAGATTCAAGCTTTGCAGCTTTTTTGTGTTACTAAAAACGGCAGAAAAGAGACGAGCACCCAAAGCGTATTCAGAAAGCTCGTAATGCTAGATATAAAAGTAGACGTTTGTTATCTGTGGACATTGACCGTGAGATGAATGGGACGAACGCGCGCCATCGGGCAGAAAGAATAGCGTGGTAAGAACCAATCAGAATGTTCAGTGAACAAGTCCCACCCCGAAAGTTCCTGAACTCTGAAAAAGTACTACCTCACCAGCAGGGACTTTCTGGGGGGGGGAAATTTTTACCCGGAACTTCATTTAGACCCTGGTTCCTGCGGTGTAAACACACCAAGTACCACCCCAAAGTTCCTAGTTCCTGGGGAAAGTTCCTGCGGCGGAAACGCGGCTTAAGTGAGACCTGTGCACTTGTTTTACCAAGGAGGGGTTATCTACCTGCGCTATGTATACACCACCATCACCCCTAGGAGCTCTAACTACTTTGAGAACAATGCTGGACCAATGATTTTGTATTTTATTACGACCACGAGCACCATAGTTCCGCAGATAAACTTCTTGACCTTCCTGCAGCACAAAATCCCTTCCTCCCTGATCATGGCGCCTTTTACGAAGCTCAGCTGCTCTGTCCAGCCGAGACCAGCCGATTGCCAACAGCCATATCACCCTGTAGCCCAAGACTGGTTGCCCACTGAAGCTAAGCAGGGCTGAGTCTGGTTAGTACCTGGATGGGAGACCTTCTGAGAAAACCAGGTTGCTGCTGGAAGAGGTGCTGGAAGAGGAATCATCCAGGTGGATGCTGCACATTGGTGGTGGTTGAGGAGATTCCCCCCCTTCTATGTAAAGCGCTTTGAGTGTCCAGGAAAGCGCTATATAAATGTAATGAATTATTATTATTATTACCTTACTCTTGTACAAGTTGTTTTAAGTCTCTACCTATGCTCCATCACCCAGTCTTTCACCATGCCACAGGCAGGTTCATCCACTGCTGACAGCAGAAAATCTACTGGAAGTCTGGGGTCCTGGCCAAACATCAAAAAATGTGGTGACTCACCGGTGGCCTGGTGAGGTATTATACGCAAAACATAACTGTGCTATATGATGAGTCCATGACCTTTTCTGCTCTGAGGAAAGTGTACAAAGTAAATCATGAAGAGTTCGATTGAAGCGCTCACACTGCCCATTTCCCTGAGGGTGATATGGGACAGTGCGAGTTTTCTTAACTCCATACAAGTGGCAGAGCTGGGAGACCACTGCACCCTCACGCTTTAATACAATCTGTATTGTAAAAAACGCTATATAAATAAAGGTGACTTGACTTGACTTGAGTAAAATTTAGCAAGGGCTATCTGTACTTTTACTCAAGTAATGAAGCTGTGTACTCTGTCCGCCTCTGTTCTTTACTGTATTGAACTCGATTGGTTTGTCTTCCTGTTATAGCATGAACACAGTGAATCAGATGAAGGACAGGTTAGTGTGTGATTCACACTGATGAGATTTCGCAAGGTTTGTCTTATTATCATCATAAGCGTTAGAGTTACAAGCATCTCTTATCGGGAGTTTCCTTTCGTTTGGACATGGCTGTAAGTGCGGAGCATAATGGGTGGTGGATTTTTGGTATCTGTGAAAGGGTAAGATGATAACTCTCTGTTTGATCTGTTATTTGCTGCGCTTGAGCCAAACTGCTGTCTTACTTCAGTAGATGTCGCCTTCAGATGATTAATTCTCAGCCTCAGGCCAAGATTAATGCTTTGAAATGTGACATTGTAACAATCAAACCACACACTTCACACACACGCACACACACGGACACACACACAAATATATATATATATATATATATATATATATATATATATATATATATATATATATATATATACATAAAATAAGGAGCTGTTGAGATGTATTCAATGTCTCAGTTTTTTTCTCCTTGACTGCATTGAGTTTCTATGGAGAGCAAATAGAGACACTGAGACAGTAGCCTGATCCTCTGATATTTCAGGGTGTCCGCGGGGTTTTAAAAAGTATTAAAAAGTGATAAATCAAAATTGTCAAATTTAAGGCCATTAAAAGTGTTAAATGTAGTCTGAGAGGTATTATTTTTTAAAAATTAGGTATTATTTTTTTCAGACTATCAGTTGTCCTATTCTGTGTTTGCGTTTGTCCGTTTAAATATGGGCTTTAGCTCATCTGGGCACAATCAAAGATCTTTCGTCTCTATGTTTGATGCTGACGCCATATTCAATGGTCGATCGACATCATCTGTGAACAAGTGATCACCCTGATTTAGACCTACCTATTGTATTTACATAAAGCGTTCACAGGCAAATTTGCTTTATGTTTAGGTCTATACTGCTTTTATTTCCCCGGTGTCGAAATCAGGCAAAACTGTAGATCCTTTGTACACTCTATTAACATCTTGTAAGTAAATATGTTAATAAAAACAAATCTATACAAAAAAAAAAAAAAAAAAACATAAATGTCAGGCAACACGATTCCTGGCTGCATGTCAATATCCATGGATCACTGGATCTTTAGTGAGTTGTAAGGAACACTATATTGAATCCAACATTTAGTTTAAATTGATAAAATTATTTGTTTTAGTCGCATTTTCGCAGTTTCCCCTATTAAATCCAGTCACGCAGCAGATCTTTTGCCATTTTTATATGTTATAAATGTCAAAATCTGTGTAAATAATAGAAAGGTTGCTGCTGATTAACACTTAATTCAGTGTTGTGATGGTTTTAAAAAAAATTCTGAAGGTAGTATAAAAGGTGTTAAAAAGTAGTAAATTTAACTTAAGGAATACTATATATACCCTGTATTTCTCCTTTGTAATCTCACATGTGTATCCTTGAGAGATTTAAGCAATGATTCAAATTGTGCCCGATATTCCTGAAATTTTGTAGAAAGACTGAAAATAGTACTTTCTCGTAAAATGTATTTCGATAATCTGTTTTATTTACAACTTACCACTTACAATTTAACAGTGTTCCTTATCAAAACTGCATTTGGTGTATTAGGTGCTTTTACATTTATACATTTACATGTATTCATTTAGCTGACACTTTTATCCAAAGCAACTTACGATTGCTATATATGTCAGAGGTCACGCGCCTCTGGAGACACTATAGGGGTTAAGTGTCTTGCTCAGGGACACATTGGTGTCTCACAGTGGATTCGAACCTGGGTCTCTCACACCAAAGGCATGTGTCATCACCACCCCATGAATTGTGATCTAACACCCTTATATATATATATATATATATATATATATATATATGGGTTTATATTTAAAATATGAAAAATATGCTATGCAAGAGATTCTCTGAAAACAAGAATTATTATCTCCTGATGTTGCTTCTGATTTGAGAATATTGAAATGAAGATGCAGAATGAGGAGGTGTCAGAGAAAAGGAGGAGGAGACATGGGAAGGTCCTCATCCTTCATAATCCATCTCCTATGGTCAGTGGAAGTGTGTCTGCTTCTACCTGTGTGGGAGAAAGACCACGTCCCTGCTCATCACCGTCCCTCCTTCATTCACGCCTGCATTGACAAATAATGGCCATAATTATCTCACACATTGACGTGGATCATCAATGCATGAAGTAAGAGGCTTTTTTGGAGAAGTGCTTTACCCCAAATTGAAGGTACGATTGATGTGTTTTTGTGTTTTTATTGCATGTTTCATGCATGGAAAAATATTTCAGAAGCTCAACAAGTGCTGTTTTTCTGTCGTGTCAGTATTTGACTAAAACAGCTTGTGTACTATTTTGTGATCTTGTGTGAGCAGCAATTGAATTTGTCAGAGAAATTTAGCTTCAAACTATTTAATTATTGTGGTTTTATTAATATTTTTTTTATTTCACTATTCATAATAATTCCCTTAATATTTTGTAAAATGTCTTTATATACTTGATGTAGACTAAAACATACAAGCACATTTGGATCATCATTTATCAAATCTGAATATTATTTGTAAACACTTGCAAGGAGATATTTTACATGATCCAATCCTTAAAAAATAGTGTTAATTTCAATATTTGAATCAAAATAATTCCCTTAAATTTTGTTTAATTTCCTTATTTATCATGTCAATTGATTCAAGCACATTTTAGTCATAAACAGTAAACTGCACAGTTGTAAGGTATTTACAAGATCATTAAAATGACTTTCATTGGTGGAACCAATTGATTTGCTCATTAAATAATGTTTTGATTTGAGAAAAAACTGTTAATTCAGACGAAGCACATGTTTATCATTTGCTATAAGGATTATGGCAGTAATAAATGATCTGTTACATGTTTATTACAACATAATGAGTATCTGATTAAACGGATCTAAATGTGATAATCTTGGTTGTTCATTTTTGGATAGATCTGTTGCTTCAGTCTAATTTATTTAACAGCCTGCACCGACTCATTGAACGAGTTTTAGCGGGTGCCATCCGGTTCGGGTTGATCTCGTATCAACATGGTTGATTTGCTCCTCCCTCTGTCTCTCTAATCATCCCTCTTTCCATCACTGCGCTCTCCTCATCCCATCAGAGACGCTCCTGCATCCGAGGTCTCTCTCGATCCTCTGCACTCCTGCCCAGCGCCCCATGCCAAGAGGCAGACTCGCAGTCACACTCATGTCCTCGGCCATCGCCCCCGTTAAACCCTCCAGCACCGCGGGCCCCAAGGAGGTGGAGCTGATCCTGGTGAAGGAGCAGAATGGAGTTCAGTTCACCTCCTCCACCCTGGTCAGTCCCAGCGGTCAGACTCACCCGTCAGGGGAAGAGAGGGAAACCTGGGGCAAAAAGATTGACTTCCTCCTGTCAGTGATTGGCTTTGCTGTGGATCTTGCCAATGTCTGGAGGTTCCCCTACCTGTGCTACAAAAATGGAGGAGGTGAGAGAGACTGGCGTCTTTGAATGCTAAAATAGGTGTGAAGTCTGAGATGCGCTTGTTTGGTCTTTAAGCCATGCGGAGGAAATTGATTTAAACCTAGTTGTAGAGGAATATAGATTTACTAGCAATTTACAGGTGAATTAGCCTGTGAAGAGAAATGTTTAGTGAAATGTTAACATGTAATGACATTGAGCCTTTAAAACCTTGATAAACAAATATTGTGAATTCAGTTTGGACAAAGGTTATTATAGTTAACTAAGACCAGTATACATTTTTTTTAACTCTTGTTTCTTGAATTACAACTACTTGACCTTCAACTAGAGAAAAAAAAGCAATAATAATAACTTCAACTTGTTCCCAAAAGAAAAAAATATCATAAAAGCCAAAGGTAATAAAAAGCCAATTAATAAAAGCCAAATGTAACTTTATTTGGACAGTCTACTTTAGACATTCTACTAACTATACATAACTTTGCAACTGCATGTCAACTAGAAGTCATTAGAGTGTTAGTAGAATGTAGCTTAATATCTGAACTTTTGCAAGTCAGCCTATTCTACTAATCCAAACCAGTCTATACCAATACTCAAATAAGAGTTAGTTGACATGTTGCAAAATTGCTACTAATAAGATCTAAAGTGGACTATAATAAAATAAAACAAAATAAAATTATCACACGTCCCTCCTTCACTAGTCTTCGAAAGTGTTGAAAGTTGGTTGATGAATGTCCAGAGTGAATCTAGACAAAGAAGATCGGATATCGGATGTGTCACATCATGACATCATTCCCAGACTTCCATTTTGTGTAATTTCAGCATTTCCATCACTTTACTCTTATTCTAACATGTATATTTCAGAAGATTTCATACTCTATAACTAGTTGGTTGGGTTGTGGTTGTGTCAGGTGCTTTCCTGGTTCCGTACCTCTTCTTCATGGTGATTGCTGGTATGCCGCTGTTCTATATGGAGTTAGCGCTCGGCCAGTACAACCGTGAAGGAGCAGCAGGAGTCTGGAAGATCTGTCCTATCTTTAAAGGTATGTGACCTTTAGCTGTTGTTACTCGTTTATTGAGTAGTTTTATACAGCTGGCACGTGCACGTCTTAAGATGACAGTGCTGTTTTGATCAGATGTTCACTGGCTCTGGAGTCAGAAGGTGTTTGTGTCCCCGAAACAAACTCATCATGGCAAACTCTAGACAGGTGCTGTTTATCTAACGCTGAAGTCATCTGCAGTCAAATGGAAGACAGAAAAATTGGCTTTTAGAATGAAATTTGCCTGCCAGACCTCAGTTGTTGGTGGGTCGCAAATTTTGCGTCACTTCACATCATGACAGTGGCCTGAAACAAGCGTACAGAAAATATTAGCTAAGTGACCTTCACTCTTAGATCTGCACTGTTCCTAAATAAATAAATAAATAAATAAATGTTATGTTCTATAAAGAATGTTGTCTATATTGTTTTCTTTATCATTTTCTAGTTCTATTAGGAAATCATCTACACACTTAAATAAAGGTTTAAAAATGAGGTTCTTGCAGAGAGATGTCATAAAAGAACAATTTCTTGTTTCCCAAAAAAAAAAACACTTTTCAGTGAAAAGAGAATAAATCATAATTTATTATTTAAAGAACATCCATTATAAATGAGCTTTTGTTCAATGAAAAGTTTCCATGGAAGTTAAAGTTTATTCATTGAACCTTCAATGCTAATAAATAAACCTTATTTTTAATAATAATACTAATGTGCTGATCTGAAGAAACTGTAGTCACATTGAGGACTTTTATTTTTCACCAAATGATTAAATGGGAAGAAGATGGCTTTATGCTGAACTTGTTGTTGTTGTTGTTGTTTTAGATGCATCACTTGTATGCTCACATTTGATGCTTCTTATTTTTTCATTCATGATGGATTTCAAGTTGGTAAATCATGGCTCTTCGATATATTAAATATAGATTGATAAACAGTATCTAAAGCTTGATTTTGAAGACACTCTGCATGGTTGACAAAGCCATCATCTGTTTCCTAAATACGCCTGTTTTCTGTATCCGTAACGGGCTGACAAGCATATCGCGGATGGAGAGAGAAGGAGACGGACATTTTAATCACAAGCTTGGCTCTCTGTAAGCCTGCCACTCAACAAGAGATTACTGTAATTACCACTGATCAACATGTTTGCTTCCTCAGGATCGATGCCGGGAATCACACATGTGCTGCTAATATATGACGGGAGAATCCTGCTGTTTGCTTTAAGACAAAGAACACAGTTTGAAGGAGCCATGGGGGTTTGATGGCAGTGGAAACTAACTCTTATTTAAGTTCATGCACAGAGACCTGGAAGCTTTTTGTTTTGTTTTAGTGATTGTGAATTTTAATTGCACCTCTTCTGTCAAATTTGATTGACTGATATGCTACGAGGAACTTCTTCAGGTGTAAAGACTGACCTAGACAGACCTAGAAAACTTTCCACAAACAATGTAGCTTGGTGGAGAGAGATCCTTTCTCAAGTGGAGGAGTATAAGTATCTTGGGGTTTTGTTCACGAGTGAGGGAAGGATGGAACGGGAGATTAACAGACGGATTGGTGCAGCTTCTGCAGTAATACGGTCGATGTACCGGTCTGTCGTGGTGAAGATGGAGCTGAGCCGCAAGGCAAAGCTCTCGATTTAACGGTCAATCTACGCTCCTACTATGGTAATGAGCTTTGGGTCATGACCGAAAGTACAAGATCCCAGATACAGGCGGCCGAAATGAGCTTTCTCTGCAGAGTGGCTGGGTGAATCCTTAGAGATAGGGTGAGAAGCTTAGTCACTTGGAAGAAGCTCAGAGTAGAGCCGCTGCTCCTCCACATCAAGAGGGGTCAGCTGAGGTGGCTCGGGCATCTGGTCCGGATGCCTCCTGTACGCCTTCCTGGGAAGGTATTCCGGGCATGTTCCACTGGGTGGAGACCCCGGGGATGACCTAGGACATACTGGAGAGAGCCACACTGGAGTGTCTAGGGAGAGGGAAGTCTGGGTATCTCTGCTTAGACTGCTGCCCCTGCGGCCTGGCCCGGGATAAGCAGAAGAAGATGGATGGATGGATGGATGGATGGAGTTTATACCTTATATTTTATATTATATTATATTACTATGATCATTTACTATGAATTTACTGCTTGGCTTTCTTTGCTTTTTTTAATTTTCCAAATTATGTCACTTCTTGAACACTACCTGGTGTAACACTCCCGGCATTGTATGCTAAATGTACGCACCATGGTAATGCTGGAGTGACCATGCAATACATGGTCCAGATCAGCCTTGGACCAGCAGATGGACTTAGGGGGCATTGGTGTACACCATCCACACTTACACCAGGTAGTGTTTCCGACCTGCTCTTCATCCCAAAACAGCAGAATTCCGACTGCTTGGTCCCCTCGCCATATCGACTCAAATGCATAAGCAATTGGACTTATTATGGGCTTAATAGTCCTTTCTAGTTCGTCTTCTTCCATTTCAAAACAAGCTTTTGTTCAAAAAGTAAAGAAATGCTTATATTCACTAGCAAGCAGAGCAAACCATGACGTGACATCACACACTGGGGTATTGCAAGATGGCTACGCCCTTACTCCAAAAGCTATAGCAAAACATATTATTTTTTCTTTAAAATGGTTGCATTAATTGTATGAGAAGAAAAATGGTAATTGCTGCCATCAATGAGGCACCACAAAGCTGCGCTGGACTGTGTGGAGGAGTCATTTTTATTTTCCTTGTTGGCTGAAGTTTGGAAGATTATGTGGAGTTCACTGATCTGACTGAGCGATGTACAATGACCTCATACTCATGGAAGGGTTTTGGTGTGGGCTGGACGAGGACATTCGCTTCCTCATGTCCAGAGGGGATCCCTGTTTGAGTGTAGTGGGGTACTTTGCTCTATGGGTGGACAAATCTTGGGAAACGCTGAAGAGGAGAACACATCACAACAGTCCAGCCCCACCCAACATCCATCGTCATGTTGCCAATTCCATAGCCCAGCCAGCAATCACCCACTCACATGGACATTCAGCCAGAGCCGACCGCAGACGAGGAGCTTAAGCCTGTAACGATGAGAGACCCAGAACCTAAAAAGAGGACAGTGCCAGCCATCGCCCCGGAGCCCGAGCCACATAAAGAGTCTGACTATAGTACGTGGGATGCCTGGTGGATTATGAAGGTATAGACAAGGACCCCGCCCACCATCCCACCGCTGAGGGTGAGCTAAAGTTCTATGTGGAGTATAATTATTTGGAAAGTTTAGAGGAGGAAGTCTCCTCTTTTTCTCCCGCCCCCTTTTCACAATCCAGCCAGCTCTTTGGCCCTGACTCTGCTGGTTCCCTACAGTCCCTCAACATCCCACTAACCTTTATCAAGTGTGCAGATCTTCCACGGGTCCTACGGTCACGAGCACCGTCTTGGCAAGTGGTTCCTATAGCTCCTTCTTCAGTTTCACTCCACATCAGCCAGTCGACTCACAAGCTCAGCTTTGGCTCCTCCCTCCCTTGGCTTCACCCAGAACCTTCGTCCTTCTTCCTCTGACTGTTCAGTCGTCACTCCGTATTCTTCCAGGACGTCAGCTACGCTTAGTCCCTCCACCCCTGTGGCTCCTCCTCTGTCCTCAGTCTCCACATTACCACCTCAGTCCTCAGGCTCCTTGGCTCCACTTTCATCGCTAATCATGGTGGCTTTGCCACCATCAGAGTCATTCAGCCACGTCAGCTCTCCGTCTACGCCCTGGCCTACTCTGCCAACGACTCCAACTTCGTATGTCATTGCCATGGCCAGCATGGCTCCTCCTTTTATCGACTCTATGAGTTTGGGTACTCCTCCTATGCACGCCATCTTGGATCCGTCCACCATCGGCTCCTCCCTGGATTCTGCAACCATCTAATCCTCCCTGGATATTGCCACCATCTGCTCCTCCCTTGGCCTTGTCCCTCTCGTTTCCCCTCCTGCCAGTTTTCAGCCCTTCACCAGCTCCTCGTCCTCCTCCAGAACTCCCGGGTCTAGAATCCCTTGGGGGTGGGGGTGGAGTGTTCTGTCACATGTTCATTGTGTTTGGTTCTCATTTTCAAGGCATTATTAGTTTCAGTGGCGGGCCGTGCATTTCACACTTAGGCCTTCTGTCCTACCTGAATTAATAACTTTCAATAGTGTATCAGCGCAAAGACTCTCTATAATTGTTGTTTTTATTTTGCACCGGCATTTATTGGATTAATGCGGTGAGTTCGGGAAAGGCCGCGAGAAACGAGCACGTGAGTTCGGTTGGTGCATTTGTACAGTGGTTCTTGCGTTCCGAATCAGATTATAAGTTAAGAAACGGAGCCTCCCTTATCTTGTCGTTCAAGGGTTACAATAGTCCCTTTTCAGACGTTACAATAGTATGCATGTTTGAAAAAAAAAAAGTTTCGATCGTAAATTTATAAGAAAAATTAAGAAGAATATCATATTCACCACGGGGGGAAAAGCATATTACTCACCAAGATTATTTTTACACAAAATCCATCCTTATTTCTTTCCTCAAGAAGACTACAGGTTCTATCTGCGTTTCAGTTCCATCAATGTCGTGTCTGTCTCGTCATATTTCTAGCAGTTTTAATTCACTTTATGGCTGAGAGTGCCTGCTCGACAGAAGCACACACAGTCACCGCAAAACATGACGATGTTTACAGCTGCCCCATCTGCTCTCCACATCTGCTCTTGCACAGAGTTTTGAACAAAATCAACGCGATCAGCGGGACTTTTGCCTTCAGAACCATTCGTGGTATAACTTAACATTAGTCAGTTCTGTTTTTACCCGGAAAGATCGAATAGAGTTCCATATCTGCGTTTAGCTCGGGCTGAATAAAGGGTTTTTTTCTGCTGGGGGTCGAGGAGAGAAAGAAACATTAATTTGTGGGTTGAAAAACTATTACATCTACAGGAATATTTAGATTAAGCAGTTCGCTACAGATGTAGATACTAGTAATAGTACGCAGATATGGCTCTGATAGTAACGTTACGCGCTCTGAGCATCCAATCAAAGAACGAGAAAATACAGACGTTATTAAATGCCAGCTAGATGGCCCCGCTGCAGTCAAAGCGAAATCTGATTGGCTGATTAAATCTGACGGATTATCTGATTGGTTAAAGCAACGGCATTCATTTTAAGTTACAGACGCCCGCTCTGTCGATTCTGAAGGCCTCCAGGCAGATTTATTTACCCGGCAACGCATGATGGCTGAAATATGTTTGGATACAAGCTCTAACATAAAAAAACACTACTGGAAGCAGCACAACCAAGAGAAAAGCTATGATATTAAAATAACGAACTATTGGGAATAATTTAATACTCATTCAAAAATATATTAAAGTGCAAGTCAGTGATTCTGATAATGTTTAGGCCAGCAGAGAAGGCTTTGCAGGCCCTGACGGCCCACCACTGATTAGTTTCTATGGTTATTCATTAATTAGCTCACCTGTTTGCATTCAAGTCTTTATCATGTGTGTTCAGTTCCTTGTCTTCATTTGTCTGGTGTTGACTGAGTTTGAATACTCACTGTTACAGTATGTTGCTTGATCGTGCTGGGCAGTGTTGGGGGTAACGAGTTACAAAGTAACGAATTACAGTAACAATATTACTTTTTTGGGTAACGAAGTAAAGTAACGCATTACACTAAAAATATTGGAAACTACACTACTTTACTATAGGAACGCGCTTTCCTGCTACCCAAGCCGTGTTTGACTGTGTGGAAAGTTCTGTCTAGTGGTGCATGCGCACCGTTGCCATAGAGACCGATTTGAGTGACATAGCTTTCGGTGCGAAGGAGAGAGGGAAGTGGAGACGGAGACGGGGTTTCGGCAAGTGGCAATATTCACATTACTTTCAGTTTATTGCTCGAAAGGACAAAAATATTTGTGTGAAATGTAGGCAACTCTAGTAAACCCTAAGATTATTACTTGTGACATTAGAACAAAATATGTGGATATAAAAACATGTATATAGGCTGTAGAACTAAATGAACGATCTCTATTTTTTAATTTCACTAAACATTTCATTAAGTTTCGTGGACATTTTATAAAACATGGATCTTAGGCTCATTTTGTAAACATAAATAACTGATTTAAATGCGTAAACTGGGTGCCGTTGCGGAGATGTAGGCTAACTTACATGCTAGGTGCAGATTCAGCTTCTTGAAGTCGTTCATCCTCGGATGCGTCACCGCAAAAAATCCGTGCACTTCAAGTGAAATGGGGTCTTGCGCGACCGCCCACACCACAATGACATAATTTTTGCCGCGCGCACCTTCACGCTCATGCGGACGCTTCGAGTATAACAAGGCTGGAACTCTTGGATAGCACAAAACGAAATGAACAGAATTGTTGCAGGGTTCATTGTAGAAGACATGCTGTCCCTGTCGACAATTAATCCCCAAGTTTAGGTTTAGAAAAATGCAGTTCATATTAAGATTAAGAATTTTAAAGCAACACCAGGTTACTTTTGTTCTCGGGGTCCCCCTACAGTTGGGAAACAGTATTGTCCTCTACTACTGTCGTAAACTCTGTTATCCCACATGCACGCGCATTTGTTGACAACAACCATGATAGCCCTGAACACTGTAGGAGGACGTCACATGCAGGTGTTCTGCTTGCGTCGAGTGTGAAATGTCTTCATCCACTGAAATGGTACAGTGGCATATATTTCAGCATGTCATATGAATATCATTTCATGGGTTTTATTTTTTTCTAACGACAAATGATCGCGATGCTCACATTTACAAGCCAGCATCATTATAGTAGCCTAGTCTATTGGTTACCGTTTTACTGAAACTATATGATATGTCACAATGTTTGAGTGGTAGATAATAACCATATATCGTCAGTATTATCAAGCTACCATAAATGAATCAGCAAAAACGGTTTGCATAACAGCTTGAGGAAAGGAAAATAAACGAATATCACAGACATGTTAATAGGTATCCAAAAATATGATTTTGTACATTTTATATATTTCCTTGCAAGAATGTAGCCCCTACCAAACTTGTACACGCCGTTTAGAAGTTAAAACACCTGTTAACTTTATTTTGAAGATAAACGGAGGATAGGATAGCTTTCATAGTAAGGCAGACAAAAAAACAACAACAACGAGGCTAGTATGCAAGCAATATAACGTACTTACTAGTCCAGCATGACAGCCAATTACGTTCTCCCGTTCCTCCTCCTTCAGCTCACGTCAGAAAAGTAAACACTGGCCCAAAGTTAAACCTCGTTCTGCCTTTAACTCGATCACATTTCTCTTTTTTTCTTCCGTCCGATAAAACCTTTGCTTTCTTGTTTTTCTGTGCTGCTTTGGCCATGAATATAACGTTTGGCTCGCACGTTGTAACGATCGAAACTGTGTATTTACACGCATCACATTATTGGGTGGTGTGCCCCTTTAAGAGACTGATCACGTCATTCATGACGCGCGCTATGCGTAATGACGGTGCCTGGACGGTGCTGCGTTGAGCGTGTGTGATTTGATATGAGATCCACCGTCGATGCTAAGCGTGCTCTACCTTTTTGTTATATTCTGTTTAATTGATTTGTTTTGTGACGCAAAGAAGGAGTTATCTCTCATGTGTGAGAGGATCGCGTTGCCTGGTTTGCCTGCCATTAAAATGTGCGTGATGCAGCATTTGCGCCTCTAGACTCCTTCTTCTGAGCCTAAGTCCCGCCCCTTCCGGTCGGCCACCATGGGACCTAGGTTGCGTCCGAAATCGAATACTTCCCTACTATATAGTATGCGAAAAACAGTACGCGACCAGAGTAGTATGTCCGAAATCATAGAATTCGAAAAACAGTAGGCGAAAAGCACCCGGATGACCTACTACTTCCGGCGGGATTCTGAAGTGCGCATACGATGGACACTTTACTATCCCATGATGCCACGGGAGAGGAGTTGTTGTCGTTATATTTGAAAATGGCGGAAACCGGAGACGCGGCTGTAACGTTAGGAGATAAACACAGACACACATTCGTACTCTATTGATTCATTCATGTTTATTTATCGATTGTAATATCACAAGCAAATAAATGCCTTTTTCCTTGCCAAAAATCAACATCTGTCATTGTTCATAGGGTGTGTTTTATGAGGTAAAATTTATTAGGTAAATAAATGTCATTTGAGAAATTCGTGAAAAAGGCGTGATCTGCGAGCAGCTGGCCGACGCCTCCTCTCCTCTTGACTCGGACAACGTAAAAACGCAGATGAAAACAGAAAGCAGAACTAAAATCAATGCGAAGTTGGTGCAGTCACTGGAATGGACTCTTTAAATTTTCGCACCGTTATGACCAGCGTATGTCACGCGACAACAACATGGCGCATGTAGTACGTCCGGACTCATTCATACTGCCCGTATTCATACTATATAGAACGTACTTTTTAACGGTCGCAAAGTACGTTCTTATTTAAATATAGTACCTACTCACATAGTATGCGATTTCGGACGCAGCCCTAGTCTCAGCCTCAGACGTCACGCCCACGGAACGTTCAGCCGTCAGTCTGAAGGTCTGGCTACGCGAGACTACATGGGACCTAACTTCGGAAAAATATTGAATGGTAGTCAATGGCGAGTGACAACTTATTTTTTTTATTCCGTCTGAACTGTGCCCTCAATTACACATATGATGTTTGCCAATTTAAAAGATACATTTTAAAGTAAAGAAAGTCGCAGTTTGATGTAAAAGCGTTGAGGTATAAGACTGTGAAAATACGTAATTACAAAGACTACAAACCCCAAAGGCGCACATTTTCTCTCAATGACTGAAGCTAACTTTACTGAGGCTGTCTGTCATTGTTTCTACAGTCTTACGTTATAATTGTAACCTTACGCCGTCCTACCTGAGTGTTTTGTACCAGACTGCACACACACGAGCAGCGGATCTCGTTTCTCTTCCCGGGAGATGTAGTTCACAGAGCGATTTTCACATAAAACTAAACGTTACTCTTCTGTTGTATGACAAACTGCGACGTTTTTGACTTTGAGAATCATCTTTTAAATTGACAAACATCATATGTGTAATTGAGGGCACAGTTCAGACGGAATAAAAAGATAAGTTGTCTCTCGCCATTGACTACCATTCATATTTTTTCCGAAATAAGGTCCCATGAGCCGGAAGCGAAGAGGCGGGACTTAGGCTCTCTATCCCGGTCAAAGCGTTACAACGTCCGATTTTAAGGAAGTGGGGGTGGTGGTGGAAGTGACGTATATGCCGTACAGCAGTCGAATTTTGTAGTTCTCTTTGTTCGCGGGGTTACTACCCGAAACCCGAAGTTTAAAAGTACAATTAAAAACGCTACAGACCCCGTCAGGCTATCGCAGTCGTGTCATTCAACCTATTGTAAGTCAATGTACCATCACAAGAGACTTGGAAATATATTATGAAGGTTGAAAAGTTACCTGGTGTTACTTCAAGGGATAAAGTGACCTTTTTATTTTATTATTTTTCATTGACCTCTTCATTTTTTTTTCTATTTATTTTTTTTATTGCCATGAGTTGAATAAAAAAAGCTGGTTTTGTTCTCAGGAGAAGAGTTTTATTCTCCCAAAGCCTGTGTTTTGACACTTGTGTGTTGAACCCCATTTTAAAATGACCCCACCATAGCCTCCTTTATCCTTTGGTTTGTGAATTTTACAGTGCGGCATATTTATTTGTGCAGACAGGGATATTGTTCTTTCATACCATTTTGTATAAATTTGTACAATAAAGTGATAGGGCAAAAAGTGATGATAGGAAAGTGATGTTTGTCCATGTATCTACACGGTAAATTAAGAAACTGGACAGTAAAGTTATAAGTAGTGAAGTTACTTTTCCAACGCAGTAACTAGTAAAGTAATCTCATTAAAATTTACAGAAGTAACTAATAACTAATTACTTTTTTTGAGTAACTACCCCAACACTGGTGCCGGGATATCATATTTTGTTTATTTTTTATTAAAGTCATACCTTATTTGTACTTTAATCGTCTCCCTTCCATTTTGGACTCTACACGTTACAGAAATAAAGATTATTGTAGTACGAAGAAAATAATATTTCAGTTGTTCTCACGTTTAATTCAATGTGTTACTTGTCATTTCTTTTTAGCTGTTCATACAATTTACTAGCATGTTTTGAGTGAAAACTCTTTCAAAGTAAATCCTGCAGTATTTTTTTTCTTCAGTGCAGTTTAAGGACTCTCTCAGCTGGATTTTAAAAACGAATCAGTTTTGACATTATAGCTGACAATACTTTTGACAATAACACCAATTGTCGTCATCTAATATCCCAAGATGCAAATATCATTTAAACCCATCAATTCCATGCTTGTTAGTGCTGGTTTAGCTGGTGGAATGACCAAGGAGATCTTGCTTTTTAAATTAGTTATACACCACCATCAAATCATATCTTAGTGAGCAGTCATATAGTGACATCTTACTCATGTCAGGTTTGCTTGGTTTTCTCAGGTGTGGGCTTCACGGTAATCCTGATCTCCCTGTATGTGGGATTCTACTATAACGTCATCATCGCCTGGGCTCTGTTCTACCTGTTCTCATCGTTCACCAGTGAATTGCCCTGGATCCACTGCAACAACACCTGGAATAGTCCCAACTGCTCTGACCTCAACGATACTCTGCTCAACGACACGCATAAGGCAACACCCGCGCTCGAGTACTTTGAGTACGGCCAGCACAAACACAAGCTGTCATTACAAAAGTATTTCAGAAATACAGAGAAACCTGTCTTACTGTACAGTCAGCAAGAACAATCTTCATCTACACTATAAAAAACAAGTAATATGAACAGAATAATTCTGGTAATAACAGTAAAAATGCAAACACAACAACCTTTACATTTTAAAATTTAAAACTTTAATTTACACAAAAGCATTACATTTCAAAAATACAAACAGCAGTAAATCCATCAGCCTGAATAAGAAAAGGCCACAAAATCAGTTTTTTACCTTTATAACATACTGACATCCACCATAGTAACACGGGTGTTAAAGAAAAAGACATGATGAATCAAAGTTCTTCACAAGTAACTGTAGCTGAGGTACAGTTAATACTAATATATAGAATAGGCACAGTGTCAACACAAAACAACATCATGGTAACATACATGACACTAAATAATGTAATAAACATTTAAAAACATAAGATGTAACCTACGCTATCTCATGACCAATTCGTACGAGTGATTAAAAAATGGCTGATTCGTACTAATTCATACGACCTCACTCGTACGAATTCGTACGATTTGTCCAAACCCATGTAATGGGTAGGTTTAGGGGTGGGGTCAGGGGTAGGTCATTCGTACGAATTCATACGAATTGGCCAATTCGTAAAATATGTACGATTTAGCAAAAACGTACTAATTCACTCGTACGAATTGTTACCAATTAGCCACCTCGTAAAATTCATACAAATTCTCGTGAGATCGGGTTGGATGTAACATAAAACCTGAATCTACATGAATGATAATAAAAATTAAGAAGAAACATAATTATTAAAATGAAAACCTATCAAATTTAATTCCAGGAATGTCAGTATACAGCTTTCACTGTAAATGAATGTTCTTTTTTACTTCCAAAAACTTTTTGTAACGTAGTTAACCAATTAACAGATTTCTACTGTAGCATTGTTACAGTCTTTTATAGTTAAAATTACAATCAGTATTTGTTTGCTCTGGTGTCTCTTGCACCTCCAGGCGAGGCGTGCTGCACCTTCATGAGAGTACTGGGATAGATGACCTGGGTTTGCCCCGCTGGCAGCTCACTGCCTGCCTGGCCGTGGTCATTGTGGTTCTCTACTTCAGTCTGTGGAAGGGAGTCAAGACATCAGGAAAGGTTCGAGCTCATATACAAACTCTAATATATCACTGCAGTCTTGTCAAACTGATGATTAGCTGGTGCCCTCTAAAACAAACCTGCCCAAACAGACTTACCAGACTTGGAAACCTGGTGACCAGAAAATTCCACTTTTAGCACTTACCACAAACAGTGTTGCAAAACTGGTATAAGTATTCTTGACTTAGTATAAGGAGATCAGACGATGGGGATCATCAGTGAAACAAATTAGCTGTTTTTATAAGAGTTTACATTTTTTCCCCCACCCTGTTAAATACAATGTTCTGTCGTGAAACTCGCCGGCTGGCGTATGCTGACAGGTTCTTAACTCAATCCGCTTGCAATCACATCAGTCTCTTTAGGGCACATCTGATTGTTTCCTGATGTATCAGTAGCCAGTGAGCTTGCCTGCTCAGCCTTCAAATACTGGTCAGCCGTTATCAGTTACTTTCAGAAACCCTCCACCTTCCCCTGCTAAACCTGTATAGTCTGCTGTGGGTAATTCATGTATGGAGAGCAGCGGCATGTCTTGCTCACAGCAGTGTGTTGTCTATGGAGTTTTAGGACACCATTAGGTCACTTAAAGGAGTTGTAGGACACCATTAGGTCACTTGAAGGAGTTTTAGGACACAATTAGGTCACTTGAAGGAGTTTTAGGACACCATTAGGTCACTTGAAGGAGTTTTAGGACACCATTAGGTCAATTGAAGGAGTTTTAGGACACCATTAGGTCAATTGAAGGAGATTTAGGACACCATTAGGTCACTTGAAGGAGTTTTAGGACACCATTAGGTCAATTGAAGGAGATTTAGGACACCATTAGGTCACTTGAAGGAGTTTTAGGACACCATTTGGTCACTTGAAGGAGATTTAGGACACCATTAGGTCACTTGAAGGAGATTTAGGACACTATTAGGTCAGCTGACGGAGATTTAGGACACCATTAGGTCAATTGAAGGAGATTTAGGACACAATTAGGTCACTTGAAGGAGTTTTAGGACACCATTAGGTCACTTGAAGGAGTTTTAGGACACCATTAGGTCAGCTGACGGAGATTTAGGACACAATTAGGTCACTTGAAGGAGTTTTGGGACACCATTAGGTCACTTGAAGGAGTTATAGGACACCATTAGGTCACTTGAAGGAGTTTTGGGACACCATTAGGTCACTTGAATGAGTTATAGGACACCATTAGGTCACTTGAAGGAGTTTTGGGACACCATTAGGTCACTTGAAGGAGTTATAGGACACCATTAGGTAACTTGAAGGAGTTTTGGGACACCATTAGGTCACTTGAATGAGTTATAGGACACCATTAGGTCACTTGAAGGAGTTTTGGGACACCATTAGGTCACTTGAAGGAGTTTTGGGACACCATTAGGTCACTTGAATGAGTTGTAGGACACCATTAGGTCACTTGAAGGAGTTTTAGGACACCATTAGGTCACTTGAAGAAGTTATAGGACACCATTAGGTCACTTGAAAGAGTTTTTCGGTTCCTTGCCACTGTTGCCTTTGGCTTGCTCAGCTGGGGATATTCAAATTAATTAACAAATCAGTAATGCCATTGATCATTGAGCTCTAACAAACAAGGATATTTTTTTCGACTAAGATACAAACATTGTTATTATGTTTGGATTGATACTGTGAAGCTGCTTTGATGCAATCTATATTGTGAAAAGTGCTATATAAATATACTTGACTTTTTTAATGAGGGGAAATCTTGCTGAAACATTGTTCTACACAAAATGTGTGACACAATTAATTATTACTTTAATTTATTGCTTTTATTACTTTTGTTAAATAAAAGTTCTTAAAATGAATCATTTACAAATTTATATGAAAATGAGACTTCTGAGGTGGCACAGATTAAAAGTGCAACTTATTTTCATGCATTATTGTATATGTTAGATAATAATTTAAAAATGATAACAGTAGTTCTCATCACAAAAGAAACAAAAACAAAAAACAAATCAATGTTTTTGATCGATTAGACATGCTTACAAAGACATCACAAACACTACTCATGATTTCTTCAAAAATCTGGTTTGCAACTGTCATGCAACTCTTCAGAAAACAAGTGAATAATACTGTTGTTTGGTAGTTTAAGCATCATATAAAAACGATGCATTGATGTTGCACGTGACATATATGTGTGCAGGTGGTGTGGATCACAGCCACAATGCCATATGTTGTCCTCACTGTCCTGCTCCTGCGTGGAGTCACACTGCCTGGAGCCATGGATGGCATTAAAGCTTACCTGAGTGTGGACTTCCTGCGGTTGTGTGATGCTCAGGTATACACATACACAAGTGTACATACACTACTGTAAATTGATCAAATGTGACAAAGACATTTCTAATGTTACAAACAATTTTTGATTCCAAGAAATGCTGTTCTTTTGAACTTCCAATTGTTCAAAAGTACCTGTAGCATGGTTTCCACAAAAAATATGAAGCAGCACTTGTTTTTAACATTGATAATAATAAGCGGCATGTCTTGAGGAACAAATCAGCAAATTATAATATCTGAATGATCATGAAACTGAAGAAATTATGCTAAAAATTTAGCTTTGCATAACAGGAATAAATTACATTTTAAAATATATTACAATTGAAAACAGTTATTTTAAATTGTAATAATATTTCACAATATTGCTGATTTTACTGTACTTTCGATCAAATAAATGCAGCCTTGGTGAGCAGAAGAGACTCAAACAATATCATAGACTGCATATAAAGCTAATAGTGTTTAAAAAAGGCTAACCCATAATACTAAATAAAATGCTTATTTTGGAATAATTATAATTATTTATTACAATAAATGGATAATTTTGTACAGATGTTCTGTACACTCTTAAAAGAATAAGGGGTAACACTTTACTTAAAGACTTTATGTACAATGGATTATAAACATATTCATAATGTAAGTTACAACGCATTGTATATTTTCATAAATAATATATTGTAATATAATATTAGGAATATAATATTATTAAATTATAATATATTATTTTCATATTATTTTATTATTATATTATATTATTCAAATGTAGACTTCTTGTTACTTCTGAAATTGTTTGTTTATTTGTCATGTGTTTCATCATACTTTCTAAAGGTCTAACATACGTATTATAATGCATTATAAGTGTGGTTCATGAGACCATAAATGCTTTATAGGATGAATTATGAATAATGCATGTTGAATGCATTATATATAAAGGCTTTAAGGAAAGAGTTTTGCCAATTAAGTTTCTTTATTAGCATCCATGGTTTCATGTAGAACATCCTCTTTCCAACAGGCCAAAGGTTCTTTATAGTGGATAAAAGGTTCTTTGGATTTAAAAAAAAAAAAAAAAAAAATGTTTTTCACTCTTAAAAAACAAAAAGGTTATTTTAAGAACTGTTCACTTAAAGGTTTTTTAGGGAACCAAAAATGGTAAAAACAAACAAACAAATAAAAAAAACCCTAAGAACTACGTAGCGTCTCCATTAAATGCACACGCATGTAATTGTATTAAAGAGCGATTATTTATTGCTCTTTGAAAACCAGTGGCATTTGTACAAAATAGTTTTGATCAGTCAATAGCACATACTCAGATTCATATGTGTGTGTGTGTTTAATTACGAATCAATTTCTTGAACGCCTCATAAGAATCGCACACGTCATCGTCATCGGCAGGTGAAGTTACTATTAACCTTAAGTAAGTTTTTCCACGATCCACGATTCTTTCCCGGAGGACCACTTGGCAAAGAGACCTCAAAGCGGCAATTTCAGAATTAGATTAGACACATGTGTGCAGCAGCAATTTGCAAAATTACCCTGTATTCACAAGTGTCTTTCATCTTTCTGCTGAATGAGTTTCCTGCAATTATCTCTAATGATAGCTGTTGTGCGGGCCCTTTTGTGCGGCCGGCCGGGGCCGTTTTGTGTCGCAGGTCTGGATCGAGGCAGCCACGCAGATCTGTTTTTCTCTGGGAGTGGGGTTTGGTGTGCTAATCGCCTTCTCCAGCTACAACAAATTCAGCAACAACTGTTATAGGTGAGCAAAGTCGAGTCGTATATTGGAGCAATAATGCAAACAGACACAGCGGGATTCATGGGCCACACACACACACAAATGCATTTTCTCACACTTTGAATTGCTGAATTAAAGCGAAGCCCCTTTGATGCTTGCTAGCACAGAGGCTTTTTGCATGTTCATCTTGACATCAACTGCTTCATCAATATCAGGCTGAACAGAATAAAGCCGCCGATGTTTGTTTGTGTTGTATACAGAGACGCCATCATAACCAGCTCCATAAACTCTCTGACCAGCTTCTTCTCTGGGTTTGTCATATTCTCCTTCCTGGGTTATATGTCACAGAAGCACAACGTCGCTCTAGATAAAGTCGCCACAGATGGTGAGTGCGTGTGTTTGTATTTGTGCACTCTTACAAAAATAAAAAAAAAGATTCAAAAGGTGTCACTTGGGCGGTACCCATTCAAAAATACTAATATGTAAGCCTACACTCTAAAAAATGCTGGGTTATTTCAACCCAAATGTGGGTCAAATATGGACAAACCCAAATGTTGGGTTAAAAATATAAAGTTGAAAGTGAAATTTGAAGTTGGGTTATATTTTTTAATTACATTTTTTAACCCAACATTTGGGTATGTCCATATTTTACCCAATTTTGGGTTAAAACAACCCAGCATTGTATAGAGTTTAGGCTATATTTAATAACTAATATGTACACTTTAGGGTTAATTGTGTACCTATTGAAAGGGAAGGCTACCGCCTCAGCTTTTGTAGGCATACCTTTTTTTTCTGAGAGTGCCATGTGATTGCTTACAATGACTTTAATGCATTGTTTCTACAGCATTTAATTTTCATTTCATGCAGCACATTTTTAACACTTCAAGTTGTATAAATTTACATTTACGTTTACATTTATTCGTTTCGCAGATGCTTTTATCCAAAGCGACTTACAAATGAGATTGTTATATGAAGAGTACATAAAAAATGAACATCAATCATGAACAATATGTTGATGAATCAATTAAATCTTATAATTCAAGATGCTAACAAAGTGGTGTTGGTATAATTGGTTATAGTCTACAAATGTATTAGTGTGACACTAAAATGCATTTGATTGTAGTGAATAAATATTATAAATTTGAATACTTGAATATTATCAGGGAGCCTTTTTAAATTCACTGACAATATTAATTTAAGCTGTGCCCAACTATAGTAAATAAGTTGAATCAACTTTAATACATTAAGTTGATCCAACATAAGTACATTTAATTCGACTAACAGAATTGCATAATGCAAATGGAAATACTTTCAATGATTTTTTAATGATCATTCAAAGAGTTATATTTTTTGAGTGTAGTATTCTTATAGTTCATGATAACTTACAGTATGTTACGTGACATTTTTCTGAGCAACATGATGCCTATTTTCTTTGCAAAATAAAGTTTTTTACATCCTTCTCATAATATTTTAAGCAGAATATCCATAACGTTAAATTACTGTAATTTGATATATATATATATATATATATATATATATATATATCATTTTATACAGTAGCATATTAAAAATTTAATTTAAATTATTTAGGTGTAAGAATACTATTATGAACAGTATTATTAATGTTTCATAGATATTAGATACATGCTCAGAGCTTCATGTCCTCGGTGAAATAAACATGTGGCACTGAATTCCTGATTGATCTCTTTTTTAAAGCTTAAGTGTCAGAGTCACTGTGTTCATTGTGCCATACTCTTCCTAAACACCAGCGTCTGGAGAAAGAGAATGATTTCTCTGAAAGCAAAATCGATGTGTGCAAAGCAGAATGTCAGTGGAATCCAAACATGTCGATTTGTCTGATTCTCAGCAACATTTCTGTTGATCTGATTCGTATTTTCTGGAACAAATGTAAAACTAATGTATGTTTTCTTATGAACTTGATCACAGACTTCTGCCTAAGTGCTACAATTTTTTTTTTCTTACTGAAAAATATGCTATGACTCAAAAGTTTGAGGTCAGTCAAATTTGAATGTTTTTGAAAGAAGAAAAAAAAACAGTATTGTATTTTCAGTACGGTGTAACAGTGTTTTTCGATATATATTTTAAAATGTAATTTATTCCTGTGATCAAAGCTGAATTTTGATCATCATTACTCCAGTCTTCAGTGTCGCATGATCCTTCAGAATCTGTATGCGGATTCGCTCAGGAAACATTTATTATTAATATCAATGTTGAAAACAGTTGTGCTGCGTAATATTTTTGTGGACACCATGTTACATGTTATTTTTCAGGATTCTTTAATGAATATATTTAAAATAGAAATATTTTATAACAATAAATGTCTTTAATGTCGCTTTTTGATTAATTTAATGCATCTTTGCTGAATGTATTTTGATGTATGATATAATTCAGATAGGAAAGGAAAATCAGAAGTGTTTTTTTTTTACTGTTTGTGTTTCATCATTTTACTGTTATTCTAACATGTAGAAAATGGTAATTATATATATATATATATATATATATATATATATATATATATATATATAATTATAAAGAATGAGTAGATGCATATATTTGTACTGTTAGTGTAAATATATAAAAAATATTTTTGGTGATTCCATTCAGTTTTTTATAAAAACATATTCGTTGTAACATCATTTTACAGTGTGTTGGTGTACTTTATATTGATATGATTGTGATATTCTATTAAATCATAGACTAATACAGTAACTTCAGAGCTGCTCTCTGGGGTTTTTAATGCAGTGTATGTAAAGGTGTTGAATCTTTGCTTTTTGCTTCTCTCCAGGTCCTGGTCTGGTGTTCATAATTTACCCAGAAGCCATTGCTACCCTACCAGGTTCATCAGTGTGGGCTGTAATCTTCTTCATCATGCTGCTCACTTTAGGAATCGACAGTGCTGTGAGTCGATGTGATAGACTAGTTCTGTCCATTTTACCTGCTCAATCTGAAACAAAACTCCAGGTTGCATGTATTTACTGTATCAGTACAGTCCAGTGTTACTTAATGCTATACACTATGTGATGAATGGATGCTAATAAACACAATGTTCTGTCCTCATAGCCTGGTAAACTCTGTTTTTCAGATGGGAGGGATGGAGTCGGTAATCACGGGACTCATCGACGAATTCAAATGCCTGCACAAACATCGAGAGCTCTTCACGCTCTTCATCGTAGTTTCCACTTTCCTCATCTCACTCATCTGTGTCACAAACGTATGTGAGAGGCAAACAGTCCTTTAACGAGGCCGCTCTCATCTAATGATCTTTTCATCTGATTATGAAGAGTCTCTCATAGACTCATGGGGCGAATGTGTCGAATCTCTCTGTTCATCGTGATCATGTTCTGGTCTCATCTCACTTCTTTCTCCAGGGTGGCATCTATGTGTTTACCCTGTTGGACCACTTTGCCGCCGGGACATCGATTCTGTTTGGAGTGTTGATTGAGGCCATCGGCATCGCCTGGTTCTACGGTGAGGCTGATGCTCTTCTTACATGTCCAGTGAAGCTGATGTGACATTAGGGCTCTGATGGGCTTTCAGACGGTTGTGCTCCAGGGCCGCTCGTGCTCATTAGGCTCCAGGGGTCCTGATATGTGGCTTATGGACTCATATCTGTCTGGAATGTGGAATGGTTTATTCTTCTTCGCAAGAATTTGAAAAACCACGTATGAATTTGCCATTTTTAACTCTATATTGATCTACATTTTCATGTAGTTTAACAGGATGTACTAAAATAACAAAACTAAAACTGAACCAAAATTTTTGATATATTTACAGTAGGCTACATATAAAAAGAACAGATAAAACAGAAAATTGAACTAAAATGAAAATGGGAAATGTAAAAATAAAAACTGATTCATGATAATAATGAAAACTATAATAGCATCTCAAAGATACAAAAATAACCCTGACTATACTAGCACTAAAGACATTTGGGTTTTACTGTAAGCTACAAGAAATTATAATAAATACTAATCAAAAGTAATTTAGAAGTTAGTCAGACATTATTATTATTATTATGATATAACCCTGTGCACAGGTCCTATTAGTAGTGGCATATATTGAATACAATGTTTTTTTTAACAATCTGAACGATGGTCCACTAGATTAATAATAATAAGAGATAATTCTGTACATTTCAACAAAGTAATATCACAAGTTAGTCCAACTCATGGCAACTCAGTCTCATGGCTATGCATAACTATTTAAAGGG
Organism: Cyprinella venusta; assembly: GCA_038021265.1. Taxonomy (NCBI): domain Eukaryota; kingdom Metazoa; phylum Chordata; class Actinopteri; order Cypriniformes; family Leuciscidae; genus Cyprinella; species Cyprinella venusta. The sequence continues at coordinate 7,094,077 of CM075874.1, forward strand.
ATACTCCACTTTTTTTTTGGAAATAGGCTAATTTTGCGACTCCCCCAGAGTTAAACAGTTGAGTTTTATAATTTTCAAATCCATTCAGCCGATTTTCTTATATTTAGAAGAATATCAGTAACCAGTCAGTTTCTGGTCTCAATGACTTCCATAGTAGGAAAAAAATATACTATGGAAGTCAATGAGACCAGAAAATGTCTGGTTACTGATATTCTTCTAAATATCAAAGAATCGGCTGAATACATTCGAAAATGGTAAAACTCAACTGTTTAACTCTGGGGGAGTCACACAATTAGCCTATTTCCAAAAAAGTGGAGTACCCCTTTAAAATTTTGGCAAATCATGACTAAACTGTATGAATTCATATGAATCTGTACGTTTTAAGACGATCCGACCGCAAGTGACGGTTATGTTCAGGGGTGGACCTTCATGTTTTTTGCATTCATACAACACACAGTATACAAATTGATACGAAATCGCCACCATGTAAAACAGATATTTTTTCCTATGACATCTGGTTGGTTAGCCAGAGTGGATATTTTCACTTTTGGTGCAAAATAGACTAGAGGCTTTTGCATCTGGATTGCACATAGGATTGCTCAAGAATTTTTATATTAGTATTTAGCCGTTATTTATCCCTTAATCAAAGATTTATGACTTACAAATATATATATATACTGTAACATTTGATTAACTGTGCTAATGGACTATTGTGGTTACATAATGCGATTGTATCCTTTACCGTTCGAAAACGGTAAAACTCAACTGTTTAACTCTGGGGGAGTCGCAAAATTAGCCTATTTCCAAAAAAGTGGAGTATCCCTTTAAAATTTTGGCGAATCATGACTAAACTGTATGAATTCATATGAATCTGTACGTTTTAAGACGATCCGACCGCAAGTGACGGTTATGTTCAGGGGTGGACCTTCATGTTTTTTGCATTCATACAACACACAGTATACAAATTGATACGAAATCGCCACCATGTAAAACAGATATTTTTTCCTATGACATCTGGTTGGTTAGCCAGAGTGGATATTTTCACTTTTGGTGCAAAATAGACTAGAGGCTTTTGCATCTGGATTGCACATAGGATTGCTCAAGAATTTTTATATTAGTATTTAGCCGTTATTTATCCCTTAATCAAAGATTTATGACTTACAAATATATATATACTGTAACATTTGATGAACTGTGCTAATGGACTATTGTGGTTACATAATGCGATTGTATCCTGAAAGCTACAGTTAGAAATTCTTTTCAAATACTCAATCCCTAGACGCATTGACTTTGTCCTCGAAAAAGCCATTTCTTTGCTTTTGGCAAACTGGCATGTGGTTGGAGGAATGTGAACTTTGCAAACATACCTAAGGCAACAAACGATTCTTGGAGACCTGAACTTCAGCGTGACACCATAAGCTCCGGACTGAGAGATCAGCATCAGAGAGCAATGTTTGAACCTCTGGATCTTGAGGTAGCAGGTCACAGGCTGATGCTGTCAGTCAGACCAAGACCAACCAGCCTGAGGCTTCAGTGGCCTTTTTGGAAGTTCCGTTTGCTGTCGAGCACCTGTGCGTTTAGCCCTGTGCTCGTGACACAGCTCTGCTCTCCATGTCTGGTCCATTCAGACATCAAGCCTTGATCAAAGCCCTGCGGCCAACCAGACTCACAAAGCAAGAGATCTACATGGAAGCCACTACGAAGTTCGCTTCCGATCCAGCCCGATCTCAATAAAGTGCGTATCTATACAAAGAATGTTATTTCTCGTGCCATTTATATGCCAAAAATAATTTTCACGTCTAAATGATACTCAGTTTTCCCGTGCATATTTTACACACTTTATGGTGTGTAATACGCACACACTCCCCACCCCCTCCCCCTAAACCCAAGGGGTTTTCAGTGCGTAGCATATGCACGCAAAAAAAACAACATTTTTGGCGTATAAATGGCTCAAGAAATGACATTCGTAGTAAAGATACACACATTCATGAGACTGTGTTGTCCGATCAGTTTGTTTTTTCACAACTCACAGTTTCATGTGGAGCATGGCTTGATGGTGTCACTCAATATTGGCATTTTTTATATATTAAAATATGTTTTTAACCCTTGTGCATCCTCATGGACATTTTTGTCCTTTTCAGTTTTGTTTTCTTGATCACTTTGCCTGTGTTAAAGTTAACTGTAAAAAACTTGGCTCAGGTGTGTATTTTTATTGGAATTTTACTATTTCAGCGTCATTTTCTTAAAAATTTATTTTTTGCATTAGGTACAAAAAATACTCCCTCTCAGCACCTTTTGGACAAAAATGTCCCCATTGAAACCCATTAAAACTGCCATTTTTAATCCCCGGTTCAGTTAACTATAAAATTATGCAATCTTTTTTAAGAGGCTTTCATTCTGATGGCAAGGCTTCAAAATTTTATTTTTTACTATTTTTTATCAGATGGTGTCATTTTTTTAAGTTTGGCCTATAAAACAAATATCGCTTTATTCCTGTTTTCTGGTTCGGCATACTATAGAGCCAACTGGATAAATTATGCAACAATATTTGTGTGGGTGTGTTGGTATGGATGTCAGAGTGTGGTTAGTATGTGTGTTATAAAAAAATATGTGTGTGTGTGCGCATGTGTGTGTTTGTAATACTAAGAGAGAAAAACTGCAAAAAATAATTAAATCAGTCTAAGCTCCAGTGGGGTTTTGCTGGGACCCAATGGGGAAAATATGTTACTACGCCCAAACAAACTGTTACAGAAAGCTCATTTTTTGAGATATCATCCTCAAATTTGGAACACAACCTATTTAGATTTATGGCTTTGATTTTATTGCAGTTTTGAGTTCAACCTGATTTATAAAATATATATTTTATATAAAATATTTTTTATAAATAATTTTCATAAACTTATACCTATATAACTTTTTTTTTGGATTTACTTATTATTATTTTTTTTTACTTCAGCAATAATCTGCAAAGGGTCTTCTTTAAAACGATACCAAACTTAAGTCTGTGCTCCAAAGCGTCACATTTTTATGACAGTTTTTTGACATGGACATTTTTGTCCTCTTTTTTACCTAAGTGTAACTTTTTAAAATTGATGCACACAAGGGTTAAGTCTAGAACGCCTGTGAAGTATAGGGGATAGAGGAGGCTTTTCATATTTACTGACTTACTGGCTACTATCTACATCTACATGCCATTTTTGGCATACAATTATAAATATTTATATGTACCACTCAAATATGTATATCTACCACTCAAAATGTTGTGGTCATTAAGGTTGTTTTTTTTTTAAGAAATTAATGTTTATTCAGCGAGGATGCATTAAACTAACCTGTGACAGTAAAGACATTCTATTTTAAATACATGCTGTTCTTTTGAACTTTCTGTTCATCTAAGGATTCTAAAAAAATTAAAGTATAACGGTTTCCACAAAAATATGATGCTGTTTTAAACTTTGAAGATAATAAGATATGTTTCTCGACTAGCAAATGAGCATTTAAAGAATGATTTCTGAAGGACACCGAAGACTTTGCTTAAAATTCAGCTTTGCATCATAAAATTTGAAAATATATCACAATAGCAAACAGTTATTTTCAATTGTGATAATATTTCACAGAATTACTGTTTTTACTGTATCTTTGATCAAATAAATGCAACCTTGGTGAGCAGGAGAGACTTGAAAAATAAAAATGTATCGTATAACTTTTGCGCGGTCTCGTATAATTGATCAGAGATTAATGTATCACTGATCTGTCTTTCAGAGAAAGGAAACATCAGAGTTCACAATATGCCAGTGATACAATATCACCTGTTTGCCTCTGTTCCTTTTTTCTCCTTATGGCCTCCCGCCATAATCAGTTACCATGGATATTAAATTAACCATCACAGCTGTTCATCATTGAGTTCATCACCATGTTCCTCACCTCGTTCTTGTTTCCGGTATTGTTTGTGCATCGCACACTGTTTCAAGTTGTTGGCTTGTGTTTAATAAAAAACTGTCGTTATTGTACCTTCTTCTTCATCCGTTGACTTAAACCATTACAACTGTATGTGTGTTTATAGTCTGGTGCCTTTTAAATATTTAAAATCGGTTAAACCTTTTTTAACTAAATCCAACTGATATGTAGCTACTTTCAATTCTTACTTTGTGTTACAGCAAACCTCACAGCCATGACAATATCTCAGATCTGTTTGGTAGGAGTTGCAGTATCAGTGACATTCATGTACATATTTAACCAACAAACTTATTAGATTTTAGTTTGGATTCAAAGGTATCAACAGTTTGGAGAGCAGGAGATACATATTTGGCGTGGAATAAAGGAAAAACTACACTAAATAATTTGAGCTTCACCTTTATGTGTGTTTTTAGGTGTGGATCGCTTCAGTGATGATATCGAGGAGATGATAGGACAGAGACCTGGCCTCTACTGGAGACTGTGCTGGAAGTTTGTTAGCCCGTGTTTCCTCTTGGTATGTTAACAATCATGATTCCTCTGTTAACAATGCAAATAATTTCATGCCATTTTTATCATGAGAACTCCTGTATTTAGTATTAAACGGTACTTGTTTTCTTTTCCCTTCATTCAGTTCATGGTTGTTATCAGCTTTGCGACGTTCAACCCTCCCAAGTACGGTTCCTATTATTTCCCCACATGGGCTACGATGGTGGGTTGGTGTCTGTCCATATCGTCCATGATCATGGTGCCTCTCTACGCCCTTTATAAGTTCTGTTCTCTGCCGGGAAGCTTTTGTGATGTGAGTATTCCATACGGTGACTATGCACAAAAAAACTTTATCTAAAATGAATTTTTTCTAGTCAGATTTATTTTTATAAGAGGTTATAAAATGCAGATAGTTTCAAAGCAGCTTCAAGTAAAATAATTAAATCAATAATGCAAACTTCATCAATTATGAAACGACTTCGATTTCAGCTGTAAAGAAATAAACATTGTTGATGTTACAAAGTAAGTGTCATTATCAATTCAGCTCAATTCATTTTTTAAATTTTGTTCTCGTCCAATAGAGAGTATGCACATGATGTCACGGTAATTACACCCACTGAGTGGCATGTGGCAAAAATTAGAGAAATAGGATCTATACAAGTGAGAGGGACACCAGTAATACCAATAGACATTAAAGGGGACATATCATGCAAAATCCACTTTTTAAGCCCTTAAATGCATTTTGTTGTATATTTGGAGTGTTTATAAGTACAGAAAAGATGAAATTATTCTCTTCAGGTGCTTCGTTTATATCTTTATATTCTGTTTTGGTCATATTTTTCAACCCGTTCAGATTTTTCTGTTTTCTATGATGTTTTTTGAACAATTACGTCACAGGATTTGCAGCGGAACTGACAAATAAGGACATCGACTACCGGTCCAACACTTCGAGCAATCCGCCATTATTATTTCTCGCTCCGATTTTGTAGTCCAAGCTCAATGATGCAGAAGTTACGAGAGGGCAAGTCAAAATGTTCGGTTGTTGGATGTAGTGACCTGAAGCACTTCTAGGATTCCCACTTCAACAACCTCCGCCAGTATATAAAGAATGGTTTGCCGATCGACTTCGTCTGAATGAGGGGTAAATTCCTTCTATCATTTAGCTGCTGTGTTTGCTGATGCTTTTCTAAACGTAAGTTATCATATTATTATCAGTACAGATTTTTAGTGGTAAGATTAGACTGTAGTCATTTATCTTGTCAGAGTGCTTGTTTTAACAAGAGAAATAGTCGACTTTCACTAATAACACAACATAGTTAACTTTACTTTACATACCACTGCATCCATATGAAGACGTTGTTCTGCAGGTTTGTTGTCGTCTTTTTCAAATCGCTCGCTCTGGCTCGAATACGTAACGCTTGATGGACAAGTCTTTTGTTGACATTTTGTTAACGTGTGAATAAAAATGTTCTTTGAAACTATAGTAATCGTTTATCTCTTATCAAACTACAATTATGGCCGAACGCGGGGAGATGAACCGACCGTGAACTCAGCGACCTGGAGAGCGGGCGGGGAAAGACGCAACTCCTTTTTATTTAAAGGGGACGCTTCGAAACGGGTTGCTCACAGAAGCACATCAGAAAAGAGGTAGAAAAGGGGCCTGTGGAGCTATAATAATGTGGAATTCAGACCCAAGCATTGCAGTTATGCTTTATATAGACCACAAATGTATGATTTATAAGTAAAATTTAATGATTTTAAAGCATGATATGTACCCTTTAAATGACCAGAAATGGTATCGAAGGCTGCACCTAGATCAAACAAGATAAGTATAATTAAGAGAACAGAATCAGCCGCCGTCAACAGATCATTGGTAACTTTTATGGCAGTCTCATCTAAATTTCCCTGGCATCGATCAATGTCATGAAACCCGATTCCTGGCCACATGTTTGGTAAGCTGTAACGCCGCCTTCACCCGGGCAGTTGAAATCAGCTCTGATACGGCTCCGAAACGACTGAAAGACATTCATTTCCTATGGAGATTCGCAGACCGCATGCGGATGGGTCCGAAACGAGTCCGACCGAGTGCGGTGCAAAGAAAATCGTGTCTGTTGGTCATCTGGATACGCTCAAAAAATTTAACTCTTGCAAAAAGCTCCTATCTGGTTCCTATCCGACAATTTCAGCGGGAGTTAGCATCGCTACGGTACTGATAAACAAAACTTTCTTAACTTTTAATAAAATAAATAATGAGAAAATGGCCACAATATTTAATTGTAGCAAGTATAATTATTTAATTATAGCCTACATTTTAATTGCATTTCCCTGATAACGTTAGAAAATCATGAAAATAAAAAATGACATGACAACTTATTGTCATAAAATCTCGACCTGCTCATTCACATACAGCAAGAAAATTCAATGATGCCAAATCGTCGACTGGTCAGTGCTCTTACTGTTGCTCTCATATACTGGAGACATTCAAGAGAAATCAACCTTTCTAATCTCTCTACCATTTTTGTTCTACTGTACCTGCTTCCGACCCTTTTCACTGTGTAGTACAACGTCCGTTGGGGGCTTATTCCATATAATGGAGCTGATTTCAACTGCCTGTGTGAAGGCGGTGTAAAGGCCGATGCACACTGAGTCCGAAACTTGCATCCAAAATTTTCGCACGTTAAAAAAAATTCGACCTCGCGTTATGTCAGTCACGCTTGCACACCACCTCCAAAACTTTCGTCCGTCATAAAATTAACCGAATCGGGTTCGATTTTCTGCGTTTTTCACATCCACAGCCAGCATTTTGAGAGTTTTTTTGACAATTCAGGGCTGGGGGGAGCTCATTCCGCACATCATCGCACATGCGCAGTCCTTTCAGTTTTGGTTTTCAATTCGATCAAGTGTTTATATATTCTCTCGATTGGATTAGAAAAGGAAACCTCCACGAAATTTCGGATCGATTAAAGTGTGATTGAGCAGCCAGTTCGATAACTAATGTATTATTTGAGAACAAATTATATAACCTGGAGCCTATATACAGCTGTTCTGCCTGCCAAGCACTGTTGGTGGTCTTCTTTTTAATATGTGGCTCCAGAATCACTAGCAAAGCATCAAACTGTTCCACTGACATTCTGAAGAAATTTTTTTAAATATCTCGGGATAAATTTACGACCCCTTGACAAGGAAGTGGAACTCTCCTTCCTCGGCACAATTTCAGGATTGGATGCACACAATATTTTCTCTTTCTTCTCTTTTCACTAAGAGAGAGATCAGCAAAATCATCCTCACTGCTTGACAAATCAATTTAGTATTTTTGTGCGTTTTTTTCCCGCAAAGGTTTAATAAATACGCATCGGACTCAGTGTGCAAGGTTTCTGTGCGTGACGAATTTTTAGGCTGACGAACAGGAAAAAACGCATACGAAATTTTCGGACTCAGTGTGCAATGGCCTTAACTGTCTTCAATTTAAGTAGATGATTACTTTTTACTCCCATTTAAGCATTTTACTAGTCATGTTGCAGGATGTTTTGCCACTCAGACTGGTTGAGGGGGCGTGGCCCAGCAGAGAAAGTGACTTCAATGCATACCATCTATAGTATCAAAGAAGCTGAATAGATAATATTACTCAACAACCATTGTTTTTTTTAAACCTATTCTACTACTAATTGAACCACATCTAAAGATTCCATGATATGCAAAAATTATAATGCATTATTGTTGATGTTAACATCCTTGCATTCATCTTGATGTTTTCATGAATCATTTTGAATGTGTTGCGCTATTATCTCAACAGAAACTGGCGTATGCCATCACTCCAGAGACTGAACATCACTTGGTGGAGCGTGGGGAGGTCCGGCAGTTCACGGTGAGATCTTATTTTCAGGATCACGGGTTGAAAAAAAATCAGACAGCTGTTTCATGTGTACTTGGAAGATTACATAAATTTTATGGGTGAACTTTCAATTATGCTAAACATGACATTTTACAGCACCGTTATCACAGATACAGTACATGACTTTTAGGGCAGTCCGATCCTTTGTGCAGATATGCTGTGATTGTTCTAGCCTCACTGATATTCCTCCGTAATGCATCTGTAAACATTTTCACACTCTTAAAAGCATAGATTCTGCTGTAAATAGAACATTAAAGGGTTCTTTCAGATGCTTTGTATATAGAACCTTATAAGGGGTTCGCGTCATGAGATTTTATGGATTTAGTTGTAATCAATTCATTAAGTTTTAATTCACTTTTAGTTTTAATTACATGTTATGAATTAAACAGCTCGTAAACATACTTTATCACCAGAAAAGTAACTTTATTTTAAGGTGACAAAGTTACATCTTACTACATGTACTTAGTAACTATAGTAGATATAAATATAGTATTAATACTCTATATCACGACCAATTTGTACGAATTCATATGAGTGATTAAAAAGAGGCTAATTCATACTAATTCGTACGACCTCACACGTACGAATTCGTATGATTTGTCTAAACCCACGCGATGGTTAGGTTTAGGGGCGGGGTAAGGGTAGGTCATTCCTACGAATTCATACGAATTGGCCAATTCGTAAAATATGTACGATTTGGCAAAATCTTACTAATCCGTTCGAGTGAGGTCGTATGAATTGTTACGAATTAGCCACCTCGTAAAATTCGTACGAATTCCTGTGAGATCGGGTTGAGTATTACTATAGTAATAACAGTAAATTATGCATAATTACAAGTAAATAACCTTATAACCATAACCATAACTCTACAGTAAGTTAATTAAGATGTACTTAGTTACACTGTACTTACTATAATATTTCACCTTAAAATAAACTGTAACCTAAAACACTTTACACATGAAAGTATTATGCAATAATTTAACTTCTAAAAGTTACTTATATGTAACCTTTTTGCCTTCATACGGATCCACGAAAATTACAAAAATAATAATAATGCTGTATTCTGCTGCCAGACCATTAGTTGGCAATGTCACTTTGTAGAGAAAAATTACGCATAGACTGAATACATAATAAGCATGTCGTTTTCAAAAACTAACATTGTTACACAGCGTACTTTGTACATTGTAACATTGTACTTTACACAGAGATGAAAACAGTAGGGCTGGGTATTGAGTCAAATTTCACAATTCGATTCGATTTCGATTCACAAGCTTGCAATTCGATTCGATTTCGATTACGATCCGATTCGATTCAATATCGATTATTTTGGAAATCAGTTACAATAAATGGGAATTTTTCTCAAGGGAATCAAATCTCTTAACTAATGCTGTAAACTATGGGAGTCTAGTTGTAGCCTATAGACTTCATTAGCCTAATATGAAGGTAATAATGAACTGTTTTGTAGCTATACAAACACTTAAATTACACTTTTATTTATTTTTATTATAAGAAGATTATGTGAAATATAAACATGGCTGTCAAAAAAAAACTTGCCAGATTTATTCAAATATGCATTAAATATTGAAGAACATTAACTGTTCATAAACACCTACACCTAACTGACGTTTTGGGACGTCTTTTGACCATTCGTCAATATACGACTTTTTAGGGCCCCCTTTAACGTCAGTTAGGTGACGAGTTGGGTTTAGGGTTAGGTTTAGGTATGGGGTAGAGTTAGGATCCCATAACGTCATCTACCGATGTTTAAGGGGGCCCTAAAAAGTCGTATATTGACGAATGGTCAAAAGACGTCCCAAAACGTCAGTTATATGACAAATTGGGATGAGACTGTGTTAGGTGTATATATTTAGCAAAATGCTCCTCTCTAGAGTTATTTTTTCTTGCTGACTAACGAGTTTATGTGGGTTTTCTGAGGTAAATATGACGATACATGACATTGATTACAAGCTGTTTAACTGACGTCTTTCCATGGTTGAAACGCTGATTGAATGAATCAATGTGACATGATACGGATTTGGATAAGTTGTACTCTATCTTTTAACTCACTTTCAGATGCTCATTCATGTTTATTTGGCGCTGTGACTTGTATTATTAAGCCGGAAGAGAGATCAGCGCTGCTGCTTCTCTTGAGCTGAGCCAGAGCGATCTCACGCCACAGCGCCAAAACGCTATTTATGTTTTTGAATTTCTAAAGAAAATGGACGTAATTTGAAAATTGAGACTTTGTTTCATATCAATAGTAACAAAAGACAAAGATTATTGCGATTTTTTGGATGCGCACGGCCGCGATACAATGTCCCATTCAAATGAAACAGGATGACTAATCGATTCTTGAGATTTAAGAATCGATATCGGTTCGTAAAAATGAGAATCGATTAATATCGAGAAATCGATATTTATTACCCAGCCCTAGAAAACAGTATAGTTTTCATTAACTTTCCCTTTGTAACTCAATTTCAGGCCAACAAAACGCTTTTGAAAATAGGGACCAAAAACCAAAACCACAAATGACCAAAACACATAAAAAGTTTTTAGTTGAAAATGGTGTGATGTAAAAGATCCCTTAGAGTGCATAATTTCTGTATATGAACATGACTTGTTTCTTTCAGCTTCAACACTGGCTGGTGGTTTAAGCGGCGCCCTACATGGAGGTTACGAAGGCACTGGAGGACTCGACTTGACGAGAGCCATGCGTGTCAGTGCCAACAGAAGCGTATTACTAGTTGTTTCTTTCTCGCATAATCGGATGTGGCTGTTTCGTGACTTCGATCACAATGTGGTTGACATTCTGTCAGTATCAAGTTTTACTCTTCACTATACGATGACTGTTATGATATCTGATGTTGTCCCCACTGAATTATATTGTTAATTTATTCTTTCATTTTTGTGATCAGAGTACAACTGAGCCTTATTGATAATTGTGATTGAAGTGTCAAAAACTGTACAAAATACATCTTTAGCAACACTTAAATTTAGAAAAGTGTAAATAGTGCTATTGAAAAAATAAATCTATCCTCTTTGTGTCTAAGAAATGCAAATGCATTTATGTTCAGGTTGATCATAAGTTTTATGCTTGCTTACAGTAGGCCTATCAATCAGAAGCACATTTTGATGCATGATGTCCCAGTGAAGAGCTCTCTTCACAGAAGACTTTAGATTGCATTGGTCACTAAATCTGTTTAAGGGGCCAACAACCGATCCATGTTTGCAGAACTGCAGAAAAATTAATCTGCATGCAACAACATGCTATGTGCCAATTAACAATTCTTTTTGTGGGCTATTTGCATACACATCTTTGTCTCAATGCTGTGGGAATCTTCCAAACGACAAATCACAGTGGCATGATTTCTGTCTCACTGAATGTTGTCATCCACAACTATACTAATGGAGATTTATTTACATGGAAGTTTATTACGAATATAGTCTTCAAATTGAATGATTTCAGTGCCTGCTGAAATTTGTCAACTACTGAAATGTTAATAAAGAGTGTTTATGTAAAAAAAAGAAGAAGAAGAAAAAGGAAAAAAAGGAGAAGGGCCTTGATTGTTTCTCAACACAAACACTTCACTACTTTGGAGTCAATATATGTGGACGAGAAAGTGCTGATTTCATGCTAAGGACATACTGTATCACACAATAGGCAATGACATGGACAAAACCAGCGTCAAGTTTCTACTGAAATAAATTCAATATAGGACATTTTTATTATACTCTATGCAGAGCTAAAATATAAATTTCTTTGAAAAAAATATTATGTCTACTTGTTTCAGAAAATTCAAAAGACCCGTTCCCATATCGTTTGCAAAATTATCAAATGGAATATTCCATTTTATTTTTTTTTCCAAGTTTTTGTTAGCTGGGTATACCATAGATACGTAAAACAAAGTCCCACACTACACAATACTGCAACACCATCATGTCAGAATCTATAAACAAATCTTAAATATTTTCATTGCCAATTATTTTATTTTGAAATGACACATGCATAAAAATACCTCAAACAAATTGGTCTCCTATCTATTTATCAATTGTTATGAAATGTTCTAGACCTTTAACACAAAGGCAGGAACTAGATAGTATTATTATGCCACATAGAGGAATATAACAGATTCAAAACCAACTCTTCCTACAGTGCCGGTGTACGTGACCACAGGAAAACATTTGGGTCAGTCTGTAAATAAATGGCAACAGACACAAAAGTAAATGCAACTGTAACTGGAACTGAGTTCTATTGAAAAAGCATTGATGTAAACATCATTTTAGCTTGTACAAAATTTTTGTCCATGGTAATCGACAGCATACCACATATGTTGTCAATAACATTTAACTTGAATTGAACCTAGAATGTTGATAATACCATTAGATGGCAAGGTTCACTTCAAACTAAAATGTGTTATTATCAGCAATGTGATTTCCCTAAAACTGTCCCATACAGGCTGTAGAACATCTGTGGTATAAAGTCACATTTTTGGTATTTGAATTCCTGACTAAATATATTCTGGCATATAATAATATTGCAAACATGGACCCTAAACATGATGTTAAAGTAACCACAAAATCAAAAAACATATATGTTTTTATGGAATATTGCATTTTTTATTCTAAATTATTATTCTTGCACATATTTTTTTAATTAATGTGTAATCAAAATAACTTCCTAACCTCTTGCAGCAATGTATTTTCTCTTCTCTGATGATGTGTTTACTGGCATGAGGGTAGGACAACCTGTCACTCACATAAGACTGACCAATAGGAAACCACATCCATCCAATCAATTCCTCTTCACAAACTGGAGTCCAGTACCATGGTTGGGTTAGCTGTAACTGTGCACACACACCTCCGCCGACTTGAGCTAATTACCAAAAGTCATTAATTTTGGCTTCCCTCAGCTGCAAGGAGCGTCAAATCCATCGGAGTCACATTTTAAGCGATGAGAACGTTAGTAGAACGAGAGTTAGGCCTTCTGGCCCATATATATCTGCATCTCAAATTGAAACTAACGGGTGCCATGGCAAAAGCGTCAGTATATGATGCCTTGGGATGAGAAAGGGCTGTAATGAGCTATGACGCGGTTCAACGGCAGTAGCTTGAGGAATAAACTTTGAGCTGCAACCGAGGCTGTATCAGTCACTCTGTCTAGTCTTGATAGCAGCAGCCATGGATCAGGATGGAAGACAGGAACAGACACAACAAAACATCAAGAGAGAACAAGAAAAAGCAAAAACAGACTCAGAAATAAAAAAATAAAAACTGACTCAGCACATCGACTGCAGAAAAGAAATTGATGAGAACAGCTAGGCTGCAATGGTCTCTTCACTCTCAGAAAAAAAGGTACAAAAGCTGTCACTGGGGCTGTACCTTTTCAAAAGGTACACTTTTGTACCCAAAGGCTGCATATTGGTACCTTAGTGGTACATTTAAGCACCTAAAATGTATATATTAACACCTAAAATGTACATATTAGCACCTAAATGTACATATTAGCACCTCAAATGTACTTAGCTCCTGAAATGTACATATTAACACTTAAACTGTACATATTAGCACTTAAAATATACATATTAGGACCTGAAATGCACATATTAGGACCTAAAATGAACATAGGACCTAAAATGAACATATTAGGACCTAAAATGTACATATTAGGACCTAAAATGAACATATTAGGACCTAAAATGGACATTTGCGCCTAAAATATATATATATTAGGACCTAAAATGTACATATTAGGACCTAAAATGAACATATTAGGACCTAAAATGAACATATTAGGACCTAAAATGGACATTTGCGCCTAAAATGTACATATTAGGGCATAAAATGTACATATTAACAACTAAAATGGACTTTTTACCACCTAAAATGTACATATTAACACCTAAAATGTACATATTAGCACCTAAAATGGACAAAAGTTTACCTTTTGAAAAGGTACAGCCCCAGAGATCAGCTTTTGTACCTTTTTTTCTGAGAGTGTTGACTGTGGGGTAAAACGAGTCTGTGAGTAGACTAGACGGTTGGCTCGCTAGCTAACTTAACATCCGCATGCGCTTATGTAGATTCTCACTTCCGAAAAGTTTGAGCACATTTTCGACTCACCATAAATTTTTGTACAAATGCCAATATTTGAACAATATTTGAACAAAATTGAAGAAAATTTAATTACTGTATTAACTAGGAAGTAAATTGCCTCTACTTCCTCGAATGCCAATTTGAATGCTCGGATATTTCTTTCGTCAAGTTCACACCAATCGAACTTGACGAGTTACCAATCAATCGATGCATCCTCGGTAAAATGTCAAGAACACATCTGGGATTTTTAACTGTTCTTGCCAAAATGCAAACTTGTGTATTAGGACAGTCCTTGGGCCACAAAAGATGACGTTTCATAAGAACACAATTAGGACACAAGTACAGACAAGAACACAGATTGAGAAATGCCCAAGGACTAAACAAGGGGGCATGGTCAAGGTATAAGGAGGTGGTACAAGAGGAGCAAATGGCCAACACAAACAAAGACAAAGCCATGTGCTCAAGCACAAGACAAAGAAACATTGAACAGAGACAAGACTGTCAGGGCAGAACCCTGACAATATTTGGGCGAGGAGCAAGCATTTTGATGAGAAAATGTCAAATGTTGTACAATGTGACACATATCAGCCTGTGAGCTTGAGGCACAAGTTAATATGAACCCAGCCCTTCCCATAATGAAACAAAGAAGACTTTTGAATGATTTTTAAATTTGATTGATTTGTATATAATACGTTAAAGTTTGATATGGAACTTTTAACGTTAAGCTGGCTGCTTGTCTTAATGCAATTCCAGTCCCGTAACTAGTATATTGGCGTTTTTGGTAAACAACCTTTTGCCATTACAAGCAATGAAACTGAAATCTTAAAGGAGTAGTTCACTTTTGAAAAAACTTTTGCCGATAATTTACTCACCCCCATGTCATCCAAGATGCGCATGTCTTTCTTTATTCAGTTCGAAAGAAGTTAAGGTTTTTGATGAAAACAGTCCAGCATTTTTTGTATAATGCACTTCAGTGGGAACCAAACAGTTCAAGGTCCAGAAGACACTTTCAGTGCAAACTGGAAACTGTTCAAAGGGCTTTAAACAATTCCAGACGATGAATAAGGATCTTATCGTCTCTTAAGGGTCTTAAGCGAAACGATTGCTCATTTAATAAAATAATAAAGTTTAAGTTTTATAAGCTCGTATGCTCGCCTTGCTCTGCAGTGCATGCATGTTTGTGACTCTCCTGTTCAAACTCGTTCATCAAAATGAACAAATCTTTTTCCAAGTCAATTCATTCGTTTCGTTCGTTGAATGAACCAAATGACTCGGATAAAGATTCGTTCATTTTTATGAACAAGTTCGAACATTAGAGTCACAAACGTGCGTCACAGAACAGAGCAAGGCGAGCATTTGAGCTTATAAAACTTAAACTTTGTTGTTTATTTATTAAATGAGCGATCGTTTCGCTTAATAAGACCCTTATTCATCATCTGGAATCGTTTAAAGCCCTTTGAACAGTTTGCAGTTTGTACTGAAAGTGTCTTTTTGACCTTGAACTGTTTGGTTACCACTGAAATGCATTATATGGAGAAAAATGCTGGAATGTTTTCATCAAAAACCTTAATTTCTTTTCGACTAAAGAAAGAATGACATGGACATCTTGGATGACATGGGGGTGAGTAAATTATCAGCAAAAGTTTTTTCAAAAGTGAACTACTCCTTTAACAATAATAACCAGCCAATAATAACCAGCATCATGTGGAAATGTTGGTTACACTTTATTTCGATAGTCCACTTTAGATATTCAACTAAATATTTAAGTAACTTTGCAAGTACATGTCAACTAACTCTCTAATAGAGTATTAGTACTGTAGTAGACTGTCAGTGAACTGTTAGTTTGTGCAAGTGTTCGGGTTAGGAGAATAAGTTGACTTGTAGTTGCCAAGGTACTTACTTTGTAGAATATCTGTTGGGGGGACCATCCCATCAAAATAAAGTGTTAGCAGATACAGTATCAAGCATGCAGTCGAC
This sequence comes from Cyprinella venusta, assembly GCA_038021265.1. Taxonomy (NCBI): domain Eukaryota; kingdom Metazoa; phylum Chordata; class Actinopteri; order Cypriniformes; family Leuciscidae; genus Cyprinella; species Cyprinella venusta. Next base: position 7,110,479 of record CM075874.1, read on the forward strand.
GAATAATCTAATGAGATAGATTAGTTGACATACTTACCCAAATGTTAGTTGACATACTTACCCAAATGTTTAATTGTAATGGACATATTGCACAGGCTTCACATCTGATGTAAGCTCACAACTTAACAGGGTAACAGTTCAACCATAACACTTGTTCAGTCTGTTTATTCGGCAGTATATAAAACTTTTTTTTTTTACTTATTAGAGGTGCAGAACACCACACAGCAACTTTCCGGCATTGCGCCAAGCAAAAATCAATCATAATCATTACGAAGATTAAAGATCAAGCATTCAAAAAACGCGGTCTACACACTTAAATTCAAATAGTTTCTGTTGGTAGTGATAAGACGCATGTTTTTGAGCTGAAATACTGCATGCAAAAGTGATGCAGCTGTTAAATGATTCATCCTTGATCAAATATTTTTCATAATATTCAAATTTCATAAAATACCTGAAAATATGAAAATGATTTTCAGGTTGACATCATGTCATTCCCTCATTGAGCAATGGCTTCCTTTTTTTCTCAACATCTCAACATGAAAATGAACAGGCCTGTTCATTTTCAAGTTTTAACTTGAAGTTATAGTAACTATACAATTGTTAAAGTTGAAGAGCTGGAATGAAACTCAAAAATTAAATGAAAATGAAACACAACCATAGCTACTGTATTCATTTTTTTTAAGTACCAGAGTTCAACAGGTGTATCATAACCAGCTCTGTGCTCCAGATGGTCACATTTATGCCAATTTGTCTCATAAGTGTCAACAGCTGCTGATCAGCTTCAATCAATGACGGTTAGTGTTTCATTTGCACGTCTAAATCAGCTCATTTATTTGCCTAATACGAAGCTTTGCCTGCTTGACACCACTGAAGTGATCAGATTTTCCCATCTGTCCTCAGGTGTGTGTCTGCGTTTGTCTCCGGTTGGCTCAACAGCGCTCGTCCTCAGCCGGGAAATCTTCCTCAGATTGAGGCTGTCGCACATAATCAGAAAGCAGGATTCGGGAACACGCAAGTCATCTCGATAAAGGCCAAAACAATTATTTACCCATAAGTTCACCGGGGCCTCTGCTTTTACCTTTATTAAGTGCTAGATGATTTGTTATGTAATATTCTGAACTTTCCTTCTGAGGTTTTATTGACCGCCAAACCGTCTCAGAAAATATGCCAGCCAGAAAACTGTATTGTTTGTCAACAGTCAGACTCATTGTTTCGTTTCTATGAACGCAAATGATTCAAACTTCTTAAAATCACCATCAATAAGCAGAATTTGACCACAATTTTGCAGTAGGATATTTATTGTAAAAGATTTATCCTTGTATTATTATTATTTTTTAAATGCATGTGTCTCTAAATCTTTAATCAAAATACCAATGTCCTCCTTCTTGCAGTGACATATCTTCGAAGATGATGTGTTTATTGGCGCAATAACAGGACAACCTGTCACTCACATGAGATAGCAAAGCAAATCCATCCGAACCAGTTACCCACAGACAAAATCAAGTCCAGCCCTACAGTTGTTCTTGTTCCAGAAGCCGTATGTGTGACAATAGGGGAAAAAACAACTTCCATTCCAATCAATGCTGACTTCTATGTGCACAAGTTTCACTACAGCGGAAGAGGTCTTTCCTGTTACGCAGTATCTTAAAGAGACACATCATTTGGTCACACTTTAGAATAATGTTCTGTCATTAATGAACAACTAATAGGTAATTATTTACACTCTACTATTGAGTAACAAGGAACTGATTAACAAATTACTAATCAGTAACTACTACTTCTAGGAGGATTACTAAGAACTACAGGCTCATAATTAACATGAATAATGCTTAATTTATAATTAATAAAAGTGAAGGTCATGGTAACCCACTAGTAATGACCCAAAATCCTTCAAAAGGTATTACCAATTATTTGGATCAGTATTCTAAAGTGAAAAACATGATATGTAGTAATGAAAAGATCTGCATCTGATGGCCTTGCAGCAGAATACAGGATTTTTCAGCACAGTCTCATCCCAAGACGTCATACAACTGACGCTTTTGACCATATGTCAACATCCGCCATTTTAGGGTACCTTTAAACGTCGGTTAGATGACGTTATCTAATCCTAACCCTAGCCCAGACCTAAACCTACCCCGTCACCTAACTGACATTAAAGGTAAAGCGTCAGTTGGATGACGCCCCAGGATCGTTATCTAACTGACGTCTTGGGATGAGACTGTGTTAGGGTTTTTAGTTGTTTTCGCGGATCCTTGTGAATGTGGATCATTTTGACAATGGTGTCTTCTGTACGCCGATAAAGGAAAAACTTCTCCATTTTAAACACATCGTTGTTGTAAAATAAACCTAACATGATAATTCCATACTGAACTCATTGTAAGTTTTTGTATGTTTTTGTAAAGCAAGCATGGACGGTCAGCGTCTTTTTAAAGATGTCTTTCCATCCGTGTGTTTCTGGATGAGGTCATGTCCTGACTTTATCTGATGGCCATGATTGCTGTCTCTCTTGCCTGGGCAAACATTTTTGGATGGCGCATGCATTCACATTCCAGGGTAGCCCAATCGTGCGGCCAATGCGCTCTCATGACAGCTCACATTCCAGGGAAAATGGAGACTCCATCCCCAGGTGGTACAGCTGATCTGGAGTCAATTCGGAGATGCACAGATAGACCTGGTAGAACTGCCAGGTTTTCTAATCCCTGACCAAGGGGACCCTTGGCATGGATGCACTGGCACACAGCTGACCCCAGGGCCTATGCAAGTATGCATTTCCCCCAGTTAGCTTGCTCACACAGACACTGTGGAAGGTCAGGGACGAGGAGCAGGTCTTGATGGTTGCGCCATACTGGCCCACCTGGACCTGGTTCTCAGAAATTATGATCCTCGCAACAGCCCCTCCATGGAAGATTCCCCTGAGGAAGGACCTGCTTTCTCAAGGATGAGGCACCATATGGAACTTGTATCCAGACCTCTAGAACCTCTGGTCTCTGGAGAGGACGTAGATGATTTAAGTGGCCTACCACTGGCAGTGGTAGACACTCAAGTTAGAGCCCCCTTTACCAGGTGCGCTTACGCTTTGAACTGGAGTCTGTTCACTGAGTGGTGTTCCTCCCCGGCTGGAATGCCCCCTGAAATGCCTGATCAACTCTGTCCTAAGAGGTCAGAGTGGAGGCTGTCCCCCTTCAAATTGAAAGTGCATGTGGCCACCATCACAGCACATCACAATGCTATTGATAGCGGGTCACTGGGAAAGCACGTCCTGGTCATCAGATCAGGTACCAGAAGGTTAAATCCTCCCAGAGTGCCTCTTCCACTCCTGGGACCTCTCTGTTGTCCATTTTGGTCAACAAAGAGCTCCTTTTGAGTCAGTTGAGCTTAAAATCCTGTCTCTAAGCTTGCTTCCTTCCTTCAAGATGGTTTGGGACCTGTAGACATTTTTGGTCAGCGAATCATGTCTTGAGTTCGGGCCCACTTTGTTAGATACATGCCCAAAGTTCCCACCACTCTCTTTAGGGACCAGGTGGTGAACTTGCAAGCGCTGCCCCCAGAGTAGGCAAGCCCATTCCTCACATTGAGTGTTTACGTAGACTGCATGCAGAGGTTCAGAAGCTCAGAGCAGCTATTTGGGAAAGGCTGTCTCCAAACAGAGGTTGGCCTACTGGATAATGGATGTCATCACAATGCCGTATCAGTCCGTATCAGTCCGAACCGTGCCCTGTGAGGGCATAGCTGTCAACATTGAACATTGAAAATAAGAGAGATTTCCCGGAATCCATCCCCAAAATAAGGGATTTTTTTTATATGATTCTTACCCACAAACTAAACAAAAACAAAGGACTAATTGTTAAAAGTCTAAAGAGTTATACTAGCCTACAATCCCCGGTTCCACCTGGCCAAGTGTTGAGGTATCTGTGAGCAAGACACAAAACCCCAGCTGCTTCCGACGACTGGATGGCGCCTTGCATGGTGTATGAATGTCGTCGGTGTATGAATGAGTGAGTGAATGGGTGAATGTGAGGCAAATATAAAGCGCTTTGGTGGCCATTGGGTCTTTGAAAGCGCTATATAAATGCAGTCCATTTACCATTTATTATATATACTGTATATATATATATATATATATCACAGAGAATGTTTAAATACTAATATAAGCTTACAGGGGAAACAGGGGAGGCTGCTTCTGCTGGAGATGATTGGGAGAGGTCTGTGCACCTTTACCGATCAGAGCGTGCGCTGGAGTAATGGAGTAATGCCTTTATACTTGACACGTCCGCACGAGCACGGCAAAAATAACGCATTGGGTGAGCAAGACTGAAAAGACCTCCTTTCGCTTGGCTGTGTGCACAGCTTTTTTGTAACAGCACGTGTGGCGTCGCATCCGAGGATGAATGCCTTCAAGCTGAATCTGTTCGAACTTGTTCGTCTCATACAATCAGAGTGTCAAAATACAGGATATTTTACGGGAAAATACTAAAATGGGAAGACAGCAGGAAACAAGCTAAAATAAGTGAGAAACCCAGAAAAAACGGGAGGGTTGACAGCTACACAGTCTCATCCCAAAAAGTCATATAACTGACGTTTTGGGGCGTCTTTTGACCATACGTCAATATTAGCCTTTTTAGGGCCCCCTTAAACGTCGGTAGATGGCGATCCCGGGCCGTCATACAACTGACGCTTTACCTTTAACGTCAGTTAGGTGACGGGTTAGGTTTAGGGTTAGGTTTAGGTATGGGGTAGAGTTAAGATCCCATAACCTCATCTACCGACGTTTAAGGGGGCCCTAAAAAGGCGAATATTGACGTATGGCCAAAAGACGTCCCAAAACGTCAGTTATATGACGTCTTGGGGTGAGACCGGGTTGGCTATGAGTGAAGGATCCACTCGCATGTCTGGCAGACATCTGCAGAGCTGGAGGTGGGCAAGACTTAACACATTTGCAATATTCTACAATGTCTGAGTGGAGCCGGTTTCTTCCCGTGTGTTGGGTACAAACGGGTAATGTGTGGGAAGGCTGGCTTGGTGTCTCGCTTGCAGTGCCATTCCCTCTAAAGGGAGGATTCGAGTGCCTACATGATCTTCAGGTGAGTTCCCCATTTGGTGAACGCTGAATCGAGTTCCTTCTGAATCCTTCGGCAGTCAGACACTTGCCAGCATCTGCATCTCTGACACTCATAAGTTCAGTGGCTGTACATGCCACGTTCCATAGGTACCCCATGACGTCAGTTCAACGTAAGGTCGAACCTGACTGACTGAATGGGAACGTCTAGGTTATGAATGTAACCCTGTTCCCTGAAGGAGAGAATAGAGACGTTATGTACAACCTGCCACAGCCCTGAACCACCGCTGACTGGCCGGGATCCGAGATGTCACTGCAAGAGGGAGGGGAAGTTATATTGATTAAATATTATGAGGGGACACACATTTTAAAAAGTCCTCAGGTACAGTATATTGGATGAAATTATTTAAAAGTCACCTACAATTGTGATTTTATGACAATAGAAAACTAACAGAATGTATTTACATTTTAAATTGAGATTAACATGTTGTAATGTTAAGACATGTTTGACAAGAAGGATGGATCTTTCTCATGCTGGTGAGCATTTACAGCAGAACTAGTATGTCTCAGACGGATTTCTTCATCTGTGCATGACACTCTACAATTATTTGCGCTTCATTTGAATCAATTGTCTTCTTCACTGGTAAATCAGTTGACCTAATGTCCCAAAAGGTATATTTACTGGATGTTTAGATTATAGAGAGGAATCATAGGCCGTTTCTGAAGAGTAAACATGATTTTAGAGGTGTATTGTATGGAAAAAAGTGTGTGCTGACAGTGTCCACTCAGATAGTGTCGTCTCAGCACTCCTGTTGTCAAAGAGCTCCAATTATGAAGCACTTTGGGCTACACAAGGACACGGTGTAAACGCAGCCATTACTACACCCAATAAACAACAGCAATTACCCAAAATTTCATGTCATGTTGCGGTGGTTGAATCTAAAAGCATATTTGCAAAGGACAAAAACAAGAGTAAAGCCCCCTCCTTCAGTCTCTGTTCCTGTCTCAGTCACGAACACACACACATACTACAGCTTTACATTACCTTAGTGCACACATAACCAATTAACAACCTGGGGCCCGTTCTTCGTACGTTGCTTAAAACATCCGAGATCAAATGAGACATCCAAGATAATATCATCGTGCTCATTATGATCCGGCTAATTTGGTTCTTCGAACACTCCTGCCGGTTATGATTAGTATAGCTGGATTGAGTTATGTGAGATAATTGCGCGTTCATGCGCTGGGTTAAAAGGGGATATGTATCGATAGTAGAAACATTGATCAGCAACGCTGCTATTGGCTGTTCGCCGTGGCCAAAGAGCGCGCTCAGCTTTTTTCTCCACAGAAGAGCAAGAGTTTGCTTGAAGGATAAGTTGAATTTGAAAACTTAATTAAAACGCAGGAAACACATTAAAGTGTGCAGTGCAAAAGCCAGGAGAGAGAGACGGCGAAAAGTAGCAGACAAATTAAGTTTGTAGTTAGATGTTTTTATCACTTATTACAGTGTATATATATATATATATATATATATATATATATATATATATATATATATATATATATATATATATATATATATATATATATATATATATTTTTTTTTTTTTAATAATTTCTAAATAATTAATAACTTTTCTCATTGTAATGTCAGTCACACTGCTAGAACATAGGAACAAGTAAAAGTGAAGTACTAGAATATTCTACATAATAGTAATTTGTACTAACTAATCCATTTTAAAAAGGCAATGTTAATAAACGTTTGCCTGTTTATAAAAGAAAGAAAAAGGCTGAGAAAAAAAAAAGAAATACAAAGGTGGTGGTCCTGCACCCCCCACATTACCCTGGCAGAAGAGCTGGCCCTTGGGTGAAATGTGAACCCTGTGGAGGCCATCCTTGTGTTCAGCTCTTCCTCACACACACAGCACCTGCTGGTAAATGAACTTTAAATGATCCTAGTACACTATAAAATAATTCATTGCTGCATTAAATTAAGTAGGCCTATAATCCAATGGCTGTCCAGTCATATCAGCTGTTAAACCTTGATGAATTGCTTTGACTTGTGAAAGTCTACATGTGTGACTCTGAAACTAAATAATTGAATTAATTAACTACATAACTTAATGTAAAAAAATATGTTGTCATGAGTTATTGATCACATTTCCCCCCAGTGTACTTCATTGTATCACTTCAATACACTAACACTTTTATGTGTTCCCAAGCAAGTGGCTGAAGTATGTGAAGTAAGTGTGTTACATCAAAAGGGAAGAAAGTACAACACTTTGTAATGCCCATTTCTCCCCAATGCACAGGACAGGGAAGGAACCCTCTCAGGTATCTATAAATAGCTTTACTTAATTTACACTTGAATACCTATTATTTCTGAATGCAATATGAGTTGCAGGAGTCCACATCTACAGAAGAGTCTGTACAAAGCAGTGATGCAGAGGTGGGCAGTGTTGTACTTTTCCTTTTAATTTTTGATGCATAAGCCATGTGTTGACAGGTTCACCCCTACCCCTAGAAAACAGAGTATTTTGAAAATACTTAACAACTACTTGACAAGAAAAAAACTGGCATTAGAGATAGAGTTGCTTCAGAAACTTCAGAAATAAGTGCTAATATATTATTTCACACAGATTACAATATTATTTGCAGGTAAAAGATGACTTGATCACTGGCTTTTCTTTATAAGAATAATTAAAATAACACTAAAAGAACTATAAGCATATTTGTCTTGTCTTTTATTAAACATTAATGAAATGTTTTATATTTTTTCTGATGGTGCAATGTTGAGTAATATGGTCCATGCAATGTCACAGGCCCTGTCAGGTGCAACCCTCAGACTTTTCAGACACTTTAGTTGCGGCTAAAGTTCACTTCATTGTGTGCCCTTCTCCTGGCTATAGAGCGGCATTGTAACTGGTCAGGGAATGTGGTCATAAAACACCTGTCTCCAGGCAGGATCGTGCTGTAATCACCTAATGGTAAATTTCAGTCCTGTTAGGATAAGCATAAGTGTATGTAATACAGTGAGCTTGATTTTTCCTTACCACGTTCAAATAATGTGAATAAATATCTGAAAATTCTTGAATCTTGCATATGCTGGACATATTTGTGATATGGAACATAGTCACACACCCTCTAAGATAAATCAGTCAACTGCTTTTATAAAATTTGATATAATCTTACTAATCTAGATAAGGATCGCGATAGTAACTTGCCTGCACTGTTATTAAAACCCATGTTAAAACCCGACTCCGCGTCAAACATTTATGCGTTTCCAGCAAATTAATGATGTAAACGCCATCCTCACGAGTCATGAGAAATATGATATCTATCAAAAAGTACACTATTGCGCTGCGCTAAAAGACTTCCCGTTTCACCTCCGCTGATCGCGATCTAATCCTGTTAACCTGAAATAAGCCTGCTCGCGAGCAGGTTCAAGCTAGCGCACCTGTTGCTATGACAGCAAGTCCAGGATGAGCGTCGAAGAACCAAACGATCCAAGATCATGCCAAATCGCCAACAATCAAATCCAGCTAATTGAGTTAGCGACGTACGAAGAACGGGCCCCTGAACACATAATGTTGTTGTTTATCTACTATGATTGATGCATATTAACTTGATTTTTTTTTGTTCCCAAATGGTCAAGTCAAATTAAACACAGGCGTGTGAATTAAATTGGTTGTATCATTATTGTAATCTCAGAGTTAAATGGCTCAAGTTTATTTTCAACAAGATCCCTGATCATTTAAGGCTGATCTGAGCAGTTTTTCAGGGGCACATTTCAGAGCAGACTGATGTATGAATCTGCCATAATATACAGCTTTACAAAAAGGCTGAAACTAGATTGAATTGAAAAGCTGATGTTTTAGTCTTTATGTGTTTATTTCTGAAGAAGGGTTTAAAACATCCCATAGGAAATGCTTAACACAAAATTATATATTTTGAAAAAGGTTTGAAACAATCACCTAAACTGAACAAAAACATTGTAGGATTTACTTTTAAACAATTTTCGCTCTGAAATTGTAAGTGCATTTTATAAATAATTACAAAGAAACAGCAAGTGACACATTTAATTAAACATGGAAGTTTGAAATAGAAAGATTGGACTATTTTCTTTTAAAAATACTCCAATAATCCTTGTTTTTTATTTACAACTTTGAAAAAAATAAATACATGTATAGGAAAAAATGTGAGACATCCCAATTCCCTGAGATATCTTCATTAAGTTCCACAGAAGTCAATGCATAGGTTTCCAACTACACAATGCGAGTAAAACAATTGATGACAAAACAATCATTTCTGATGAACACCCTTGTATAATTACACCAAAATTTATTTGAAATACATTTATTTTATTCTAAGTATACTACAAATACATTTACATATTAATGTACTAACTATTTTTAAATAAAATTGCAAAAGTACCCCTCAATTGTACTTTTGGTATGCTAAATTGGAATAACTAATTGGCTCTATGCGCGAACCATGGTGACGTGTGTTCGAACAACGCATTCTCATCCCAAAGCGTTATATTTGACACTTTTGCAAAAGCGTAAAAATGCGGCGCTCATGGCACCCTTTAACGTCTAATTAGACGCTTTCGTTTTGGTTAAGTTTAGGTATGGTGTGGGGTAAGGGTTAGAACACTAGGGGGCGCTTTTGGACCTAATATTTCTGCGTCTCATTTGGCGCTAAAGGGTGCCATGTGCGTTCGATATTTACGCTTTTGCAAAAGCGTCGTATATGGCGCTTCGGGATGAGAACGGGCTGGTTCGAACGAATCTCAGTCAGCGTCTTTACTTCCGGAAGCGCATTCTGCAGGCCAAGTGTATAGCGGCAAAACTGTAATAAAATCCGTTTTCTCAGAAACGGAGACAACGATTTTAGAAACGCTGATTCGCTAGTCGAATTTCGTACGATATGAGAGAATATAACACTCGAAGGTGTTGATTTGGCTCGAAATATATAATTTAAATAACTTCTCTTTTTTACTCTTGTGTGACAGCTAACTGCCTCACAGTGTTGTTAACATTATTCACGTTAACCGGAGGACGTTTTTATAAACAGCAATTGTAATTTGACACTATCTCCACCTAACGCAAAACCGCCTTCTGACCATAGACTGACGCAGCACCGGAAGTAAGTGGGCGTGCTGAGACAAATATGGAAGCGATCGTGTATAGAGCCTATTTTGTACTTAATAGACTTTAGTTAACCAGAAATAGTGCTGAGTTCCAATTAAAGATCACTATTTTTGATTGTACTAAAATGGAACTACTGCAAACTACTCAGATTTAAATATCTTGCATTTTAAGATAGAGATCATACTATCCTTACTAATAGGGCTATTACAAAACATTTTAGGCTTAATATTAATAAATACTCCAAATAAAGTTTAATTATAATATGTATATCAGCAAGTCTCAAGCTATCTGTCAGTAAATATCTTAATGGATTTGTAGTACACTCGGTATAAAATTAATGTATTTGAAATACATTTTGGTATCTTTTTTCACTAGTGAAATGCAGTTACGTCATATCAGGGACTTTAGTTTACATTAAGCCATCTCAGTCCTGTACAAAGGTTTTAAGCCATCTGATGTTGAGCTGATACAGCACATCTCCACATGTCATGGTTGAATTTAATATTTATCAAATTAAAAAATGACTAAACTTGACCAAATGTCTTTCTATTAGACTGAGTTACTCCAGCCCACCATTCCATCTCTCTAGTTTGATATATGTCGCCATCTTGTGGTCAATGATAATAATGCAGCGCTAACTAAATTTTAAAATTACAGTCTGATCTAAAATCAACATCATGACACCATATATATGCTATTATAATTATCCTAAACATGTCATTAAATATTTCTTGGTAAATATATGTATGTGTGTGAATATGAAACACTTGTGAACGGTAAGCAAATACAGTTACAGCCTCAGGGAAGACAGCAGAGTGTAGTAAGAACAAGAGAGGTGTTACAGGGGAGTAGTCTGATGTTCCCCCACAGACCTTTTAGCAAGAGCACTCTGTACAGATTAGCTGTACAGATTATTAGATCAATAGGTCACATTTATACTAATGTTAAATTACTTAAAGTTCATTTCTGAGTGTGCACCATTCAGGAGCAAAAAGGTGCCTGACAAGAGGATAACTTCTGAGAAGCATGAACATACTTCACAGTGATTGATCGATTGTTTGATGACTGATTGATATTTTGCTTGTGTGCATGCTATTATTTTAAAGCTGCAGTCCGTAAACTTTCCTCTTTGTCGCCATCTCTATTCGAAATCTGCAATTACAGTTACTCACGGAATTAGCAACTTTACATGGGTTGTGCCTTGGCATGGCACAGAGCGGATGAATCCAATGTTTGAGGCGAGTGTGCGGCTGTCAGTCACCGCAACGGCGTGGATACTGTCATTCGGAATCACAGATTCTACTTGGAAGAATGACCAACATAAAAATTTTCACCGGAAAATGTCATCACAACAAATAACATCCACTTTTGTTCTGACCAACTAAGGGGCAAAAAGCATTGCAGTAAATCACGCTGATTAAATCTAACGATCGCTTATCATATCACGTCAAACCGTGCAAATTATACTTTGTTCATTTGTTATTGTTAACAACATCAGCATTGCGTGACTAAATTTAATGCCCTTCAGATATTTATCCTTGGTTTCGCATGGATGGGCCTGGTAGCCGTCTCTTTTTTTTTCTGTAGCCACTCTGAAGTCAGAAGTCTTTTGCATTTTACAACTGATGATTGTCGTTTGACTCTTGGATCCTCCAATAGCCTGCTAACCTAAACACCTTCTGTATGTGTATATATGTGACGTAATGCTGCAAACACATGGTCAAATTTCCCACGTTTACCAAAAAATTGCAAACATCCTGACATGCCTAGAAATCAATGTGAAATAAGAAATAAAATAAATAAGTCAGCTGCATAATATCAGAAAAATAAATGACTTTATTATAAATGCATTTAAAAAATACAAGTATTTTTAAGTTTACTTAAAGTTCAAAAATATTTTTAAGTCTGGCCTACACTATCAATGTAGTAGTGTACTTGTAAGTGTACTATTTCAGTACTACTTGGGACTAAAATGGTCCACTTTTAGTGTATAAAGGTGTACATCTGATTAAATCAATATTTTCAAAGTACCGTATATAAGTTTACAAAACAGTATGTAAAACTACGTGAAAAATATTTAATAGGCTACTCAATAAAAAGAATACAAGCCAAGTATACTTAGAAAACGTAATTATGCTTTAGTATATCAATCAAAAGATTGATATTGAAGTAAAATAATGCCAGACGTTTTAGATTGTTGATATTTAATAAAATAAACTGTCATGTGTAAACATCCAAACCCAACGTAGACAGTTTAGACCGACCTCCTGTGAGTGTCAGAACCGTACCGAGGATAAGGACGGAGAGAGGCATCGCCATGGAGCCCGGAACCATTGACAGAGTCTGACCAGGAACATGAGCAACACTGAGCCTCGAGGGAGTGATTGTGGAGCTTGAGTGCTGGGAGGATGGGCTTACCCACAACCCTACCGCTATGAAATTCTTAAGCTGTGCCATTATTTATAAAGATTACTTTATTGTAGCCTATTGAATGCCATTGCAATGTGTTTTTAAAATTTACTAAAAGTTTGTTGTCAGTATTCAACACTCAGTGTAATTGAATTGCAATTGTAATGTCACTAAAATACATTTGAAGTTTATGCTAAATGACTTCTACATTTCAAAACTTAAATACAAGAGTATAAGTGTACTTAAACTTGGAATATTTCCACTTGTCTTTAGCACAAACAATTGAATACAACTTTAATTGACAATTACAGGAAACATACATTTAGTTCAAAATTAACAGACTTAATTTTATCTGAATAAGAGCATCTGCTAAACGGCATAAAAAATGTATTTCACCAAATGTGTATAATAGATATTGTTCTTCATCTTCACAGTAAAATTATTTTCTTAAACCTGTACAGAGAGATGCACTAATTAACTAAATTTCCAAGCCTGTTTTCCCTTGACGCTAATCTTCCAAATGGTCAAGGCATTTAACACACAGTTGTTATGCAACACACCAAACAAACATGTTTTTGTTCCAAGATATAACTAGGTTCGAGCAACAGAGGGGAAGTACTTGCACATGAAATCCTTAGTGTCCAATTAGACTGGAGACTGCATTTACTCTTGAATGTATGTTGGCCTACATCCACATCCAAAAGTGGTCATACATTAACGTCTAGATAAAGGTAAAGTCCGTAAAGTCTATTTTAGCAGTAAATGGTTATACACTTACCTAAAGGATTATTAGGAACACCATACTAATACCAGACTGATCTCATGAAGTAGCGTGTGTATGACACGCCAATTCGTATTTCCATTTTTGGCGTGCTATCAAGACGCATAATCGCTTTTCAGCATGTTTATGAATGCCGTTGACTTAACGTTATTTCTGTATAAATATGACTTACCTCAACCCCGTCCCTAAACCTACCCGTCACTGGAGTTAAGGGCATTTATGACTGTTCCCTTACCATCCCAGGAAAAAAAAGATAGCTCCCCAGATGTAGATCTACATTTTGCTTCGTTTCGCTCGGACATTTGATGGCGTGTACAGACACGCGGAATCACTCGGACATTAATGGCGTAGACATACACGCATACACGCGGATAGCTCAAAATGCGTAGAGATAACATGCCACTTGACTTGAAAGTGGTGTGTATGTTTATGCAAAAGTCATGATGTCATGTTGCTAATACGGTGTTTGACCCCCTTTCGCCTCCAGAACTGCCTTAATTCTACGTGGCATTGATTCAACAAGGTGCTAAAAGCATTCTTTAGAAATGTTGGCCCATTTTGATAGGATCTTGCAGTTGATGGAGATTTGTGGGATGCACATCCAGTGCACGAAGCTCCTGTTCCACCACAACCCAAATATGCTCTATTGGGTTGAGATCTAGGGACTGTGGGGGCCATTTTAGTACAGTGAAATCATTGTCATCTTCAAGAAACCAATTTGAAATGATTCGAGCTTTGTGACATGGTGCATTATCCTGCTGGAAGTAGCCATCAGAGGATGGGTACAGGGTGGCCATAAAGGGATCGACATGGTCAGAAACAATGCTCAGGTACTGTAGGCCGGGGCATTTAAACGATACCCAACTGGCACTAAGGGGCCTAAAGTGTGCCAAGAAAACATCCCCCACACCATTACACCACCACCACCAGCCTGCACAGTGGTTACAAGGCATGATGAATCCGTGTTCTCATTCTGTTTACGCCAAATTCTGACTCAACCATCTGAATGTCTCAACAGAAATCGAGACTCATCAGACCAGGCAACATTTTTCCCATCTTCAACTGTCCAATTTTTGTGAGCTCTTGCAAATTGTAGCCTCTTTTTCCTATTTGTTTGGGTCTTCTGCTGTTGTAGCCCATCCGCGTCAAGGTTGTGTGTGTTGTGACTTCATAAATGGGTTGTTGCATACCTCGGTTGTAACGAGTGGTTATTTCAGTCGTTCAGTCAAGTTTCTCTTCTAGCTTGAATTAGTCGGCCCATTCTCCTTTGAACTCTAGCATCAACAAAGCATTTTCGCCCACAGGACTGCCACATACAGGATGTTTTCCCTTTTCACACCATTCTTTGTAAACCCTAGAAATGGTTGTGCGGGAAAATCAGAATAACTGAGCAGATTATGATGTGCGTCTATGAGCAAGTCGTTTTGAAGCGGTCTCTTTAAATAAAAAGGAGATGCGTCATCCAGGTCGCTGAGTTCACGGACGGTTCAACTCCGCCCGTTCGCACATTCTTGTAGTTTGATTAGAGATATACGATTACTATAGCTTCAAAGAACATTTTTATTCACACGTTAACAAAATGTCAACAACGGAAGATTTGTCCATCAAGCCTTACATATTCGAGCCAGAGCGAGCGATTTGAAAAAGACGACGACCTGCAGAACAACGTCTTCATATGGATGCAGTGGTATGTAAGTTAACTGTTTTGAGTTATTAGTGAAAGTCGACTATTTCTCTTGTTAAAACAAGCACACTCACAAGATAAATGACAAGTTAATGGTCTAATCATCTTACCACTACAAATCTGTAGTTTAGAGAAATTGAACAGGAGTTCCTAATCCTTTTGGTGAGTGTATAGTAAACAACAGTACAATACAGTAGGGCAACTGATAACCCATATTTACTGAATATACTCAGTCTGGCAATCTGATCTAGTAACTTTGACCAGTAACTATTCATACAAACACTTCTTTTGTACTCCCCCCCCCCCCCCCAAATAATTTCATGCTATAAAGGTTTTCCTAGTAACAGATGAAAAAAACTTATGCAGTAAGTTTATGGTCACATTTTATCTTAGTACGTTTTTAATTGAATTGTAAAATGGTATTAGACAATTGTACATAATGAGATGAGATTACAAATGTTTTACTAGTGGGAGTATTATTAGGGTCTCATCATGGGTAGCATTTCATAAATCTGACAGGTAGCCTACTATTAATTTGAATGGATACCTATTAGTATTGGAATGGTTTCTAAGAAACTAAGTAACTTTAAAACGTACTATTTACAGTAGGCTATAGTCAGAAGTGTACCCCCTATAGAATTCAATGGCAAAAATGTTTTTACAACATGAAACTTGTCTATGACTAGCAATTGAATGGCTACTAGCCTATCAAATGAAGTTACTGGTGACCTTGGGGGGAAATAGTAGTCACTTTTGGAATACTTTTACCACAGTTACTACAAAAGCAGCATGTTTTAAGGTAGGTGATAGGCTAAATGTTAAAACGGCTTGCCAAATATAATCTCGAGTCTCTTGAGTTAGTGCAGTGTGGTATTAACGGGCTTTAAGATTGTAATGTCACTATAGAAACCTCTGGAAAGAACACAAGAGTTACCATGACCATTGCAGACAGGCGTTTAGGGCGCGAGATGGCAGCGTTTCCGCTTCAGGCGCGCTGAGACACCGCTTTTCAGCATCTTTCTGTTTAGTCTGCGCTTTATATCTTTATCTCATCAGGATATGAACATTTGGCTCGAACATTTTATTTGCGGAAATTCCACGAGACCATGAGGATGATATGCACTGCATCACACTGGAGATATAACACAATTGCGCTATAACTGTTTTACTTTTGTAAGTTTCACCTTTTGTGGCCATGAGTGCGGAGAAGCCAAACTTTCTGTCTCAACCTGAGGTAAAAAATATCTATTTCTATCGGAATGGGGATCCGTATTACGAGCCGAGACGTTTGGTGATCAACGCGAAGAGGGTTTCGACCTTCGACACGCTTTTGCGGGAGGTGACTGGTGGCGTCCGGGCTCAGTTTGGAGCTGTTAGAAACATTTACACGCCCAAAGCGGGACACCGGATAGACTCACTGGAGCACCTGAGGAGTGGAGAACAGTATGTAGCTGCTGGGCGAGAGAAGTTCAAAAAGATAGAGTAAGACACATTTGAGAAACATCTATCTATCTATCTATCTATCTATCTATCTATCTATCTATCTATCTATCTATCTATCTATCTATCTATCTATCTATCTATCTATCTATCTATCTATCTATCTGGAAAGGTTCTCTCAATATGTTGAACAAATTCTTCGTTGATAGAATGTTCAAAAGTATCTGGTCAACGTTTTCAACGTTCAAAAAAAGATGTTTTTAAAAAACATTTTTTGTTTTGGACGTTCAGAGAACATACAGAAATAACTTTTTTAATAACTTACAGTAACATGAGCATTATCAAAGGGTTTTTTTTTTTTTTTTTTTTTTTTTTTTTTTTTTTTTTTTGAGGGGAGGATGGTATGACCGCAGGGGAAGTTCCATGTTTCCACAATGTTTTCACAATGTTAGCATAAAAACCATATTTTTTTAAATGGTTCATAAAACTTTTATTTCTGAAATGTTTTATTTGGACGTTTTAATGTTAGCATAAAAACCATATTTTTTTAAATGGTTCATAAAACTTTTATTTCTGAAATGTTTTATTTGGACGATCTAATGTTTTTAAAATATTTCAAAACATAAATGAAACAAATGTTCTCAGAATATGTTTTTCCCGTTTGATCTGATTATTCACCACCCTTTCAATCCGATCGAAATTTCTTTCTGATCGATTGAGGTGTTTAAGCCTTTCAATCTGATTATTTGGGTGCCATATCTTAATCTTGCCTGATCCAAACTAAATATGCCGTGAGTACATTTACACTACCTGTCAAACATTTTTACACATTTCAACTGATTCTCTATTTACTCTATTTTATAATGAAAGTTACGAAAACACAAATGAAAGTCTGCGGATGATAGTGATCAAAACAAATAATGGCACTTACTTCACGAGGTGCATTTTGGGATTCTTTGTTAAAAAGTTCCCATGTATGGTGGACACATGATATGCTTTGCCTTCGATTTCTTAACTCATTAATTTCAACAAATTTAAAATGTTTATTTCATAAAGTTGTAATTCAAATTTAGTTATTTCAAATTTAAGAATGAACTTTCAGATCAAACACAAATAATTAAACGTCAAATGTTTAATTATTTGTTTTTGATCAGAAAGTTCATGCTTAAATTTGAAATTAGTTATCTAAATTTGTATTACAACTTTATGAAATTAACATTTTAAATTTGCTGTAATTTAATTTAAATTAGCAGTGCATCTGGTTAATGGCGAGGACTTACAGTAACTTAATAAACTTTTACTTTGCATTGTTAAAGAGGGAAAAATAATTCAGCTTACTTTTTAGTTATTTGCAGATAGGAACCAGGAAGAAAAGAATGCTTCAGCTCAATGGAGTGGTAAGGACAAATAATTACACTTTATTTACAGCTGAAATCTGTGTGTATGCAATGAATACAGGCTCAATTAATATTATAAAACACTGCTGATCCTAGTAATTAAGAACACAGCACAAATATTCAACATACACAAACATGCAGTGTAAAGCAGTCAGTCGCTACAGTTTGTTTGTTAATGGAGTCAGTGGAGTATGTTCATCCTCGTGTCCCAGAGGACTGTGTACCAGAACACTGACCCCAGTAGATTTAGACATTGGCAAACAAAGCCAACAATTTAAGAACATGTTTTTCAAAACACAATCTTTTTTTTTTTTTCCCAAGGAAAGTAACATGCAGATCCAGTCACACATATGACCATGTTCTAGTTCAGCACACAGTATCGCACCTGCTTTAGCATTCAAGAAAAACTACCTAAGCGAGGTGTAATGTTTAGACACACACCGTCTGCGTTGTCGTCTGGGAAGAATCACTTTGTTGTTGGCTCATTTGGCAATGAATTATTAACCTGTGAATTATTATCCACCTTCTTGGATGCATATTTAAGTCAATGGCTCTGACCCAGAGCGCAAACAAAGCTCTCTGGACTCCGGAGACAATCTGAATGCCACTTCATATACTCCCGCTGTACTCAAGACTAAAGAAGAAAGAAAGAAAATGAGCACAGGGACTTTACAACAGTCTTAAAATTTTATGAACTCTCTAAGGCAAAAAGAGTGAGTATCATCACAACTGCTCAGAGACCCCTTTAATATTACGGTGAACTAAATGGCTGTTGCCATGGTAATTGATGATACAATGTCCTAATCATCATTAGGCAAGATTGAACAGGCCAATTTATTTATGATGTGGGCCACACTTTGTTCCTACTAGCTTCTGATTGTCTCAATTAGAGCGGCTGCTTTGGCCTGGCAGCGTCCCAAAGACTCACCGTCCCTCTGCTCTTTACACAAGCGCCTGCGGGGTTACCAGGGGATACGGCAGGGGCCTGAGAGACACTGAAACACTAGATGAGAGCAGTTGTCTTTCTGTGTTTGGGTTTAACTGAGCAAGGCCCTCGCTTAAACACACTGGTTAATCGATCTCACATCTGACCCTGACAGCAAGTGAGCAGCTCCTACATTTCACATCTTGAGGCAGTGTTTTCTACTGTCTGAAATGCAGTTTCCTATTTATTTTATTGGATTCATTTTTTTACGCTTAAATTGATTAAAGGAGAACTCAGGCGCAAAATGAACCTTTGGTCTAATAACACAATGGCACCTAGTCGACCGTTTTCTGAGATTTGTTTTCATGATAATCGAATGTAAAGAGTTTTATATCTGAAAACTGTTTAGATTATAATGCTAGTATATGGAGGCATATAATAAGTAAAAAGAAATCACTACAGCTAATACCACTAACAAGGCTCAAAATAGCCCCACACTAACACAGTAACATAATGAGGGTCACTACATGCAAGACGAATCATTGGTAACTTTGTAAGTGTACAGACAGTTTAATATTTTATAAAGACAGTCCTCTTCGTGTATACAAGGCCGAATTAAGAGTTCAGAGGGCCCTGGGCACAATGTCTTGTAGACCCCCTCTTAAGCAGGCCAAATGTATATTTTGTCCAAGGATATTTTAATATGGCATTTACAGTTTTACTGACTTAAAATGAACTTTGTTGAACTATGCTCGAGTAAAGTTCATAAATGGATGTTCTTTCCTATAGTTATTTGTAAAACTATGTTGGGTGGACCCTTAATATATAGCATTTATAGTTTTACTGATTTTCTGTTCCTCTAGGGGGGTTCGGGGGCATGCTCCCCCGCAAGAAAATTTTGTACATTTTAAGGTTAAATGCATCAATCTCATGCTCTTTGAGAGATCAAAATTAAGAACTTCAACCCATGAACTGCTCGTTGAACAAAGAAAACACATTGATTTGTACCAGGACAATAAACAGGGCTTAAACATCTTTCTAGTTGAGTCTCAGTCTACATTACATTATCAATGGAGTTTTAGGATCCCAAACAATTATTATAATAATGTAATAATGATTTATATAATTATTCCAATGACGTAAAATCCATATAGCCTATAAAATGTACTATATGAATGAAAATGAATATTTCAAAAGTATATTTTAGTCTACATTACACTATAATATAGGAAAATTAAAATAGCCTACTTTTGTCCTTATTTCTTCACTTGCAAGAAATAAACCCTTGAGCTTGTATTTAGGAGAAAACACCAGATGACCACCCAGATCGCGGGAGCAAAGTGCACACTTTTCTTTAAATCACCCAGCACTGATGCCTATTCTTCTTGTGTTGTTTTATAAACGCAAAAAGCCATGTCATGGTTTCGATTTTAGTTCGTTGGCAAAATAACAAGCTAGAGACCTGTGTTAGGTTATACATTTTACATCTCATGTGTGTTGGGAAAAGTGAGAAAAGACTTCGGCATAAGGCGGAATCGAACTCGGGTCCGAGCGCTGCGCATCGCGCATAGCGCGTCACAACCTACGCCACTGTAGCTGTGACGTGATCGCCGTCTTTTTTTCATAAAACACAGGCACGTAGTGCAAACATATGCTCCATTTTATCAAACCATCCCTCGCGGCCTCGAAACACTGCCGGCTCACCGGGGAAACTCCCGACTCTCCTGATTGCCACTCCGCCGCTGGTGCCCAGGGCCCCTTAGATGTCGTGGGCCCTGGGCAAGTGCCCAGTTGCCCTAATGGTTAATCCAGCCCTGCGTGTATAGCAGGAGCCATCTTTGGAAAACGAGTCTCTCTCGACAAGTCACGAACAATGTGCCAAGTGAACTGAACTGTATGAAGTTCAGCAAACTTCTGAACTGTATGAACGGCATTCGTGGTTCGACTGGTCGAGACTGTTTTCCAAAGATGGCTCCTGTCTGTAAACATGAAGTGAACTGTCTTTATAAAGTATATTCTTATTAAAGGTGCCCTATAATGTGAAATTGAATTTATTTTGGCATAGTTACATAACAAGAGTTCAGTACATGGACATGACATACAGTGAGTCTCAAACACCATTGTTTTCTCCTTCTTACTTAAATCTCGTTTTTGAAAAAAAAAACACCCCTGAAAAACAGGCGAATCTCCACATAATACCGACTCTGACGCAATAATCGGGATCATTAATATGTATGACCCAAAATATTTGCATATGCCAGCCCATGTTCAGTGATAGACGAGACGGAGCTGCGCAGCCGAAGCATGGCAGTTGATCAGTGTTTGAATGTACACATGAACACAAAAGTAATTTTAGCTCCTTCATCCGAGCCTCTGAAGAAACAATGGATTAATTTTATTTTCTCTGGATATTTCCAAACATTTCACCGACGACTGTTTCCTCAACTTGCCAAGAGCTGGCCTCGGACCGAGATGATGTGTAATTGTTGTTCAAGTTCAGACAGGTAACGTTAATCTTTCACTCAAAATCGTTCAATACTGTTTATGCATCAGTAAGTCAAGCCAGGGACTTCACATCGTTTCTTTTAGTAGGATGAAAAAATAATAATAATTGTGAATAAATTATATACAGAAAGCGATCAATATCTTTCCACACAGCGCAAGTTTATCTGGACACTTGCCAAACTCGTTATGAATTCAATGACGCACGTTACACTGCACAACGAAGCTCTAACTGTATTTAAATGTTTGTGTTTGTATTGGTGAAAAAGAGAGACTAGAGAGAGCAGAAACTGCATTGCAATGATAATATCTTCATCCTCGCGATCGACAGACTGTCCTCTGCTTGCTCAACACAGCAACATTTTATGTGATGGGAATAGATCTAAATACTTCAAAAACATCTCACGATTCATTAATCTCGATGGCTGTAATAGTAAAAACGTATAATAGCCGTAGTAAAATTATTCGAGAGAGTTTCACATGTAATACATAGCTATTTCATATGCAAGCATGTCAGCCAATCAATGCAGAGGCCGGTTACACACAGCAGACACGCCCCTTCCAACAGAGTGTTCAGATCAGAGGCTAAAATCAGGCTTGGAAAAATGCCTATTATTTCTAAATTATGACTATTTTTGATCTAAAAAACATACTAACATTATAAGGGCAACCCAGGAAACATTATAAAATAATAAAAAAAACATTATAGGGCACCTTTAAACGGTCTGTACACTTACAAAGTTCTCAATGCTTCGTATTGCATGTAGGGACTCTCATTATGTTACTATGTTAGTGTGGGGCTATTTTGAGCCTTGTTAGTGGTATTAACTAGCGATTTATTTTTTTTACTTATTAAATGCCCAGCGATATACGCTAATACAGCTAAACAGACTTTCTAACAAAGTATTTTGGATTCATATCGAGTTTTTTGGGGTTTCGCAACGTTAGAATTTTTTATGCGATTCCGACATGTTTGTATCTGCAGCTGTGGTAACTAGAGAAGAGCTGGCAACCCGAATGGCGCAACACTACTGAGTCCTTGATTGTTGGAGGGTGACGCATCAGAACAAAACACAACTTGACAATATCAACATCAGTCAAGGGCAGTGACTTCACTTTTTAAATGACATTATCCTGGCCGGACTACTGTTGTCAGTGATATAAGTATTTGAAATGAACATGATTTCTTAATGTCTAGTGACATATCAGGGAAAATTTATGATTTACTGAAATACATTTCTTGCATACTGCTCCTTTAAGTGTAAAAAAAAACAGATATAGAAACTTTCAACATGAGCTATCATTTGCAATTTGCAAAAGCTGATGAACTAATATAGTTGACTTCAGTGTTCTTTCACCAGCGGTGACTATCACGCAGGCTGAGCCCCCTCCATGAGGCGGGCCTATGCTTTGAAGTGGAGTCTGTGGAGACTGAGGGGAAGACCCACAGAGATTTGAAAACTCCATCTCTGCTGCCAGTTGCTGCGCTTGTAGTTTCTTCCTTTTCAGATAGGACCTACCATCGGGGCTTATTACCATGTGTGGTACTTCTCAGGTGTTCCCAGAAGTCCATATGATGTAATCTCCACACACTAACCTTCCCTTCGGGTAGGATGTGGTCTCTGTAGGGTTTCTTCTCCCATCTGATGGTTGAGGAGATTCCCCCTTCCATGTAAAGCGCTTTGAGTACCCAGAAAAGCACTATATAAATGTAACAAATGATTAATTATCTGGGAAGTAGTTCCTCAAAGCTCTGATCAGGATCAGCCGTAGATGTTTCCTTGGAAAAAAAGAACAAAAAAGATCAAAGAAGTGCACTTGTTACATCTAATTGTGGCAGTTCATCTGATTGAGGCATTTAGTATAGGGACCCCTAGTGTCAGTACATCAACACAACGTCGAAGTAACTGACAGATAGGAAACCTCTCTGTTACTAATCTAATATACATTCCCTGATAGAGGGAATGAGAGGTTGTGTCCTTTCCAACACAACTCTGAACTGTCTGCTGAAATGGCCGGGATGCTATGTTGGCTCCACAGCGCAAACCTCAATGAGTGGAGCACACCACCAGCCTCCTTTTATATTCCCCACATCAACAAATTCTCATTGGCCTTTTCTGAAGTATCAGATGTGTGTAACCCCTAATGTCAATACATTACAATGTCAATACACAGACACTACCTCTTATGCCCTCCATCAGGGAACGGCTACAATAGTAACCGAAACTTTGTTTTTTCATCTTTCTCAAGTGTGTAATGTTGCTGTTTGAGTATGACAAAGGTCTGCAAAATTACAAAGCACAGTCAAGTAAAGTCAACAGGTCTAGTCATCTTTAATTATATAGTGCTTTTTACAATACAGACTGTTTCAAAGCAGCTTCACAGCTGCTCAGGAGAAAACCGTGAGGTCATCATCCAGCTCAGTTCAGTTTTCATACGGTGTCAATGCAGGCAGGTCAATAATATTGTTGAATATTAAATTAAATGCCTTCAAATAAGCAAGCCAAAGGTGAAAAAAAGGCGACAAAGGCAAAAATGTCGACAGTGGCAAGGAACGAAAATCCATCAGGTGACAATGGAGTGGAGAAAAAAACAGGGAGAAAACCATGGGGAAAATCAGGCTCAGTCGAGAGGCCAGTTCTCCTCTGGCCAACGAACGAACAGTTCATTGGCCAGAGGAGAGGTTCGGAGAGGTTCATTGAGGAGAGGAGAGGAGAGGTTCATTGGCCAACGAACGAACAGCAGTATAGGTCAGAAATCAGATTGGATCAGAACATTGAGAATATTATCCAGTTCCATGCGGGAGAGATCATCACGCCAGTATAGAGACGAGTTTGTTGTGGATCAGTGCCGATTTCTGTCGTGTCGATGAGGCCTTACAGGGGAGAGTCTAGTTGATACAATCTCTGTTGACACTTCAGGAATGCGTTGTGGTCGTGTTTAGGCGCAGGTCCTCTGTCTGATCTGGATATGGCCCAGATCGTGCTGACTACCATCCTGCGTTGTGGTCGTGTCTATGAAAGAAAGGCCTGTTTTTTTTGTTTTTTTTGTTTTTTGTTTTTGTTAAGGATTTGTTTACTGTGTGTGATTCATTTAATGGAAATCACATTCACTGCTAGTTGCTTTGCTTTAATTTAAATTAAACGTAGAGCAAGTAGCTAATCAGTGTCTGCTCATTTATTCAAACTAAGTTGTCCTTTAACAAACTAACCCCCTTTAATGGAAAGCACATGCTAGTTGATCATTTAATGGAAAGCACTTAATTGTGGCAAAAAAGGGCATAGTTCCCATTTAAGGGCCTGTTCACATTTCCCATCTTTTGTATGCTCAAGTTCGTTATTTCAAATGTAGGCGCGCTCATAAAGGAAGCAACACGGTCACGGTGTGACACACTCGTTTTTTCCAAGCGCATCCACGCCGCATCGAGATTAAAACATCTCAACTTTTCAGAATGCCGCAAGCGCACCATAAGCACACAGTAGGTCATGTGACAAGAACCAACTGGACCACAACCACCCTAGCACTTTGGAAAAAGCAGAATGCGGCGCGCCCAGCGTTTTCTACACGTTTTAGGTGCTATATGTGAATCCAGCCTAAAAAGAGTACTTGGTACAAAAAAAAATATATATATATATATATATATATATATATTATTATTATATATATTATATATATATATATTATATATTATTATTATATATATTATATATTATATATATATATTATTATTAATATATATATATATGTATTATATATATATATATATATAAGTTTGCACTGCATTTCAGAAACACTTAACTGCATGTTATTTACAATTAAATGAGAATGTAGACTAGTTTAAATTAAAGGGACAGTTCACCCCAAAAATTCTGTCTGTAATTGCTCACCCTGATGTTGTTCCAACCCCGTAATACTTTTGTTTATCTTCGGAACACAAATTAAGATATTTTTTAATCTTTAAGATATTTTTAAGATAAATCTGAGAGTTTGATCACTCCTCCATAGGCTTCTAAGGGATTGAAACTTGCCAGCCCAGAAAAGTTAAAGTGTGCTTTATCTTTAAGTTTATTTTAAAGACCAGAACATTTTTTGTGCGCAAAAAACAAACAAAAATAATGACTTCAACGATTCATTTCCGTCTCTGTGGGCCTCGAGATAGTTCACGTAGTGTAACTGCGCAATATAAAAGTGTAACTTGAATACAGTTTAAAAAAATATTTTTGTTTGTATTTTTGCACACAAAAAGTATTTTCGTCGCTTGATAATTTAAAGATAGAGTCACTGTAGTCACTTGGACTATTTTAACGATGTCTTTAACTTTTCTGGGCCAGCAAGTTTCTATCCTTTAGAAGCCTATGGAGGAGTGATCCAGCTCTCAGATTTAATCAAAAATATCTTAATTTGTGTTTTGAAGGTAAACGAAAGTCTTAGGGGTTGGAACCACATGAGGGTGAGTAATTTCTGACAGAATTTTCATATGAAATGCATTTAGTTGAACTTTAGAGTACTTTTTGACCCACTTATAGGACTTAAGTACATCTATGTTATTTCATACTTCTTCTGTTGTCTTTGAAATATGTTTAAAGTGTACTGCCAAATATACTAACACGCATTTATGGTAAACTGAAATATCCTTGAAGGTAATTTTTATTGAAACTTGTATGTCATGTATTTAAATATATTTGCAATTACACATTTGTAATGATGAAGTTGCATTATGATGTAACATCACATACTGTTTTTTAAATACACCTTTAAGATGTGAAACTTTTAAGATTATCTTTTTCATAAAGGTTAACCAAAGATGAGATTCATGAGCATGAGAAAACTAAAACTGTTATTTTGTGTGGCACACATTTGAGTTTTTTCACTACTGTATGTGTAGATGAAACCTGTTCCTCAGAGTCGTGTGGTAGTGTCTGCCAGATTCCTCAAACCTATCAATGAACCCTGTGCAATATTGTAAGTACAGTTTATTTCTTTTCTTTATTTCATAGTCCTTAACTTTAGGCACACTTCAATTATTGATTTCAAATTTATTGTTGAGGAAAACCTCTTGAGATGTGACATCTCATTTTCGAGGGGACCTCAAGAAAAACATACTTCACATACATACGTACATACTAACAGAACAGAGACATTTTTAGTCAGCATCACTGCAAACCTTTGAACATTTTTTTTTTTACCACATTTAATCAAATATCTCTGTGGGGTACTTAAAAGCTTACATTTTTCAAAAATGAAAATTCTTCCATTATACTTCCTCCTGTTGTTCCAAACCGTTTATTTTTTTCAGTAAATGTTTTGGATGAATTTTGCAGCTCTTTGCTAACAGTGATAGCTCATAGTAAACACAGCGGCCAAGCTCAGAAAAGTGAAAAAAAAAAAAAAACACCACAAGCTCTAGTAGTCAAACTATAAGGAAGGAGGAAGGAGGTTTGGGAAGAACTTTCATTTTGATTAAGTTTTACTTAAAGTAACTAATGAACCAGCAAATATGTATTTATGGATGAACGGATGTGCTGAATTCTGCTTGTTTGTATACATCTGCAGATTTACAAATACACATTTGTAATATAAATGTAAATTTTTTCTGTGTCCTCAGTGTCGTGGCAAATGGAGATGTGCAGAATCCAGCAGCGAGGCTTCTGATTCCCAGCCGTGTGATTGGCCAGTTTGAGCGGATTCTGGAGATGATCACAGAGAAAATGGGCCTGCGAATTGTGGGTGGTGTGCGGAGGTAGATTAAAGTGACTTTAGCTTAGCCAGAATTCATATCATCAATTCAATTGGCTTCTAAAACATTTTTTTTTTTTTTTTTACTAAAATCAGAGGTTAATTCTTTCAGGCAAATTTGTGCACTTGTAAGAGTTATTATCATTATGATAATTAATTGTTTTTTAAGAGATGCAAAAAGAACAACAATTAATATATATATATATATATATATATATGGGAATTCACACCATAATATACTTTTATGATTGTGCTCATGATTCTTTCTATATTTCTGTCAGAATGTTTAGATAATATTCAAATGTAATGCTCCAGTAATATTTTCAAAATGCTAAAATGGAATGTTCCTTTAATATTGGAATAACCAAAACAAGCTTTTAAAACACTTTTTTTTTAAATGGATGTTTTGAGTGTTTATTAATGATGTTTTCATAACTTAATGGGAATGTTAGAAAAACGCTGTTAGAACAGATTTTTTTTCAATTATTATTTAGGCCGTAAAACTAAAAATCAAAAGTGCTTTAGATGATAAGTGCCTTTCCTAATTTTATTGGAAGAGAAACCATTTCTATATCATCTGAGCAATATTGACTTATTTAAGCTTTTAACATCTTTTTTTGCAGCCTGTACACCTTTGAAGGGACTCTCATTATGGATGGAAAGAAATTAGAAAATGGACAGTTTTATGTTGCTGTTGGCAGAGACAAATTTAAAAAGCTTCCATACAGTGACCTCCTGTTCAATAAACCCATAGGCATAAAGCGAGTGAATGGGTAAGAGAAAGATGCTGCCTTTTCCCAGAAGATGAAGTATGTTTTCGGTAACACTTTACAATAAGGTTTCGTTTATTGACATTAGTTAATGTATTAACCACTAACTACTGTATGAGCAATACAGTACATTTGTTACATCATTTGGTCAAACGTTATATTAGGTGTCCTTAACTTCTGTGTACTACTTACATCAAAAAATAAGTAAAATGTACTTATTGTGTTTGTATATTGCAAAACACTTCTGCTGCTATTGAGGTGAGATACAGGTTGTAGGGACAGGTTTGGTGGCATGGATTGGTTTAAGGGTGGGTTAAGGTGTAAGGGAAGGCTCAACATTGTAGTTATAATTAATTAGAAACGAATTACGGCTGTAATAATATGCAGTTATTTAAAAAAAATAAATATGTACACAATAAGTACATTGTATCAAATGATTAAATGTTAGTACATAAAGACACCTAATATAAAGTGGAACTGTTAGTTAATAAAAGTTTTACAGTTCATTGTTTGTTCATATTAGTTCAAAGTACATGATGTTAAAAAAACAACTTTTTATTTCAATAATGTGTTAGTAGCATTAATTGAGGTTAATAAATACTGCAGAAGTATTGTTAATTCTTAGTTCATGTTAACTAAAGTAGTAAACCAATGTTATCTAATGAAACCTTATTGTAAAGCGTTACCATGTTTTCAAACAGAATGTAATTGAATGTGATTTTAGGTCAAAAGCAGCGTCATTACCACCTATATACAAATACAGACGACAAAATGGAGATGTAAGTACAAAAACTAAAAAAAAATAAAAGATGTTGGGCATTCATTTGATAAATCTTTGAATATTTCTGTTGTCAGGTGAACCATCATATCAGTAAGTCTGATTGTGGGCAAGAGAAGAGCAGTCCTTCAGACCAGATCTCCAAAGAACACCTGTCAACTATCGTCAGAGAGATCTCTCAGGCCAGACTCATGCGCATACGCAAGAAGAGGAGCGAACTCGCAGCATCTACCGAGGCTCAGGACGATGGTAAGAGATACACGTTTGACCAGCAGCAGAAAATCTGAAATCAATTAAAACACAAACAATGAAGAAATTAATACACATGATGTTTTATTAACAAAGTTCGGGAAGAGCACGTTCAGTTAATTAGCACGAGTGGAGTGCACTCAGCAATCAATGATAAGAAGGTATAGATTCAGCAATCTCACCTCATTCCACTGATAGCTTAGCAGCACCCCTCCACTGCCCCTTCTCCACATTCCAGTCTTGAACACTTATTACATAGGGGGGTGTACTCTGGGTTTGGGCCAAACTCCAAGCTCGGAGCCCTCCCGCCTGACAGCACGCCAAATATGTGTTAAATCGGTAACACTTTACAATACGGGTGCACTAATAAGCATTAATTCATGCTTAACTAATGCACAGATAATACTGAATTAATGTGTAACTAATGATTATTTAAGCTATTCATTAATGATTACCACATTAGTAACTAATTAAGAGTATGTAAGGTTAATGTATTAGTTCGTACATGAATTGTTAGTAATTAATAGGGCTGTAGTCAACCAAAGAAATTCTTAGTCGACCAAAGTCTTGTCTTGCGCAACGATTCGTCGACTAAAAAAAAAAAAAAAGTGATGTTTTGATTGAACATTTTTTAAACAATTGTCATAGAGCATTTATAAAACAACAGCGAAAAAACATCACAAATAAATAAAACTATAATAATAATTAGGGCTGTCAAAATAACGCGTTAATTTCGATTAATTAATCGGAGAAAAAATAACGCGTTAAAAAAAATAACGCAGATTAATCCATTCCGTATTGACCTTTGACCAGAAGCCGTTCTAACCACCATTCGACTGTAAAATAAGAGGAGGGAGACGAGAATCTGCCTAGATCATTGATTGGAACATTTACTTATAAAAAACTTGATGCCTGATGATGGAAGTATTGAAGTCATCTGCAATATCTGCCGCCAGGAATTTGCATATTACCGGAGTTCGTCAACTCTACGACATCGAGTTGAGCATCCAGCGGTTAATGTATTGAGGTACGACACGACCTAGCACGTCCCTGTTTATGAGCACGTCGTCCCGTGATACAAACTCTAGCGGTCAATGTCATCTTCAAACTTAAACCACTGGAGCAAACTCTGACGCGCAAACTTAGCAAATCTGCGTGCGTGTGCGCGACTGAGTAAGTGTGTGTGTCTGAGAGAAAGCGTGTGGTGTGAGACTAGTGCGCGCGCGCGTGCGCGTGTGTGTGTGTTAACAGTGACTGACTGAAGGATAAATAGCTGCCTCGTGTGTCTGGCTACAAATTAAAAATTGTTTTGTGTGTGTGTGTGTGTGTATGTGTGTGTGAAATGTGGTAAAAGGGGCTGATTTTTTAATGAAGGTTTATGTTCAACTTCACAAAATAGCCCTGGAATTGATATTGCACTATGTTAAACTATGAGTTTTTTCATTGCACGTAACAAGACAAGAGAAATAGTGTTGACATTTGAGGGGAGTGTTAATTTGTTCATTGTGTCCCCTTGGTCACTGTGGTCTGAGATGCCTTGTACAGTGAAAAATATTTTTTGAATTTATTTCCTCATATTATTATTATTAGGTTATATTGTGGAGTCCTAAGGACATTATTTGAACAGTGAAAATAGTAATAAAAGAGTTGATGTGAAATGTCACTAATGCTGATTATTTATTTGATTCAAAATATTTAAAATACTTTTACTGTAAAAATTATGTATGCGATTAATTTAGATTAATTAATCACAGAGTATGTAATTAATTAGATTAAAATTTTTAATCGATTGACAGCCCTAATAATAATACAATTCTTTGAAAATTAAGTGATTTTTTAACTGCAAAAAGTGAGGAGCTCTGTCCTAGGTCTATAGTAACAGTCACAATTGCGCACCTGATCACACCACACGCTGCAAAAAATATAACTGCTGTCTGCCACATAATGCAAAATCCTAACAAAAGCTCTCGTTTATACTGGCTTTATATTCTTCTTTACTTTCAAAGCTATGGGTTAACTTTCGTCCTGACGATCAAGGCGTTTTAAAACAACACACAAAAAACCCAAATAGCATAAAAAACAATCCTAATAATAGGCTGTAGGACCGCGTATAGGTTTATTTTCGTTTTGTTGCATTATTTAGGCTATTTTCAAATGCGTAAAGTGTACAAATAAAAACGAAAACATATTAAGAAAACACAATCTATTGAATAAGTATGATATAGCCATTAAAAGGGCTGCTCACGTCTTTTGCGCGCTCAAGTTCGATTTCAAATATAGACGCGCGACTTGCGCGCTCATAATGGAGCAACGCGGTCGCCTCCCTCCACAGTCTTGTCGTCTTTGTTTTACAATGCAGCCAGACAAAAGATTTAGATTTCCTGGACATTTTGTCGACTAAAGCCAAAACCAGCAGCTAACTGAATGAATACATTATCCCTTACCGAGCGCGAAGCAGCAGCGCAGCCGGCCACAGGCGCGTTCCCAGTGTGCGCAACTGTGTGTATTAAACTGTGGCGCAGTTACAAAAATAGCCTAAATTAAAGCATTTTAAAGTTGGGGACAAAACATAGGCTAATTATATTTAGAATACAGCAATAAATAACTGCATTATAAAGGAATAAATATCAAGGAGTAAATCATTGAAAAATTATTTCTATTGGTAAAAAAAAAAATGCAACTGGTCGACCAATAAGAATGTCAGTCGACCAAGACGGCATTTACCGATTAGTCGACTAAACGACTAAAGTTGACAGCCCTAGTAATTAACTATGTAATTATTGATTAATTCCATAATAATTTTTTTAACTAATAGTATCAATTAATATGTTAATTACCAGATAATATGACAGGTTCACTAATATGCATTAATACATGATTAATTACTTCATTGTTAGAGCAAATTCATGTGCAAATTACTAAATGAATAGTTAATAATGATGTGCCCCAACAAGTAAAGTCATAACATAATGATACCTTTGCAAATCATTAGCTAATGATTAATTAAAGCAGACAACTGGAAGTTGAAGTGCATAGCTTTGACTATTGTGGTAATTAACACATTAGTTTACACTATTAGTTCATAAAATATGTTAATTAATACACAATAACACATTGAATTAATAGCAATTTGTGTATTACTTATCTGGTAATTAACACATTAGTTTACACTATTAGTTCATAAAATATGTTAATTAATACACAATAACACATTGAATTAATAGCAATTTGTGTATTACTTAATCTATTAATCATATAGACTCTTTATTAGTAGCTGATGCAGTAATCATTAATTAATGGTTTAGTTCTTCATTAGTTATACATTAACTATTATTATTGATTATCTGTGCATTAGTTAAGCATGAATTAACGCATATTAGTGCACCCTTATTGTAAAGTGTTAGCATTAAATCTTATCCACTTTTATTATATGTAAGTTTGAACTCGTGAAATACATTTTTTCTGACCAAAACAGGAACACAGCACAACTACATATCTAGCGTTCTAAAGTGTGGGGTCGGTAAGACATTTTTAAATGTTTTAGAAAGAAGTCACTTATGCTCACTAATGCTGCATTAAAATATTGTGAAATATTATTGCAATTTAAAATAGCTTCTCAGCATCATCACTCCAGTCTTCAGTCACATGGTCTTTCAGAATTCATTCTAATGTGCAGATTTTCTTAATGTGCACATTTCTTATTATTATTCAATGTAAAAACAGTTGTTCTGCTTCATATTTTTCGAGAAACCGTGATACATTTTTTTTCAAACAGATCAAACAGAAATCTTTTGTAATATTTTAAAGGTTTTTTTCATCATTTGAACAATTTAATGCATCTTTTCTGAATAAAAGTATTAATTTTAATTAAAAAATCTTAGTAGTAAATCTTAGTAGTTTATCACTGTAATAACAAATGTACATTTAGCTTGTCACTGTCTCATGACAAGTGTGCTGAAAGCAATCAACGTGAATAGTTTTAACTGTAGAATATTTGACTGATTTAACTGTATGCATAATCTATCACTATCAAGTCAAGTCACCTTTATTTACACAGCGCTTTTTACAATACAGATTTCAAAGCAACTTTACAGAGATAACAGGAAAATAATGCAACAAAGTTTGTTTCTGCTGTACAGCAGATCCAGAGGAAAACAGCGTCATAGTCCAGCTTGAGTAAATTCAGTTCATTTCTGTTCATTTATTATTTAGTCAATTTAACTATACAGCCACTCTGGAGAAAACAGTGATGTCATCGTCCAGCTCAGTTCAGTTTTCATGTAATGGAATTCAATGCAGGCAGATCAATGAGGTTGTTGAATATTAAATGCCCCCAAATAAGCAAGCCAAATCCAAAGGCGACAGTGGCAAGGAACCAAAACTACATCAGGTGACATAATAGAGAAAAAAACCTTGGGCGAAACCAGGCTCAGTGGGGGGACCAGTCCTCCTCTGGCCAACGGATGAACAGTGTGATTATGATTCAGGCAGCATTACATGTCAGACGTCAGATTGGATCGGAACCATCACTATAACTATCTAGTTTTTGTAGTCTCTTTTGTGCACTCACCAAAATGTCTCCGCAGCCACTATTGTCTGGATAACGATGATGTAATTCAGTGATGCTTATATAATGCGCTTCCCTGTGTGTTCAAGAGATGGCACTGGTGCTCTGTGAGTGTGTTGCTCATGCTCTTGCTGTGGCATGAGAGGGATTACATCATCATCATCATCATCATCATCATTGTGTGTCCTCAGATTGCAGCCGGCGGTGTGCGATCAGCGCCATGCTTGACTGCACGTGTCTCTTTTCAGAACATCTCACCGAATGATGACATTTCAGTGCAAAAAGAGCCCTTGCAGAGATCGCCTGCAAATGCTATTAGTCACGCTCCAGATTATGAACGAAATTGATTCATACTTAAATTGATGTGGTGAAAATAAAGCTCAGGAATAAGAGGTTTGGTAGTGAGCAGTGTCTTTAGTTAATGTAGAATCGTCTCTCCCTCATTAGCACTCGAGGTCTTGCTGGTACCCAGGTGTCTGAAACAAGCCTATTAAATCTCCATGGCGATGAAATCAACAAAAGCACTTCTCTTCTTTTCTTGGGCCGAGCAGAATGTATTTCTGATTGAAAACTGTTCTTTTGTAATCTGTTGTGATTTTAAAAGGACATTTGATCTGTTTATTTCATGAATGAAGACTTTAGCCACGACTTTATTTATTTACAAGAACATAACCAAGGTCATTTTAGTTGGTGATTTGAGTGTGTATGACAGAATCAAGCCATTAAACAATTGGCCATTTCAAAAGATGTAAACAACACTGGCCCAGAAGCACTTCCTGTTTCAGTTTTTTAACACTACATAAAAGCTGGGATAAAATACAACCAACAGAACATTTAAAACTGAATCAAAAAGTTAAACAAACATCTTTAAGGAGTTTTCTTTACATGTGAAATAAAGAAAACAGTTACAAACTGAAACAGGAAGTGCTTCTGGACCAGTGTTGTTTACATCTTTTGAAATGGTCTATTAAGTGAGTCAGTTTGACCATATCAAATTGTAAATTAATGAAGTTTCCATTGTCACAGGATAAATGTCTCCATTTGACTCCTTCATGCAGCATATAAGATTACAGAACCAGGGAATTTAGTTGCCTGATGTCTCCGTATCCCACCTATAGCCACACGTTTTGCAAACAACATGAACACAATAAGTGCATACCAATTTGTTATGTATTTATGTAAGTCCATTATAGTTAAAGACACCTACAAAAAGTGGGATTTAAAAAAAAAAAAAAAAGATACCTTAGAAGTACTGTAAATTTCTTTAGGTATAAAACTTTTAAATGAGGAACAAATTAGAGTGTCTTAACAAAATGACATCCATTTTAAAATGTCAATGAATCACGAAGAGCGTTTTGCTGTCTTAAAGCACAGGCAAAATATTTTGTACGACTGATAAATATCCCTCTTTGATAAATAAACCATGCATTAAAAGGCAGGAAACTATGTGCTGGAATATAACACTAAGTGCATACATTTGAATATCAATGATTAGTGAGAATCTGGCACCATTAACAAGGGAGTCTAACAGATGGCATAAGTGTTAAGTGAATGTAGGGCAAATTCTCCAATCACATGGTGTAATGAAGTCAGAGAGGTTTCTGGAGGAGAGTGAGTATGTGTGGCTGTGTTTGAGAGAGGGAAGGGGGAATCGGGGGAAATTGCTGCGGCTCCGTCCCACTCCAGTAATGACAGGGAGGGATCAGAGGAGTGTAGAGACGCACAAGAGCCGCTGATGGCTTTCACAGTTCAGTATCTCAGAGCTCCTGGTGACAATCCGTCCACAATACTGTAATAATGCTCTGAAATAGGCCATTAAGGTGCCTCTCTGTGCCTCACTTCACTGATCAGAACGTGTGTGTGTGTCTGAGGTCTTTCAGCACCTCCGAACAGACTGAGATGTGACAAGTGCCAAAGTCTTGCTCGCTTCTAATTAGATCATGGCCTGCAGTGATGGCAGTAATGCAATATCTGAACCAGAGGTGAGAGACAAGAGGATAAAAGAGTATTTGGAAGAGAGAGTCAGAAATGTGTTTTTCTTGTCACATTGTCTTTTCCTCCCTTGTCCCTTGCCAGTGTGATCTCATTAGTGTTAGATGTACCAAAACGTAAACTTTAGAAGCGCAATACCTATTTTTTATGCAAATAATACTATTAATCAATATCACATCACCGCTTCTAAAACATAACAGTATGAATGTGCAGCTACTGAGATGCACAATAGAGGGTGATCAGTTAAAACTCTGTTTGATTGAGCATCCCAACCAGCCCGACTTGGCAAATTGTTTGACCATGTTGGTGACAAGGAAAGTGTTAAGGAAAACCTGGTTTTACAAATTACATACATTACACATTTCAGCTGTAATTATTATTTTTAATTCTGTCATACAAATAGTTCATGTTTAGCCTGACTTCGTCATACTCGCATTCTAGTCAGAATGCGAGTCTGATACTGGTCCATAGGGCTTTGATTATGAGGCGTGTCTTACTCGAACCAGGAAAAAAAAAACCTCTGCACTCAATTGGATAGACCTACAACCAATCAGAGCAAAGCAATAAGTCAGCTGAGCCCGTTCTCATCCTTTAGCGTCATATGTGACGCTATATGCAAAAACGGCGCTATACTACGCACATGGCACCCTTTATCGTTAATATAACACGCGAACCCAAGGCGTCATAAATCCTTAAGCGTAATATGAGACTACCCTACCCTAACCCACGCCTAAACCTAACCATCACGCGCGTTATATTAACGATAACGGGTGCCATGTGCGTAGTATAGTGCCATTTTTGCATATAGCGTCACATATGACGCTAAAGGATGAGAATGCGTTGGTCTATATAGTTTCATAGCATAGGTCATGTTATTTTTTTGAAGCAAAACTGTTTAAACAATCTAATTTCAATCAGATTTTTTGAATGAATCAGTTGAGTGAATCATTCAATGACCCTCTTATAAAGACAGGCTTGTTTTCATTCCTGTAAAAATCAGTAATTGCGACCATCTCTGAGTAGGTACTTTTGAATTCAGACCATTAAAAAGTATATTTTACAGTATATGGTATGAATTTGTGTGGTACGAATGTAATCCGGATGTACTGCTTTCATTTTCTTGTCATTCTTATTATCAGGGATCAATTGTGTTGCATCAATGCATTCACAACTCCTCTCCCTAGACTTCATCGTATGCGATAAAGTCAAGGTAAAATGTTCATTGTATGCGCACTTCAGAGTCTCTGCAGAAGTAGTAGATCATTATGTCCCCTATAGGACCGCCGTCCTGGGTTTTACTTGTAGACGAAATATGCTGTGACTTACTCCATAACCTGTCCATAAACAATCAGTGCACATTTCTGAGAACATATTTTAACATCCTAAGTATGTATGTTCTATATATTTTTTTATAAAATCATAAAATTTTGATGATCAAAAAGCTCATGATAAATAACTCACCACCTGGGTTGTTACGTCGGACCCAGGCGCTGGGTTACACAAAACTACCCAATCACTGCATTGTTACATCTGACCTAGGAGCTGGGTAACACAAAAACTACCCAAAGATTTTTTGCATGTTTTTTTTTTTTTATGGGCTACATTCCATATTCAGGGTGCAAAACGATATTCTTTCTCAACTGTTTATGCTCACTTAAGACAATTGACTATGTTCATTAGGATACTCGTCGAAATGGTAATTTTCCGTAATTTTCAAGAAGACATGAAAGAGAGTTCAATATACTATTCACGCCCTGTCTGAGATGCGGCTTTCTGGGTGCGCACTTCGGATGTTTAAACTTCCCACACATAGCGCAAAAGTCATGAATTGCACTTGAATGTTTACATTCACTTTAACACTGGCCTGTCAGCCTGAGTTGCTCATGTTTGCTCACATTCATGTTCTCACAATATTGCATTGTTAGAATTCATACAAATTTTACTGGCCAACTGGAGATTGACACCATTTAATATACTCGACGAAGTTTACTCGCATTTGGTGAGTGTTAATTTTAGGGGCTATTTCTACTGTTTACACAGATTTTTTTTTTTTTTTTTTTTTTTTTTTTTTTTTTTTTTTTAGGATTGCCACTCAGAAATTGATAGTGATTTTCCAGAAATGTTAATCATATATACTCAAAGGACAAAGGACAGGCAAAGTAAGAAACATAAGATTTTTGAAGCAGAAAGACTCAAGTTGTCTTTTATTGTAAAACATACTCTAATAATCGTAATTTATTCACAACTTTATAAAAAAAACAGCGTATATACAGTAACTACTGTGAATTTGGACACACTACTCTTTTCACATACTGATTTTCACCTACAATATACAGGGCTCTCAAGTTTTGAAGACAGGCAAGAGGGGGGGGGGGGGTTGTGTAAATACTGCATTTGGATCCACCTTTGTGTCTCAGAACAGCTTCGTTCCACAACTGTGTGCGTTGATCAATGTTTATTATGTGTGTAATGATGCCCTCATGCCACGATTCGATAGATATCACGATACTGAACTCACAATACGATATTAATGCGATACTTCAAGACATGATGAAAGGTTAACAAAAATTAACTGTTCGTTAAAATGCTAAATTTTATGTTACATTGTGTGTGTGTGTGGGGGGGGGGTGTTGGAATGGGGGTTTTTCATCATTAATAATATTATTATTAGTGTTTTTGTTGTTATTAATTGCAGAAAGTGTTTGACACATGGCACTGACAATTCAACCAAAAATACAAAGTATTTATTCAATTTCAGAGAGAGAGAGAGAGGGAGGGAGAGAGAGAGAAAGAAAGAGAGAGAGAGAGAGAGAGAGAACTCCTTTG
Source organism: Cyprinella venusta (assembly GCA_038021265.1). NCBI lineage: Eukaryota > Metazoa > Chordata > Actinopteri > Cypriniformes > Leuciscidae > Cyprinella > Cyprinella venusta. Next base: position 7,148,744 of record CM075874.1, read on the forward strand.
TCATTTGTGGTGTTGGCTCCAATTTAAAACAATTCGCTTCAAGCAGCCATTTTAGGGGGCTTCTTGTTTGCTTTTTACCTAACATCTTTGAAAGACAGATACAATGATTAATGCATCCATGGCCAGGATAATTATAAAATATGATTCTCTATGAAAATATGATATCAGCAGTCAAGTTGCCATTGTTTGTGTCAAACAATTTGTAAATTTGTTGTAACATTAAAACAGGAGATCATGACTTACTCTGCTCGAAGTGATCCTCTGAGCACCAGTCGTTTCCTCTGCGGGTGAACGAAACTTTTGGAAGAGAATCTCTTCAAGAGAGAGCTTTTTTATTGGTTGTTGCGTTAAATCTTACCCAGATACAATAGTGCTATTTTCTGATTGGCTAGCCTTTGTGTACCCCTTCCTTTTTTTGATTGGCTGATAAGTGACAGGCTCGAGACGAGAGCAGGGGAGATGCGCGCGGCCGCGTTCTACAGTGAGATTGGAGCGACCAGAGACAATTTGCGCTCTGCGGCATATTAAATATATTACAATTAATTTTCTGCGTGAGAAATACAATGTGTGGCGGGAGTGCGTGACAAAAGACCGAAATGAGTGACTGTCACGCTCAATGCGTGACGCTTGAGAGCCCTGAATATAGTTAAGAAGTATGCTTGTTTTGGATGCTGCTGCAGTCTTGAATGAATTGGTTAAATCAATGATTCAATGACCTGCTCATTAAGTCATTTGTTGCCACCCACTTGTATAACTATGTACCTCCAGAAATGGTCACTATAAATGCTCACTCTTCTCTGTCTGCTGAATAAATCATAACATATTTTTATTTCAATGATGCATGAAATATTCATGTTTACAATTAAGCCAAGTTAGATTAGGCCCCTGGATGTATGATGTTTTGGAGGAACTTTTCCAGAACCGTCTGTTGAAATACTTCTGAAAGAGGCTGCTGTAGGTGATTGGCTGAGATGATGGTCTGTGTAACAGTTGCTGGGCGGAGATTGGACAGTTGCCTCCATGGGTTTGCTGCTAACTGGTAACAGCGCTCTTATAGGATTCTCCTGTCTGCCTCGGACAAATCAACAGGAATGCAAGAAAACACTCCAGCGAATGAAAGTCAGCACTGATTATCCCTCCCCCGGTTTTTGTACGCACTTAGACAAGGAGGAGGCGGTAATCAGTGCGATTTTATACAGTCCTCCCACCAAAAGCAGTGATTTATTTTTGTCAGAAGTGGCAAATTGCTTTCCACCAAAACGGTGCCTTAAAATATTCCCAATTAAGCCTCATTGCAGCGTGATTCGTACTGATTATGCAGTGTCAAGGCCATTAAAGACTCAAAATCCCAGCAGAGACTTCTATTGTGAGTTATATAAGCTTCACATCACTATTATAGGTGAATAAATTGCTTCTTGAGAGATCTACTGTTAGATGTATGTTAAGACTGGGACTATAACATGATAATGTATGAGGTTAGAATGTGTATTCATTCTCTATATGTTGAGGCACTTTTACTTTGGTACTAAGCAACTATCACTCACATTTTCTTTGGAACAACGCAATCAATCACATTATAGTACAAATCTTGAAATGTTTGCACAATTAAGAGCCACAGATCATCAGTTTTTCTTTGCCCTTGTGCTTTATAGAGGCATAACAAAACACCTCATGTTGAATAGGTCCCTTTCATTGTGCACATTCCTTCAATAAGCCTGCTATTAGACTGAAGGTTACACATGTCTTTTTAATGGCACCATAGAAGCTTTAGTGTTGGATAATGATTTGCAGATATAATCAAGTATAAATGCATTGCCACACTGGCAGGCTTTTGCTTTAAATTCTTTTAAAGATTAGACATAATCAGTTTTTGTCAATGATAAAACTGTCATTTTGGTTATTGTTGCATTTCAAGGCTTCTGCCTTATAAGAGATCATGTCTCTGTTGGTATTCTTAGTTTTGCCTTCTATTCTACTGTATCTGTTTGCACAATCTTTTCATAGTTTAACCTTGTGGGAGCAATTTGGTGCCATCAACTTCATGCAGGGAAATGAAAAGCTCCTTTAGCTGGAAAATGTAATCTACGCAAGGTCAGTCACAACTGAAGTTGGCTGTTTGGTTGATCTCTCATCTTCATTTGTTGTAGAGGACAGCGTTACAGCCATGTGTTTATGACTCTGGTAGCATGTGATTAAAAGCGCACTCATTAATCTGGCAATCAGCGTGTTAAAAGCTGCTTTCATAAGCAAACAACAAGATTTAATATTTCCCCCCGGCTCTGATGGAAAAAGGTGACGCTGCCAAAGCGAATTAGCCTATCAGTGTGTCTTCTTAATGCTTCACAGCAGTCTTCACTTATGAGGGAAAAACAAATGCTGGAGCTGCACGTCTGAGCAGACAGGTCTATCTGGGAGCGAGCGTGTCTGAGCCCTGTGCTGTTTTCGTGTCACTTCTTCATGAATTGCCATAAAAAAACATTACATCCTTATCCTGCTTGCCAACCATCCTGTTTTATGATCCTTTGAAGGAGGCTTATTGGATTTGGGGAAAGAAATAATGTTTTGTCGTTTTAGTCGGTAGACTAAATGTAGAGTATGTTGAGAAAAACATATAAATGTCTGCACATTTATAGAGTTGCGCTTCACCTGAGAGATTAACAACTTTGAGAGGTTGATGTGTGCAATAGTATTATTCTGGTTTTATTTCTACGCCTTTCCTGCATTATAACCCCATTAATGCCATCAGAATGAAAGTAGATCAAACTAGATTTCACTGTTTTTTCTGAAGACAACAATACTAGTGTGTTGTGGATGGTTTCCAAGGTGGTGCTGTGCTGTTGCTAAGGTGATACTAGGTGTTTTCTGGTGTAAAAAGAGTCTCTGTAATCATTCTGTTTTTAGATATGGCTAAGATATCTTCTTGAATTAAGGAAACACACACTTTACATTATCTGCAGTAGAATGAAACGACTATTAAAATTAATATCACAGAAAAGCGTGATGTCACCAATGCTCTTGTTGCTAATAGGCTAATATTTCTTCTATAAGCAGATAAATTCAGCCCAATGTTTTGTCTGTAAACAGTTGTTATGTGAAACAGCCTTTTCAATTCAATTAAATACACATTTTATTTGCATAACGCTTTTCACAATACAGATCTTTCAAAGCAGCTTTACAGAAAATTAAGCACCGGCTCATGTTGATTCAGAGTTGTGTTATCTGTTGTCCTCACAGGAGTTTTTCTGGCAAGACTAAATAAAAAAAAAAACAACAACAACAACGTGCAGTTGTTACCATTTATTTTGCTAAAATGGTGCATGGTGGATGTACCAACAGTGTCTCACAAAAGTGAGTATGAGTACACCCCTCACATTTCAGCAAACATTTTAGTATATCTTCTCAAGGGACAATACTATAGGGCATTTCAGAATGTTTGTAAACAATAGGCACCACGATACTTCCGGGTGGCAGAACGCGAGCCGCTTCTATTGACTAACTGAAGAGATCCAGCCGGCAACTGAACAGTTACATAGTTAAAATCATTGTTGTTGATCAAAGTTGAATCTACGGCGAAAATATGTTGTGTTTGGGGTTGCGCCACCAGATATACAGCAAAAGGTGTCGGTTTTTTATCGATTTCCTTCAGAAAAAAGTAAATCTATCCCGCGGAAACTGTGGGTGAGGAGGTTAAAGCGAGTGAACGTCGTCAAAAGTGCATGTCGTCTTCTAATTATGAGCCTGAGCCCGATTTAAACCCAACCATTTTTAATACGTGGGTCGTTATATAACTGACGTTCTCGACTAACTTAGTTAATTTATTTTACTTTCTATGTTACTTTCTTTTGAGCGGTGAGTAAATGCTTCTTCATCGTAAATGCTTCTGATTGGCCATTGCGTTCAATATCAAATCAATTCATATGTCTGTGATTGGCTACATCGCTGCAGTCACGTTATAAAAAGAAACTCTGCCATGTAAATCATTTCTATTTTGTTTTAGTTGTTCTTGTTGCTTTTCTGCAACTGATGAATACAAATGTATTAGTTTTTATTTGTTTTATTCATAAATATTTCTAGCTTGCGGGAGTCCCGCGAATCGTTTTATTCTCCTGCAATCCGCACACACAGAGTGAATGCATTACACTCGGCCATCAGATCTAGTCCCGCGCCGCGGTCTAGTGCGTTGGAAGTGCATGTCTCTAGATCAAAGAATCTAAGCTCTAATGATCATGTTAACTATGTCTGAATTTCCACCACGTCTGTTTTTGAATCAACTGTTGAAATATAGATTAGGCTACTGCCGACGGTGTGTCTCCCTCCAATCAATTTACTAGTGTTGCCATAGGGACGCTTCGGCTTTTGCCACCCGGAAGAACGTCTATTATTGTTGTGACGTCATGGTGAATTGTCGTATAGAAATGAAAATTGGATAGATTTTAGAGTAGTCAATATGCTGCTTGTATAGCATTATATATTTACTGTTCTCTGAAAATAACTCAACATACAGCCATTATTGTCAAAATAGCTGGCAACAAAAGAGAGTACACCCACATGTCAAAACTGTGTCGAAAAGGGTCACTATTTTGTTTGGGCACCATTGTTATCTAGCACTGCGTTAATCTTCCTGGGCATGGAATTCACCAGAGCTTCACAGGTTGTTGCCGGGATCCTCTTCCACTCCTCCATAATGACATCACAGAGTTGCAGGATGTTAGACACATGGTGCTTCTCCACCTTCTGCTTGAGGATGTCACACAGGTGCTCAATAGGGTTCAGGTCTGGAGACGTACTTGGCCACTCTATCACCTTCGTGAGCAAGGCAGCTTCACCTTCCTCAGTAAGGCAGTTGTCATCTTGGCGGTGTGTTTGGGGTCGTTATCATGCCTTTCGGCCCTGTTACTTCAGAATGTCGCAGTACATGTCGGAATCCATGTTTTCCTCAATGAAGCGCAGCTCTATTGGGGGTGGTGATGGCGCAGTGGATAAGATTCATGCCTTTGGTGTGATGTCTCCCTGAGCAAGACATTTAACCAGGGATGTAGTGGAGGCTAAACGCACGTAAACGCCGTTTACGCACCTCCCAAATTCGGAAATAGCGTTTACCCACCTCCGAAGTGCGTTTATCCACCTCTCAATTGCGTTTATCCACCTCTAAATATCCTGCATGTAATTCCTAAGACATTTTAAATTAAGCTTGTGTCGTTTTAGTTTCATATTGTTCATTATTAGTTTCATAGGTTGTTAAACCTGACGAACTCTTTCATATTGCGCTGCATTACTGTCAGTGTTGTTGACTATTACTGACGGTAAGGTTGCACAGTTGACGCTCGCGCAGCCTCTCGAGCAGAAATCTACACGAATGAGCGCAGAACACACTCAGTTAACAACATAGGCTACTGCCTATGAAAACCTAATAGTTAAATCTAAATAATTCTAACATATGTTAAACAACCTAAATTATTTTTCCTGAACACCACACCATCACGATTGAAAATGTGACATTGATTTCCTAAAACAGTTCAATAAACAGTAAAAGTTAAATCACTTACATTACATTTTAGAAGCAATATTGGCTGTTTTTGTTCTGTTTCAGCAGCGAAAATAGTTCCAAACAAAAATCACAGCAGAACCACGGCGCATGTCACAGGAACACTCGACGTGTTTTCATTACTGAATGATTCAGCATTTTGAACGAATCGATTGAGTCAAAGACTCAATGAGCCATTCATAAACATCGGTCTCATTCTTGAATGATCAGTCGTTTGAACGAATCGTTTGAATGAATGAATCAAAAACTCACTCATTAAGACGGTCGCCTGCCACCACCTACTGGCGGTTTAGTATTAAATGTTTAAAAGTAGGATCATTCTTTCCAAGTTTCTTAGTAAATTTAAATAAATTTCATAACAGTATTTTATGCAATTGTAATTTTTCAGTGTAAATGATTTAATTTGATCAGCCCCTATAGGGTAACAGCCCATAGTGTCTTATTATTCTAAATAATTGAATTTATTGATCAAATTTAAGAATTTAAATTGAAAGATGAAGCATACATTTAATAATATTGGGTGAGGGGATGCCCCTTTAAAGGTGCAGATATTAAAATAATGTGATTTAAATATCAAAGCTTATTGAACACTGATGAGAATATTGTTTCAGAAAAATTGAACACATACTAAATAAAAATAAAAACTCCGGAAAAGCAACTTTTTTACTCAGACAAATGAATGGCAGATTTACTTGTCCGAAGGACAAGCGTTTGAAAGGCTTAATGTGGAGGCCTCCCTATAGCAATGTTATCAGGATACACATACACCGGTAGGCAGTGGCCCACCTTACCTGGTGACCACGTCGTGGACTCGTGGTCCACCAGAATTTATAGTTTACCCACCTCTTTTTTTACCACTACACCTCTGCATTTAACCCCTAGTTGCTCCAGAGGCGTGCGACCTCTGACATATATGGCAATTGTAAGTTGCTTTGGATAAAAGCATCAGCTAAATGAATAAATGTAAGTGTAAGCTCCCCAGTACCAGCAGCACTCATGCAGCCCCAGACCATGATGCTACCACCACCATGCTTGACTGTTGGCAAGACACAATTTGCTTGTACTCCTTAATACTCCTTACCATTGCGTTGCCACACATGCTGGACACCATCTGAGCCAAACAAGTTTGCCTTAGTCTCATCAGACCATGGAACCAGTAATTTATACTCTTGGACAATTTGCTTTCAGCAAACTGTTTGCACACTTTCTTGTGAACCAGCTTCAGAAGAGGCTTCCTTCTGCGATGACGGCCATGCAAACCTACTTGTTGCAGTGTGTGGTGTATGGTCTTGTATGGAATCTTTTTCCGAGTCAGTTCATTCATTTCGTTCGTTGAATGAACCAAATGACTCGAAAAAAGATTTGTTCATTTTGATGAACGAGTCTGAATAGGAGAGTCATGAACGCACATCACAGAACAGAGCAAGGCAAGCATTTGAGCTTATAAAACCTGAACTTTGTTTTTTGTTTTTTTTAATGACTGATCGTTTCATGTTTCACACGTAAGATATTTATCGTCTGGAATCGTTTAAAGCCCTTTGAACAGTTTGCAGTTTGCACTGAACCTGTCTTTTGGACCTTGAACCGTGTGGTGGCCATTAAAGTGCATTATATGGAGAAAAATCCTGGAATGTTTTCATCAAAAACCTCAATTACTTTTCCACTAAAGAAAGAATGGCATGGATATCTTGGATGACATGGGGGTGAATGAATTATCAGCAAAAGTTTTTTTTTTTGTGAACTACTCCTTTAATACAATAAAAAGTTGAAATCCATCAATTTAATATTTTATACACATCAAGAACCCAAAGAAAAGTGCATAGCAACCTAAAATTGTAAAACTGAAATTTTATCATCAGATGAACTGTTTCTGTCATACATATTTCATATACTATCAGTCTTGATGAGGTTAAGAATGTGATTGGTTGCCTCTGGAGCAGCACATGTTTTTGTCCTCGTTTGCTTAAGTGCAAAATCATTCAACGCCTTTGATGCCAGGTGCATGCATACCAATCGCATTTGCACATTTTATTACCATATTCTTTTGTTTGGCTCAATTGCTTCTGCTGTAATTGATTTGCATCAGATTCAATATGCATCATGTGGTCTAGGAACTGAAGTAAATCTTGTAACAAACAGCAATGTAAAGCAGAATTCATGACAGGAGAGCGACTCTGATGCTCCGCCTCGTGGGTCGTGTAGTGTGCTTGGTAACATGTATATGAGAGAAAGCTATAGCGAGCTTTATCAGGTCTTTATTAAATAATCCATAAATACCTCCTCTATAGCGCGTAAACAGCAGGACTTGTTCTTCTCCGAGCCGCGGGAGTTAAAAAGATTGGCCCAGTGCCTAGCAACCAATGACTGCCTTAACAGCTTCACATGTGTGAATTCTTCACATCACTGCTGGAGCCGGTCCTTTGTGTAAAATCGTCCGAGAAGTGCTGAACATCTGATATGGGTCTTTCAAACACACATCTCACTTGTAGTGCTGCTTTGTTTACTTGTCACCGTCTTTTGCGAAAGTCTTCATGACACTGAATGGAGTGTATATATATATATATATATATATATATATATATATATATATATATATATATATATATATATATATATCTCAAGGTTTGTTCTAAACCTTTAACACTAAGTGTTACAATTATTGTGCCCGAGCCGCTGAGACTATTTTGTTATGGTTACGTTTCAGTTATGGGTATGCTTTAGATTACTGCTTTGTTGTAAACCTTTTTTCCTTTAAGTTAATTTTCGGCAAGACACTTTTTTTCTTACACTGGTCATATTTGAGAGTTTGGCTTATATTTGGCTTTTCATAACGTGTTGTTTCAGACTAGTAGAAAAAAAAAAAACATTTAAAGGGTTAGTTCACCCAAAACTGAAAATTCTGTCAGTATTTATTCTCCCTCATGTTTATTTGTTCTGCTATACACAAAGGAAGATATTTGGGAGAATGTTTTAATCAAACAGATCTCATTCCCCATTGACTATAGTAGGAAAAAAATACATACTATGCAGTCAATGGGGAATGAGATCTGTTTGATTAAAACATTCTTCCAAATATCTTCCTTTGTGTTCAGCAGAACAAATAAACACTTAGGCCCCTATCTTGCACCCGGCGCAAATGACTTTATACACAAACGCATGTCTCATTCCTATTTTGCACGCGCGCAAAGCGGGATTTTCCCCTCCACAGACGCACGTCGGTAAACTAGGAAATGAACTTGCGCTCCCTGGGCGGATCGGCGCAAAAAGGAGGCGTGTTTCGGCGCAAACATTCCCTGGTGCTATTTTACACTTCCAGAACACAATTGCGCCACTGACCATAAAAAACCTGGTCTAAAGTCAGTGGTGCGTTGCGCGTTGTTCATAATGCTATTTTAAGCGCGCATGCTTGGCCATAATATAGCGGGTAGGCCTACACAACGCTCATACTGATTCTCTCATCAACATAGATGCAGTAGTTTTTATTTTTGCAAATCATACATTATAACAAGGAAAAATATTAACACATGAGGGAAATCATTTTGGTTTACATGAAGATGAAAAAACTGAAATACCCATTTCTTAAGGCTACTAAGGATCAGACCTGTTTGCCCAATAGTGGCAAGAAACATACGTATAGGCTATAATGTTTAACCGACGCTGATGTGCAAGAGTTTCTCCCATCCCTATACAACGTCACTTCTGTGTTTCACTGTCCTGACAAGAACGTCGGTCTCATCGGCTGTGAACGCTCCTGGCGCGCGCCTGGTAAACCCGCCGTTATAATAACAATCCGTCATGCAACATGCGCACCTGTTCTTAAAGGGTATGTTGGACGGCGCTCGGATTGGTTTATTTCACGTTACGCCCAAACCACACCTATGAATAATGAAGCTACTTCAGACCAACCTCTTTTAGATTTGCGCCAGGCGCAAGAGGCATTTATCCCGCCGGGAAAATAGCAACAGCGCCGGGACCCGCCCACAAAGTTACTTGCGCCATGCGCTTTGACACTTGCGTTTCAGATCGTTAAAATAGGGCCCATAGAGGTTTAGAACAACATGGGGGTGAGTAAATACTGACAGAATTTTCATTTTTGGGTGAACTAACCCTTTAAAATACACTTTTATGAGTATATTTTATTGCACTTATATGTATTTGCATCTGTAGATTTCAGTTACAATACATATATTTAAAGTCAGAAATATCCTCTTTAGCAGCACTCACGTACACCAAATCAATTAATTTTGCATTTGCCTGATTTGCTTTTTTTGTGAATTTAAAATATATATATTAAATCCCATGTGTAAAATCCTTTAACCCTAACATGTCAAAAAATAAAATGAGAATTTTGAACCTATAGCTTCCTCCAGTGTTTAAATTAATTAAATAATGCCTAATTTGCATAATTACATTTCAGAAAACTTGTAATACAAATCATGTTTGCAGTTCTTAAATGGATAGTTCACCCAAAAATAAAAATGTTGTCATCATTTACTCATCCTCATGTTGTTCCAAACCTGTACAGTTTTCTTTATTTTGCTAAACAAGAAGATATTTTGAATAATGTTGGTAACCAGACAGATGACGGTAGCCATTGACTTGAATATGAATATTTTTTTCTATGGAATTCAATGGCTACCGTCAACTGTCTGGTTACCAACATTATTCAAAATATCTGTTATCTGTCTATCAAAATATCAAAATATCTAATGTTGATACCCTACTGGAGTATGTTGCTGTAATATTTAAGTTTCACTCATGTCAACATTATATTTCCATAATTGTGACTAGTCTTTGCATTTCTTGGACAGTTATAGGTGATTCTTATGCACAGACGGCAGAAAGTCTAATTTAATATGCAGAGAAATAAAACCTACTAACTAACACTAGTTGTGTTGGAAAAGAAGGCTTAAAAACAGGCGTCAAAACTTGCGTCATTCGAGTCAGGCTTTATACCCCATCCCCCATCCAACAGCCTTTAATGAAGGCAGGTTTTAAAATGTTATTTAATTTTATTTAGCATTTTTATGAGACGAGCCCTTCTCTCAATCACATTTAACTGTTTATTGTTACATTAGCGGTCCTGCTTACAGTCTGGGTTTTGGACTACAGTTAATAAATGTGAGCGATTTCCATAAAATATTCAAAGAAGCCCATTATTGCTACGGCGGCTCATCTCTGCTGCTAAACTTCAATCAGTTTTGCATTTGAAACGCATTAAATGCCTGGGTGAAATGCTATCATCTGCACAGCAATATTTTTATAGCCGCTATTGGGGAAAGCGTGAACTTATATGAGGTGCATTAATTCTGCTGTTTAATTATTTAGAGTATATTGATTTCACACTATGTTTGGATTTATTGCTCATTAAGTATTTAAAACACTTGTAATTTTCTTGTTTACTAGAGAGTACAATGGTATGACTGTAAATCTTGCAAAAAATAATTACAACGAACCATTGAAAGCTAATGGTCATTTTAAAATCGACTCTAGTTAATGAGAGATTTTAATAAGAGTGGGACGTGGGTCTATTTCTGTACATGCTTGTTGGAGTTCTGAGGCTAAATCTACCATATCTGAGACACATTCAACCATCTCTAATGTTGATCATATTGGTCACCGTTGATTCCACCAATAAAATCACAAATTTTCATAAATGAATATTACAGTATTTTATATAACTTGGCATATGTATGAATTTCTTCATTTCATTTCTGGCCATTTGCTAATTGTATTGAAACAGTTAAAATATTAAAACTTTAAGACATTAAAGACATTTTCCATCTCTTTTAAAGGTTTTTATAGAGGAATCAAATTAGGAAGTAACACATCATTTTTAACATTAGTTAATACACATATAACTGTTTATTGTTTGTTCATGTTGGTTCACAGTGCATTAACAAATGTTAACATATACAAATTGATTTTAATAATGTATTATATTAACATTAACTAAGATTAATAAATGCTGTAGAAGAATTGTTCTTTCTCAGTTAGTTCAAATTAACTAATGCAATTAACTATTTTTAACCTTATTGTAAAGTGTTACCAGTTAGGATTTAGATACATGACCAGATGTTTGTTAATGTGCAAAGTAGTTGTAACTATTGACCTACAGCAATTACTTTGTAGTTTTAATCCTGACCAATGGATGGCGCTGCTGTTTTATGCTGTTATGTTTGTGCAGATGACGCAGAGGACAGAAGTGCAGACAATGACACGTCTTCACCAGTCAAGCAGGTGAGATGCTCTTACCTCATCATGATCCCTAATAGTCTACAGGCATAAACCCAATCTGCACACATATGGTTCATTTCATTGCAGAGTTACTCAGAAAACTTTTCAGCCTTTGCAAGAAAAAAAAAAAAAAAAAAATATATATATATATATATATATATATATATATATATATATATATATTAGGGCTGTCAAAACGATTAATCGCGATTAATCGCATCCAAAATAAAAGTTTCTGTTTACATAATATATGTGGGGGCACTGTGTATAATTATTTTGTATATATATATAAAAAACACACATGCATGTATATTTAAGAAAAAAATATTATTTATATATAAAATATTTATATTTATATATAATATAAATTATATATAAATCTATATACAGAATATACATGAAAATATTTCTTAAATATATACAAGCATGTGTGTGTATTTATATATATAAAATAATTATACACAGTGCACCCACATATATTATGTAAACACAAACTTTTATTTTGGATGCGATTAATCGCGATTAATCGTTTTGACAGCCCTAATATATATATATATATATATATATATACATACTGTATATATATGTACATTTAGTAGTTAGTTTGATTTATAACAAAATAAAAATAAAATATATAATAATATATTTAATATAATATAAAATAATATAAAATATATAATAATTAATAAATAAAATGTCCCCATAAAATGTCAAAAATAATCTATATTACTGTCATTGGGGGGAACACATTCCATAGACATAATGATTTTTATACTGTACAAACTGTATACTGTATTATATCCCCTTACACTAACCCAACCCCTAAACCTGCCCATCACTCAAAACTTTCTGCATTTTATATTTTCAAAAAACATCTCTTTGTATGATTTATAAACTTTTTTCCTCATAAGGACAAAAAATGTCCCCACAAGGAAAAGGATTTCGGATATTGCTATCTTTTTGAGGACATTTTGTAAGGGATTACCAGGCCACACACACACACACACACTCATTTATAATGTTGTCCAATTAAGGAGGCAGCAGAGGCCAGTCCAGAAATAGACGACTCATCCAAAACAGAGAGTGAACCAGCCCAACACACTGAAGAATCACCATGTGACGGAGAAGAAGAGACGAAAGAAGAGGATGAAAAAAAAGAAGAGGAAGAAGAGGATGAAAAGAAAGAAGAGGAAGAAGAGAAAGAGGAGGATGAAGAAAAAGAAAATGATGAGGAAGAAGAGCAGGGAGAGATAAAGGATACGGGACTGACATCAGAACCAGAGGCAAATGAAACCAGTGAAGAGAAGAAGGACGGAGAGTCTGATAGAGAGGAGGAAGAAGAGAAACAAATTGAAGGAACAGAAGAGGAAAACCAGGAGAAAACAGAGGATGAGGGCGATCCAGAAGAAAAGACCGAAGAGAATCCAGATCCCAGCGAAGAACAGTCGGAAAACACTGAATGAGAGGATTGGAAAACTTAAAGTAGTTCACAGAGAAATTATCATTCTGTTATCATATACTCACCCTCATGCCGTTCCAAACCTGACTTTTATGCAGAATATAAAAGGAGATTTATATATATATATATATATATATATATATATATATGAGAGTAAGATTATCAAAATGAAGATAATCAATGAATAATTGCTTAAATATCTCCTCGTTCACATTGTTGGAAAAGTGAGATCAGCACATTCTTCAAAATATCTTCATTTTTGTGTTCTAAAAAACAGAAAGTCATACAAGTTTGAATTGGCTGGTGAGTAAATGATGACAGAATGATAATTGTGAATTATTCCTTTTAGAGTAATGATTAATGCATTGATTACTACTAATTTATTTCATATTATACTATTCATATTGTATTGAGATTGCAATAATGTGAACTGATTTAATAACAGCTAACTTAAAACTATCTATTCTTCATATAACATCATTCCTCTGCAAATACACTATCTGCTAAGCTAGGTGTAATGTTTGCTAAATGTATTTATTTTAGACGTTTGTTTTGTAAAACAAAGATAAATTTATAGATTTATGTTTCATGCCTCATGTTTCAGCATCTCCTCTATTGCTTATGACATGATGTCAAGTAATTTGTCATCATTGCGATTATTATACTATCATTCTAACTGGTTTAACTAAGTTGATTAACATCAGTCCTGAACGATAAGCTATAAAATACATATCTAAATAGAGTTGACTACTTTTAAAAAATCTGTCTGGATATCCCATTCATTCAGTGTGTCTTCTGTCCACAGAGAGTTTGTACTGTGTTGGTGTGAGGGTGTGTTTGTGTACGGTCAGTTTATTACACTGATGGATAATGTAATACAAGTCACTTGATTTTGTCTCTGAGGAATTGACTGATGGTTGTTGTTTGCTATTGGTCGATCTCATGTGAGTGACAGGTTCTCATGTGAGTGACAGATTATGAGAAAAACTCCTAACCCACATTATTATTATTTTTTTTTTTCTGGGGGGGCTCAACAGAGAGAAGAAAAAATCAACAGAAAGTGAATATCACTTGTACCTTAAAAGTCGTTCATACATCTTGCACATATTCCAAGTCTTCTGAACTGAAGTCATTTAATGCTTTAACCTGACTGAAATTTATTTTAAATTGAGTCTGTTCCTCACACAAAGCCTCATATGATTTCAGCAGTCATATCGACTAACGGCAAGAACAAAAGTTTCCAAAATTTGTTTTACTATAGAAAAAAAAAAAACAGTTTTTCTTTTATTTGGTGAATTTTCCTCTCATTTTACCTAAATGGACCCCTTTTGAAAATTCAAATTATGTTATAAATGCTATATATTTATTATTATTATTACTAGTATTAGTATTATTTTTAATTGGGTTATAAACCAGAGTAATTAGAGAGGTTTTTGCCATCTAAAAAAGATGAATAACAGGTCACCCTATAATAGACATTTCCATCAGTGACTACGTTTACAAGCTGTCGGGTTATGGTCGGGTTAAAGGTGCAATGTGTAATATTTCTGAGGCTCTATTGACAGAAATGCAATATAAGATTCATAACTATGTGTTCAGTGGTGTATAAAGACATTACTCAATGAACCGTTGTTTTTATTACCTTAGAATGAGACATATCTACATAACCGCAGGAACCCCCTTCTATGAAGGTAGACATATTGTGACATCATGTTTCTACCATAGCCGAACACGAACAAACAGCGCGTTTTGTTCATACCTTTAAAGAGAAGCCGCAGAAAGCTAGAAGCTAGCTATAGACACCGTGAGTAGTAACGCTCGCTGAGTTATAGCTTTTGACAATCAGCTGATTACTTCTATTGACCGTAAAACAGTAACGTTTACAGGAGTCACCAACCCGTCGATCACAGTTGACGAGTTGGAAGCATTTTAAGTTGATCGCGAAGAGTTTTCAAAACCAGAGAAAAAAATTATATTTTTATTCACTATTATTTATGAATTTGTTTGTAGTAAATTGCGTGGATGCGGAGGCGTGCGTGCTGTTACAATCACGTCACCTTTGCGCTTGTGAGGACGCGTCGAATATAAACAAGGCTTCACGCTTTAACCAGCTGAGCCACAGCCCCACAGTATAACAGCTCATATTAGCCAGCTAAACTTTCATTACCCTGTTGTAAATATGTAATTGGATAGTTTCATGTGTTTCTTTTCCCTCGCTATATATAATGCTATGTGGGGAGAAATGTGCTGGTTACGTTCGTGAGACAATCGGCTGATTATTATATTATATATTAAGACCCTTGATCCTCACCTGACTATGGGTTTGTAAATTTTATCCATGATGTGGTTTATAATGGACCATGAGAAAATCTGGCTATTCTCTGCTGTCTTAGATGACGATATGTTTGTCCCGCAACTGTAGCTTCTTCGAAAGGGAGGGGTGAGCAGTGGGCTGAGGCCTTAGTGCAACTTGCAACCGAACCGCTAGATGCTGCTAAAATCTACACACTGCACCTTTAAGGTAACTATTCGGGTTTCTGAAACATTGACTTCATTTACATGCAGCCAATTTTTGGGTTATGGTCGGGTTAAGGTCACTATTCGAGTTTCTAAAACATTAGGAATAACCCGTTTACATGCAGAGCATGAGCAGAGAGATTTTCTCCTGTATACATGGAATTGCAATGTCTCAATTTAAACGGCTAACGATGTTAGCGTCTAGACGTACGGACAACCTTAAGACACAAAATGTGTCATTTCCGATTTTTCAAGACAACAAGATTTTCTCAAGACAACAACAAGAGCATCACACGGATAATGAATAGTTCGGGGCAAATAGCGATCGCCTTTGTTTGCGCTTTATGCTGGTAACGTTACTGACCTCGCTCCAAAAGTATTAGGGATGGGTATATTGACACAAATTTCACAATTCGATTCGATTTCGATTCACAAGCTTGCAGTTCGATTTGATTTCGATTTGATTCAATATCGATTATTTTGGATATCAGTTACAATAAATGGCAAATTTTCTCAAGGAAATCAAATCTCTTAACTAATGCTGTAAACTATGGGAGTCTAGTTGTAGCCTACTAGGCTTCATTACCCTAATATGAAAGTAATAACTTACTGTTTTGTAGCTATATACAAACACTTAAATTACACTTTTATTTATTTTTATAATAAGAAGATTATATGAAATATAAACATTTAAATGGTGGTTGTCATAAAAACTTGCCAGATTTATTCAAATATACATTAAATATTGAAGAATATTAAGATTATAATGCATATGTAATATGGTGTATATATTTATCAAAATGCTCCTCTCTAGAGTTAATTTTTCTTGCTGACTAACGAGTTTATGTGGGTTTTCTGAGGTATATATGACGATAGGCTACGTGACATTGATTACAAGCTGTATAACTGACGTCTTTCCATGGTTGAAACGCTGATTGAGCGAATAAATGTGACATGATATGGATTTCGATAAGTTGTACTCTATCTTTTAACACACTTTCAGATGCTCGTTCATGTTTATTTCGCGCTGTGACTGGTTAATACCGGAAGAGCGATCAGCGCTGCTGCTTCTCTTGAGCTGCGCCAGAGCGATCTCACGCCACTGCGCCTAAACGTTATTTATGTTTTTGAATTTCTATGGACCTAATTTGAAAATTGAGACTTTGTTTCATATCAATAGTAACAAAGGACAAAGATTATTGCGATTTTTTGGATGCATACAGCCATGATACAATGTTCCATTCATTCAAATGAAAACAGGATGACTAATCGATTCTTGAGATTTAAGAATCGATATCGTTTCGTAAAAATGAGAATCGACTAATATCGAGAAATCGATATTTATTACCCAGCCCTAAAAAGTATGCTGTGCTGCATCTCGCCATGTTTACTTCCGGTATACTCCACGTGGATTTTTGTATGTGCCAAGAAGTTTCTCTACTCAAAAGACCAAGATTCCTTGCGAATAGAACATGCGCAGAACACAAATCACAATGGAGTTATGCCAATACACGTTTACATGACCAAAAATTCGGGTTAGAAAAGGGGTACCCCAGGTAGAATATTCCGTTTTTTAACCATATGACCATATTCGAGTTTTTACCAGTGTTTACATGGCCGTTCGCGACCGGGTTATTGCTAATATCCCGGTTTTGAATGGGTTATTGGCTGCATGTAAACATAGTCATTCAGAATAACCCGTTTAGATGCGTGAGCAGAGAGAGTTACTCCTGTATACATGGAATTTGTAATCAATTGGCAATATCCAGATGTAAATGGCGATGCTCGGTTAGCTTCTGGACCTACGGACAACCTTAAGACGCAATATGTGTAGTTTCTGATTCTTCTTCCTGTATCCAGAGACAACAACAACAGCAGCAGTGGTTTTGAACTGGTTATTGGCTGCTTGTAAATGTAGTCAGTGTTAAATGAACTGCTCTGGTGGACTTTTATATTGACTTTTGACCACGGCTAAATCATAACAATCATCTCAACATATGCGATACCTTCTACAGACACACACATACAGCTGACAAGCATTCTTGTAGATGCTGCTGGATTTATGCTGCTTAGGTGAACAGTGTGAGTGAGTCATCCCTTCATCTGAGAGACAGCAGCAGATCTTTAGCATGACTCACTGAAATCAACATCTATTTCTAGCCCACTGACTCACTCACACACCAGAAAACAGCGAGACATCACTCACTATAACATCGTTCATACCATGGAAGCTTGTTTCCACCACGTAATAAATAACTTTTAATCTCACAATTGCAGGATATGAACTCAGATTTGTGACTTTATATCTCACAATCCATGACTTTGTTCCTCAGAAGAGAATGTAAAGATACGTCATGCCGCTTGCTGGGATAGTTGCGCCATCTTTATTTTTCTAGCTCAACTTTCATAGAATGGAAAGCACAGGATTGTGGGATATCAAAGGCAGCGATGGATACATCTATGCTGCCTTAAAAATTGATCAGATGTAGGTATTTCAGGAGACAGGAAGTGAAAGTAACATTGCATTCAGATGTGCCTCGACACATCCACCTTGGAATGCGTCCTCCGAAGGCAGCATTTATCAGTTTTGGGATGCAGCCAATGATTCAATCAACCCGGTCTCACCCCAAGACGTCATATAACTGACGTTTTGGGACGTCTTTTGACCATTCGTCAATATACGACTTTTTAGGGCCCCCTTAAACGTCGGTAGATGAGGTTATGGGATCCTAACTCTACCCCATACCTAAACCTAACCCGTCACCTAACTGACGTTAAAGGTAAAGCGTCAGTTGTATGACGGCCCGGGATCGCCATCTAGCGACGTTTAAGGGGGCCCTAAAAAGGCAAATATTGACGTATGGTCAAAAGACGCCCCAAAACGTCAGTTATATGACTTTTTGGGATGAGACTGTGTTAATTCAATAGGCTTGTTTGAGATGAGCAAAATCTGCGCAATCATGTGATCAAAGACGCATACAGGTTAGAAAAGTGGGCTGTGTTCGAAAACTGAAAAATGCTCCCTCCGCAGGCAGGATACGGAAGTAGGAAGGTAAGACAAGTCCGAATCCAATAATCATGCCACATCATGTCCCCTGAGATACCTTCATTTGATTGATTTTTGAAGGCAGCATAGATGAATCCCTTGCTGCCTTTGATATCCCACAATCCTGTGCTTTCCATTTCCTGACTGTTGAGTGGAAAAAATAAAAATGGCGTCTGAAATTTGAGGTCGGTTTGTGTGTAAGATGTACATTTTTTACCAACTTGTCCCACTTTTGATGTCATTTCTAGTGAGAAGTTAGTATAGTAGTAATTAAATATTCAATTTGTTGTCACCAAAGCCCTCTGTTTTGTTCTCGATCATGCACCGAGGGATATGTCATGCTGACATATATCAAATAACTTGCGCTGGCGAGGCGGCCGTGTCGGATTGCGCAGTTGCTCTCTCTCGACTGAACTGATCAAAAGCACAACAGGAAACAAACTTGCTTAGAGCACAGTTTAAAGGCACAAAATGTAAGGTTTCGTTAAAATATCCAAAAACCACTATAGCACAGTGTTATATAGTTTGTTGACTTGTGTACTTACATTATCCCAAATGTTTCTAACAATGTTTTAAATCCAGAGAAATATGCTATGCTTTAACCACGGTAACACCCTTCCTCATTGTGCCACTTGTCAGTGACATCATATCCGTGTTTCCCTTAATTTTTTTCTTTTGTAGAAACCATGAAAACATCACAGACGCTTTAATATGTTGTTGTTTTTTTTAGAAAGGTGAGCAACTGTTTAGATACCTCTTCGACAGAAAAAGAATCATTGTTATAACTCAACATGGTTAGTCTTAGTGTTTGAATCTCTTGTTTTCTTGATTTACTGCAGTCATATTTGTGTACCATCTGGCTAACATAGCATAACCAGAAAGAGCTTTATAGTAACAGTAAAACAACATTTTTTCCATCATACAATATACTATTAAAATGAATTGCATACCGTTTAGCAACACAAGTAATTTATTAAAGGGATAGTTCACACAAAAATGTTTACTCACTCTTAAACTGTTTGACTCACCCCAAACATGCATGAATTTCTTTCTTCTGCTGAACACAAAATAATATATTTTGAAGAATAGAGGGTATGCCAGTGACGTCACCGTCGGCCAGAGTGCCTGCAGTTACTCACAGTGAGTGGCAAAAAGACTGAGCGGCTGTATTTGTTTTCAGCGCGAATGCCGTAAAAAACAAACACAACACATATAAAGTGGGAAAGAGCTTTGCGATTGACTGTACAACTAGATTTGACCAAAAATCGAAGGTATATTTTTAAAGACTGCTATAGAAAAGGGAGCAAATTGATCGTTTCAATTCATAGAAACTGGACTCCAGTCAGCGAAAGGTGGATTTGCAGTTATCATTTTGTGTCAATATGCTGAATTTAGGTGTAAAACCGTACCCATATATTTTGTATTGTTATTAACAACTCATCAAATAAATATTTATCATCATTACAATATTTATCATCATTTTAGGGCTGGACGATATGATGATATATATAGGCTATATATAACACTGATAAGTGATCAGCCGGATCTAGACCTATATTGTATTTATATAAAGTGTTCACAGGCAAATTTGATTTATGTTTAGGCCTATATTGCTTATATTTCCCCGGTGTCGAAATCAGGCAAACATAAATGTCAGGCCACATGATTCCTGGCTGCATGTCAATATCCATGGATCACTGGATCTTTAGTAAGTTGTAACTGAGTCCAACATTTAGTTTAAATTGATAAAATTTTGCTAAAAGTTTTAGTCACATTTTCTCAGTTTCCCCTATTAAATCCAGTCACACAGCAGATCTTTTGTCACTCTGTCAGGCTGAGGGCAGTTGTTCCGGCAGGAAAGTGATGTCAATGCATTCTCTCTATATTGTTAACCAAACAGTTGATGGACCCCATTGATTTCCATTGACTGTTTGGTTACCAACAATTCTTCAAAATATTGTTTGAAGAAATTTATACAGGTTTGGAACATATTGAGTGAGTATATGATGACAGGTTTATAACCAATGAGATTTGTTTTCGTGTGTCAAGCAGGTTTGGTTGAGCTGTTCGCTGATCAATGTTTTTCATGTGGATAAAAAAAAAATAAATGAAATAATTTGACTGAATTTAACTGTTCATAAAGCAATCAAGTCTCTTCAGAAAATGTGGACGAATCTGCACGATTTATATGGATTAGTTTTACAATCTCTCTAAAGAGTACAGAACTGGCTCATATTTTATTAATAATATCTTCATTTGTGTTCCAAAGATGAACGGAAGTCTTACGAGTTTCAAACGACATGAAAGAGTTTTAAAATTTTGAGGGAACTAACCCTTAAATGTGTTGTTAACAAAGAAAAGCTATGCATTCCAAGGAGGGTAACCTCCCAGATTTCTCCAGGATAAAAAAGGAGGGGAAATTTAAATAATGAAAGCAAAGCAGCATTGTAAAATGCTCCCAGATTGAGAGGGAGCTGGTGGAAAGCAATATATCAGTTGGAAAGGTATGGAAACTATTGCTGGCATAAAGAATGATAGGAACTCTAAGGTGACACTTGAAGGTTATCGATGTGACAATAAGTTGTATTTGAGGTTTGAAACCCACAAGTAAAAAAAACAACAACAAAAAACAGGAAAATATGTTAGAATCTATTCATTTTAATAGGATACCATGGAATGTGGAATTGATGGATCTTTTTGCCTGCAGAATTACGTTTATATAAAGTCAGTAGTATGCAATTAATTCATAATATAATTCATAAAATGAATGGGAAATTTTTATGTACTGTGATTAATTGGTATCTCTTCAATGTGCAAATTCAGTCCAAACAAGAAAAACAGACATTGACGGTAACAAACAGTTTTTTTTTTATTCTGTTTGCTGCAAAAGACATGTTCCAAGAGTAAGAACAGCTCCGATACCTTCTTCCAAATAGAAGACAGCACAAACCAAACAAGAAGCTTTAATAGTTTGAGATAATACCCAGCATTGTAATCTACACACCTCTGCAAAGTCACAATTTCACATACAGTGTCATTTTAAACAAGAAGTATCAATTCTTGAAGCAGCTTATATTATAAATGTTATATTTCAACTTGATTTAGGCCTGTCTGAGAGATTAGATTGTTAAATATCCTATGATTAATGTGTTCATTAGCAAGCCTTGCCATTTTCAAATATCTGAATGCAATATGTTCAACGATCAGTCATAATAATCAGTAAATAACAAAAGATTACACTCACAAAAGCTGCTATTAGTTTTCATTCTTATTGAAAGTAGTTTACAATGTTTAATCAAAGTGACTAATATGACAATAAAATAAAAGAAGAAATACCTGCACAAAGTAATCGTGTTTTCAGGAATGAGTGTCACGAACAATGAAATGAAACTTGGGAGTGAGTTCAAACACCAACACACAAAAGAAAACCAGACGGAAAGAAAAAGTGGCGTTTTCTCCAGAACATTAGCAGAAGTGCGTGGAAAGTCCTAATAGGCTCCGCTCCAATGAGTGTAATTACCAACAGACAGAGACGGCGCTTAATGTCCTCTTGAGAAAGCAAGAATGATGTGCTGCACAATGACAGGATATTACATAATCCCACAGGCGTATCTTGACGTTAATCTATTTTCGCCCCTTGATATCGCAAGCAATGATGTATTTGAGTAGATGGATGCGTGGTATTGAGATGCTGCCGCATGATGTGAAATTGTGGCTTCAGCTGTCTGGAACGCATTGCGTTCTGTCAACTAACTATTGATTGACTGTAGCAATAGAGCGTGAAGCGTTCGCTTGGAGAGATTTGGAGAAAAATTGCACCTTAGGTGTTGGCAATGAGCCAACGTGAAGGTTTTCGAATGAGCAATAACAAATCATTGTAGTTTCCGTTGACAGTGTTAGTAAGGCAGCGATGATAAATTAGCCAGTAACATGCACAGCCTTCTTTCTGCTTGTTTATGAGTGACTCTGACTAGCTCCATCTCATATATCACAATGGGAATTGTGATTAAAGCGAGAGGCTGTGAAGTAGCGAAGACTGCGAGGATCACTGCAAGATTTGAGTGTAATAGAGAAACCATTCTTACTTATTCGGTATTAATATGCACATGCTTAGACGCCTCTGAAGAATATGTTGCTCTTTGGAACAGCTGCCTAAAGGTGTTCTGATTCCTAGTCGTTGTTATCAGCATAGCACGCAAGTATATTTGTGCTGTTTGTCTATTCAGGAGCACCACGTTTGTGGCATGATGATTTACAGGGGTACGCTTACGTTAAACACCAAATACTCTCTGTACTCTTGGTCGATATAGACGAATGATTTGCGCCGGAGAAAGTGCAGTGTTATCTACCTCTACTGTTCCTGGAACTGTTGTTTTGCACGAAACCATCGGAATCTCGTTTTGCTGACGTTTAACTGTGGTGAGGGCTGAGGTCAGGTTTCTGCCCCAGGTTGGACGCTTTGAACTTTGGAGAGCGTCACGGGCACCTTGCCCTCCCCCGGGGTGGGTGCGCGGGTGATGGGCTGAACGGAGGCCTGGATCTCGGCGAGCCGCTCTTTGAAGCGCTGCTGCAGATGGAGCTCTTCCTTCGAACTGCCCTGAGAGCAGGCGGCCAGAAGTAGCCCCACTGCCATCCCGCTACCCCCAACGCAGAACAGCACGGCCCCGGCCAGCTTACAGGCGTCAAGTGCCCGGTTAAATCGGACGGCGCGACCATCCACGAAGAGCAGCTCATCTTCTCCGAATGCCTCGAGTCGAGGTGGTGTGGCGTAGCCCACCAGTAGCACAGATAACCCCGCTACCAGAATCAGAGCTCCTAGCGCGAGACAGACCTGACAGAGAGTAACAGAACAACTAAATTAGTCTATTCAACAGCAGGATGACATCTGCTGCATTGGTTCATGTATGATTCAACTTTAAACCGTCTGATGACTGCACACATGAAAAGACAGAACTAGCAGAAAACTGGGGTCACACTTAAAGGAGACATATGCAAAATCCACTTTTTTAGCCCTTAAATGCATTTTGTTGTATATTTGGAGTGTTTATAAGTACAGAAAAGATGAAATTATTCTCTTCAGGTGCTTCGTTTATATCTTTATATTCTGTTTTGGTCATATTTTTCAACCTGTTCGGATTTTCCTGTTGTCTATTACGTTTTTTGAACAATAACGTCACAGTATTTGCAGCGGAACTGCCAAATAAGGACATTGACTACCGGTCCAACACTTCGAGCAATCCGCCATTATTATTTCTCGCTCCGATTTTGTAGTCCAAGCTCAATGATGCAGAAGTTACGGGAGGGCTAGTCAAAATGTTCGGTTGTTGGATGTAGTGACCTGAAGCACTTCAAGGATCCCCAATCCAACAACCTCCGCCAGTATACAGAAGGGTTTGCCGATCGACTTCGTCTGAATGAGGGGTAAATTCCTTCTATCATTTAGCTGCTGTGTTTTCTGACGCTTTCTAAAGTTATCATATTATTATCATACAGATTTTTAGTGGTAAGATCAGACCGCAGGTCATTTATCTTGTCAGAGTGCTTGTTTTAACAAGAGAAATAGTCGACTTTCACTAATAACACAACATAGTTAACTTAACTTTACATACCACTGCATCCATATGAAGACGTTGTTCTGCAGGTTTGTTGTCGTCTTTTTCAAATCGCTCGCTCTGGCTCGAATACGTAACGCTTGATGGACAAGTCTTTTGTTGACATTTTGTTAACGTGTGAATAAAAATGTTCTTTGAAACTATAGTAATCGTATATCTCTTATCAAACTACAATTATGGCCGAACGCGGGGAGTTGAACCGACCGTGAACTCAGCGACCTGGAGAGCGGGCGGGGAAAGACGCAACTCCTTTTTATTTAAAGGGGACGCTTCGAAACGGGTTGCTCACAGAACCACATCAGAAAAGGGGTAGAAAAGGGGCCTGTTGAGCTATAATAATGAGGAATTCAGACCCAAGCATTGCAGTTATGCTTTATATAGACCACAAATGTATGATTTATAAGTAAAAATGAATGATTTAAAAGCATGATATGTACCCTTTAATATTAGGTGGCCTTGAAAGGGATAGTTCACCCAAAAATGAAAAATAGCCCATTATTTACTCACCCTGAAGGCATCCTTGGTGTGTATGACATTCTTCTTTCAGACAATTTTTTTTTTTCGAAGTCCATCAAAGCGAATACATCTATGATAAAAGTGCTTGAAACTTCTCTGGCGGGTTAATAAAGGCCTTCTGAAGTGAAGCGATGCATTTGTTTAAGAAAAAGATCCATATTTAATACTTTATCGACTAAAATAACTACCTTCCGGGAGATGGCCGCACGCAAGTCGACTAAAGAGTAACCCTTGAACTTAAAGCAATACGTAATGACGAATGTGGTTGCCCAGCCCTGTTTGTTTGAACTGTGAGAGGAGTCAAAGCTTACGCTACCCCTACATCATACATCATACATCATCAAGTGTTACTCTTTTGGCGTAAGTCAACTTGTGCAGGCTGTCCACCAGAATTTAGATATTTTAGTCGATAAAGTTTTAAATATGGATATTTTTCTTTAAAACCTTTATTAACCCCCCAGACACATTTCGAGCACTTTTATCATGGATGGATGCACTTGATGGACTTCCCAATATAAAGTCCCAATATAAAGCTTGGAAGAGCCAAGACATTTTTTTTATATAACTCCGATTGTATTCGTCTGAAAGAAGAATGTCATATACACCTGGGATGGCTTCAGGGTGAGTAAATCATGGGCTAATTTTCATTTTTGGTTGAACTATCCCTTTAACTACCATGTACTTAACATTTGATACAATTTACTTTAAATGTAATTACAAATCCACCAGTGGCGGCTTGCCTATATAGCCACCCTCCTTACACAAAACATTATTTGTAATATTATATATTATTTAAATTGATATCTATATGATGCGATATGGTAGAAAATCATCTAATCATCAAAATATAGGAGTTTAGCCAATTGCTGATTCAAGATATAAAAGTATTCAAGATAGGACATAAAATTTAGCCAATCAGCGTCCTCAAATTTACTCCAAAAAGGGTGCTTATTCCATTGCCCATAACTGCTAAAATCAGGACTGATCTGTTGGCGCAATTTTAACTACACGACAAAGACAGGCACAGTCATCAAACCTAACTCTGTAAAATCTATACTCCAATGTCCGTTTGAAAAGAGAACTTTGGCAGAAAAACTAAAGGTAAAAGAGCTGGACCCAGACCAACATGCAGGTTTTTTCACCACATTGATTTTTTGGGTAACACTTTACAGAATAAGGCCTCATTTGTTAACATTTGATAATGTATTACTAACATGAACTAACAGCAGTACATTTGTTACAGTCTTTATTAATATTTCTTAATGTTAGTTAATACAAATGCAGTTGTTCCTTGTCCATGTTACTTCACAGTGCATTAATGTTGAAATTAACATAAACTAAGAATAAACAATACTCCTACAGCATGTATACGTAAAGTAGCTTACTAATGTTAACTAATGAAACCTTATTGTAAAATGTTAGTGATTTTTCTTAAATAGTTGTCCTCTGTTTCAATTGGTCATGGAGGTATCATGCTCATCATATCTGATTTTATGAATAACCAGGTGTCAAGGTCAAGGAGATGTTCTTTTGCAATAAATCATACTGCAACCTGCAACTCTTGCTGAAATAGTTTGATATGCCACAGCCCCACCTAGCATATTATTCACCAGCCACCACTGCAATGCACCAACATGTACATAAAAAGTAATTGCATTTAATTAACTTTTGTAGTTACACTGTTTACCTTATCCCTAACAATGACCCAACCATTACCTCAAAACCTAACTCTGTAATCGCACAGTAAATACATAGTATTGTGGGTATTTAATGTTAGTACATTGCAGTTAAGGCCCCCTGATATAAATGCAGTTCTAATCTGATCATGAGGCTACTTTGGACCTGCTGACAAGGTGATAGAGGAGGTTCTCTTTCATTCTTACTGACCGCCAGTGCTTCCCACTGAATATTATCTATCTTGCTCATGCACAGGTCGTGTAAAGTCATCACATGGCCAGGTACGACATGGGGAAAAAGTGGGCGATTCCACAGTTTCGGTCCACAAGGGGTGTAATGAACTATATAGATTGAATAATACCCAGGTGTTGTCATTTTTTAAATTTTTAGTTCATAATTTTGTTAAAGATAGATGTTAGAAATAATAAACTTACTTTTATCCCACTAAGCCTTGGCATTGTCATGTAATGAGACTTTATTTTATTTCCGTCCCCAGAAATTGCAGATGTCAGGGTGGGACATTAAGTGCATCTGGATTTTTGCTGTAATAAAATCCTGAATTTTGGCACTTAACATTTATTTTGGTGTCTTCTACAAAATAAATCTACTAACACTGAAAGTATAATTCCCTTAATCTACCACGATGCAATGGAAAGATTTATTAACGTTCGTTACACTTTCCGTCAAAGCAGTTACGCACGTTAAACTATGATTCTAAAGTAAGCAGACATATAAATTTTCCATGTAATTCTATCAGTAATAAAACGATTAAAACATCTTGTGTGGACTAAATTCTCATGTACGTAGCTACATGATAAATTGTTAATAAATCGGGATAAAACAGGGGCTGAGATTTTCTGTCAAAAAATCATAACGCTGGAACATTTTATTCTGACGCTTAATTTCATCTCCTAATGTGTTAACGGTTCACCTGTCAGAAATAAGATTGTCTAGGTCACGGTCGTTCTGCGTGGGTGGAAGAGTTAACAGGATTTCACGGATTTCGATGAATGTGGGTACGTTTGTGGATTCTGTCCAAAAGGTTACGAACGTTAAAATGTTACGAACGTGGTAAACTTTGTTTAAGTAAACATTAAATAGGATCATTGTGGTGAGAAAGGATAAAAGAGTGATCAAGTCGATATCAAGTGCATGGTTTCGGACCGAGAGCAGCGTCGTGTTCATGTAGATCATGCATGAATGGTGGTTGTATACATTTTGACAGATTATGCACTTCATGTTCGTAAATTGGACAGAAATGTTTAGGCTATCCAACTTCGAACGTTGTTTTCCGCGTATTTTGAATCAATGAGCTTTTCATGAAAGTCAACATCGTCAATGACTTTTTTTTTGATGATGATGATGATTTTATTTTCTGTCAAAATGTCAGTAAGAATATAGCGTAGGCTGTCCAAGTTAACACGTTAATAGTGCGTTAACACAATATCACAAATGCCATTAGATTAATCTGTCGGCGTCAAGCGCAGGTTGTTAAACAACAGTGAACTGGGCATGTAAGGCACACACGCAGATTTTCCGCACTGACGGCACACATTAAGCTAGTTTAAACATTAGGTTGTGGTAAAAAAAAATTGTCAATAAAATGCCACATAATAATAATTTTACATCCATTTAATTCTGCTAGACTCTGCTACTAAGGTAAGGATTGCATCATTACTTTATTTTGTTTTCAAATGTTTAATGTGCAAACGAACTCACCTCTTCCAAGCACACCTTGGCTTTAACAAACCTTACAATAAATAAAACATAATCTCCCTATATTTGTTGTATTATTATTATTATTATTTCGGTAATTCTGACTACATGTGCTGAAAAAGTTAATATTGCCAATATTAATTGTCAATAAAGACAAAAAAAGACATTAAAGACAATTAAATACACCTGTGAACAAAATGGTACATGCTGTCTTTAAATAAATGCACAAAAATATATAGAAATCATTAAGCTGACATTGTATGCATATTCATAAAGTCAAAGAGTAATCTAATAATGTAGTTTGAGTTTAAATGTTAGAAAAATAAATCAATTTTTAGACATTGCACCATACCAAAAGTGGATGTTACTGTACAATGAGCCGATAGTTTTGTGTTTAATTTCTCCTAATCATAGCACACCATGCCTAATAAAAAGTGTTAGAGGCAATCTTGCAGGATTGTTTTTTTTCCGTCCACGTTACATACGTTACAACTTTGCACACTTAGGAGTTCCTCTGTCTTCCACGTTTGGCAAATAAATTTGAAAAATATACCTGTCGTATTTGTTAGTAATTTTGCTGGCTTTAAATTTATGAACATACCAGACTCAAAAATGCACCTTTAAGTTTATAGAACAGATCATATTAGATGGCCACCCTGCCTGCATGGAAGTCATATTGCAGTTTTGTGAAAAATGCACAACGCATGACTCATAACTATACCAAATTAGGAACAAAGCAAAACATGAACTTGGATTCAACCAGAATTTTATTAAACTGAATTAGATTAAGTACACTTTCTGCTTGAACTTACACTGTTTTTCCGTCCATGTTACGTACGTTAAATTCAACTTTGATCAAAGTTTACAAGTTCAACATTGCCAGATTTATCCTGCCTTTCACACAGCTGTATCCCAGGTTGTCTCAGGATGTTAACCTGAGGACAATGGCTTTCTGCATGAAGATTGAATTTTGCAGACCGTTGTCCTTGCAGTTGGGCCGAAACTGTGGAATCGCCCAAGTCTATTTAACCCTGAGACATCCTGCAAACTGTCCTTAAAATCTTCTTACATACATGCAAAGATTGCAGGTCGAAGGAAAAACTTTTATTCAGAATATACAAATTCGGTCTTTCACGTCTGTGCATTGTGTTGGAGCCACACGTTGTGCATCCCCCAGAGGCTGCAGCGGATTAAAGACAAACTTTACTTTGTTGGAACACGTCTGTTTATTCTGGTCACTGCCAGAGCACGGTAAGTTGCTTACATAAGCACTGAATATTGTTTCTATTATGAAACGTGTATAAGAGGCATTTCAGAGTGACTCAAATCTTCTACTCTATGCCTTTCCCCCAAACCCCTTAATTCTGCCAACTCTGCACAGAATTCTTCAAGGACACCACAGGATGCGCCTAGTGGCACTGAACTGGCCAGGCAGGCGTTGGTTCCCAATGTTATGCTGGCTTCTCAATGGGGAGCCCTGGAGCCTACCCAGGAGGCCGGACCTGCTCCTCCAGTTGCAGGGGCAGATTTGGCACCCAAGCCCAGGTCGGCTACACTTTTCTGTCTGGCCACTGAGGAGCCAGAATTACTGTTGAAGTCCTGTGATGTTAAGGTGAAAAACACAATTTTGAATTCTAGAGCACCTTCCACCAGGAATATGCGTGTAGGTGGAAGCTTTTCACTGATTGGTGTACAGTACACCAAGAAGGTTGGTCCCAGACCAGTGCCAATGGTGTTATGTTTTCTGCAGTCCCTGATAGACAATAACAGGGCTCCCTCTACCCTAAGGGTCTCTGTGGCTGCAATTTCTGTCCAGCATGTAAAGGTAAATGATCAATCACTGGGGTCACATATTCTAATCTCTCGGTTTCTGAAAAGTGCTCAGCAATTGCACCCTGCTCCATCTGTTAGAGTACCCTCAATGGACCTCAGTCTGGTTTTAAGAACACTTACACAACACCCCTTTGAGCCAATGGAGCATTGTGACCTGAAGTGGCTTTCAATAAAGACTGGATTCCTTTTCGTAATAATGTCGGCCAATCGTGTGTTGGGGAGTTCCACACATTGTCAACCAATACGTCCTGTATGCATTGGAATGCAGATGGAACAATGGTGACATCGTGGCCTAACCCCTTCATTCCTACCCAAAAGGCTCTCAACATCATTTAGAAATCAACCAATTGAGTTGGTAGCACTTAACTGTTCTGTGTCTGATAAGATGGCAATCAGCAGAACAATCATGCCCAGTGCGAGCCCTTCGGGGCTATCTTGAGTGCTACAGAGAAACTGCAACAGTCAAACCAATTCTTTTCTCTGCTATGGCGGGCCAAGAAAAGGGCAGCCTCTGTCAAAACAGAGGTTGTCACATTAGGTGGTGGAGGTCAATGTCCAGGCATATAAGGCCAACAACCTGACATTGCCAGCCAGCATAAAATTCCATTCGACAAGAAGTCTCTCAACATCTTGGGTGGCATTAAAAGGTGTCCTTCTAATGGACATTTGTGTAGCAGCTAACTGCTCATCCACTGATACATTTTCCAGATACTACAGAATTAATGTGGCAGCCCCTGGTGCTATGGAAGCGGCAGTCCTGTTGGGACCCTCAACTTCGGCTTAAGGTTAGGAGTAGCCTCCTCGTGACCTTGTTGTTATGAGCCATCCAGCAGGAAGCACTGCCTCTGGCGGTCATCCAGAACCCATAGAACCGTAGTTACATAAGTAACTCTTGATTTTTTTTCTAAAAACCTACATGTCTACTAACTCTCATTAGAATATTAGTAGAGTATTAGTCGACTGGATTAGGGTTAGGGTTAGAAGAAGTTGACATGTACTTTCAAAGATACTTATGGTCTGCAGAAAGGGTGTTAAAATTAATTGTTTCTCTATGTATCATCTTTTTACTTTTTTTAATTCATTTTATAACTGTAACATATCTCTTTTAATTTCTTTCATTTCCCTTGCTGTTATTTTGTGATAAAGCACTTTGAATTGCCATAGTGTATGAGTGCTATATAAAAAACTTGCCTTGCCTTCTACAATTCATCGTGATGCGTACATGTCTTGTCGTGTGTTTGTTTTCATGGTGCAGAAGTCCATGTGGGTTGAATATGTTTCCCCGCAATTCTGCCAAGGCTAGACTCTGGCTCTGGGGTGAGTTTCCCGTAAAACGACGTAGTTCGCTGCTTCACACAACTACTTTTAATGAAACTATTTGAGATCCAATTAACGCTAGATTTGTTTTATATAAATTACAGACATGTCATCTGAGGACTATTTCTAATTGTTCTCAGTTATTTTGCTTTATCACCAAACTCAATATTTGGCTCGTTCTTACATAGTAGAGCACACTTGCACATGAGCACTCTTCAAGCACGTTACTTCAAATCTTTCGACAAACTAAAAGACATAAATTCCATTTGTATGTATTCTAAATAAAAGGCACCGGTTGTACTAAATGTCAGCTTGCTTATTTTGCTCAAGATAAGGATTTATTACTTCCAAATTTCATGAAATATAGAAACGATGCTTCTAACCACAGGTCGAGAGCTGTCGTTCAAACCACACAACTTTGCGATGCTGTTTGCGAATGTTCGTTGGAACGATGGTTTCGGGAAACACCGACTCGTTGAACTATGCTGATAACGACGGAACTTGCGACCATATTTGGCTAACAATGCTTTCGGGAATCGCACCCCTGGACAGTTGGTTTGCCATCAACCACGGACACATCTAAACAACGGTCTATGATCTATACTATAGTGTTTGCCGCAAACATTTGAGAGAATTGGAGAATGGTGGACTTTGCCTTGTTGACAACCATTCCAAGTTGTGTCTTGCGAGTGATGCAGTACCAAGTCCAGAGGACTTTTCTATCCCTTCAGAGGTGTGTGTGTGTGTGTGTGTGTGTGTGTGTGTGTCTTTTTAAGCAGAAATTAATGATTTTCAAATGCATTTATAGTGTCTATATAAACCAATATATATTTTAGAATGACATTATAATTATATGTGTAGCCTACATAAATATGTTTTAAATATAATTACGATTACTGTAGGCTAATATATGTAGCACGGCATTCCGTTACTTCTGAAAGGGTTAGGTCTCTCTGTAGGCAAGGGTGTGGTTAGCTGGTGCCTGCTTACATCACAGGGCACCACAACTTTCAATAGGAAAATTCATCTGCAGTAGCCACCTTTCAACCTGAAGAGGGCAGCACTCATACGTTTTTACACCATATATTGTAGAATTAAAATGCTTTATCCAAATGTCCAAATTCAATGAACAGCAATAATAAAGCCCCAGTCTTACAGTCCATTAACTAAAAAAAGTTGGATTAGGGCTTACCCTTTAATGAATTGTATTTTGAAAATATTTTGCATACCTGTAACTAAAACAAGTATGTAACATATTGTATAAAACACCATATTTATTTTTATTCAATTTGCACATTTTCGAGTTGTGAAAAAACAATCTAAAAAATATTTCTGATTAAACTGTACACCTGAAAAGGTCACAGTTATGTGGTTTTGAAATATGTGGCAAAGCAAATAAAATGCAAAAAATATTACTTCTGAAAAAAGTTTTATTTTATTTTAAATAGAATAATAATAAATCTTCTCAGAAAAGTTATAATTTTGAAAATGTTGTAGAAAAGAAAATAAACAGAAAAAAAAATTAGCAAGAAAACTGACAAAATCTATTTATTTTCCAAATGAGAAATAAAAGCCCAATGTGACATTTATGTAACATAAAACAGTTGACAGTCTACTAATACTCTAGTGAGTTAGTTGACATGTAGTTGCATAGTAAATTATAGTCAACAGAATGTTCAAAAGTGACCATCAAAATAAAGTGTTATCAAATTACGTAAACTACAATTTAAACTACAGTTTAAATAATACACGTTCTGAAAAAATATAATCCTTACATTTTAGCCTAATAAATTAACATGTTATAAATATACTGTATAATTGATTTGAATAAAAATAGCAGGTTTGCAAATTTACCATCAAATAGTAGGTGTCAAAAAATTATGAAATTAAGCAGCTACCCCGGTTACCCCAGAACACAAAGCAATGTTGCGCTTAAGCACGACTTTATTATTCATCATATAGGTAACAGGAGGTAACAAAAGAAAAAGCTATCATTTCTAAATATCCCCCCCATAAAAGATCAGATTTGCACAAATCATGTGAATGGCGCAATTTAATGTCTGAATGGTAAATTTCGCTAAAAGGCAACGAGTTTGCAGGTATGATAATCATGATTATTTTGGTCAATACCAAAATAATGGTCAGTCACCATTATTAAACACAATTACTCACTGACACTGAAAACATCATCATGGATTCTTTAAGCTTGAATAATATAAAAATAAATAGTAAAGTAAATAATCTGTGTTTGAGCTAAACTGAGCTAAAACTAACATGCCGCAGCTTGACAGAGAGTGTTTAGGCTTTTATTAAGGGGTGAAAGGAAGTGGGTGTGCTCAATTCAATTCTCACTGTGCTGGATTTAGAACACAACACAAAATGGGAGCATCATTGCGAAACTGAGTGCGGCGCAATATTTGTTTAATCTCAATTATCTTGTTTTTAAAAATGTTAAAAGCTAAAACAGTTATTAAAAATAAAATTAGATTTCACCCAGCCATATCTGGGGTACGTTTCCCGAAAGCATCGTTAGCCAACTATGGTCGCAAGTTCCGTCGTTACCAATAGAGTTCAATGGAAATTGCGACCAACTTGCGACCATAGTTGGCTAACGATGCTTTCGGGAAACGCACCCCTGATCGTGACATCTATCTGTCGGGGTGCACTTGGGTTAATACAGCAAGAGCTTTGGTGGAAGAACCAGATTTGTGATTGGCAACACATTCTGCTATTGTCTTTTGTGTTTTATTAACTGAAATTTCTGTCTAAATCTTTGAATATTTTTTTCCCTGCAACAAACTCTTTACATTTCAGTCAGATAGACCAGAGGTGCCAGTCCATGGTCAGAATAATTAGCAAAATAAAAACTATTTTATACTGACAATCAGAAGTCTGGCTACATTCATGCAAACACAAAAACAGGCTTACAGCTGCAACGTTTTTGCATGGAAATAGCACATGCCCAACAAAAGCTCACCTTCCAGAGCACAGAGCTCCAGCGATTAGGCGATCTCTGTGTCTGAAAATCTTCATCGCGCTCCCAGATGGAAGCGGTGCACTCCTCGTAAAACTGGTGCAAGTAGGAACGCACCCCAAAACCCTGGTGACCGCTGCTGAGTGCACCGTGGCTCTGCTCAGCGTAATCCGACCCACAGATCTCTGAGCAAGAAGTCATCCTTCACATCTGCACACACACACACACACACACGAACGAAACAGTGTCATTTAGTTATGCAACATGGACATTTATAAAATGCATTTTGTACTAAAATTAACAGTCAGGAAATAACCTCAACAAACAGCGTTCAAATTACAAGTAGAGATGCACCGGTTGCAATTTTTTTGTTGCCAATTTTTGCCGATTCCGATTTTCTTTCAATGAGCTATAATTGACAGCATATACAAACCAAAATCTACTTTTATTCATGCTAAATTTTATTTTCATAAAAAAAACAAGTAAAAAGACAGTACTAATTAACAGAACACCATATTAACAAATTTTATACCATGGTCTGGGTGAATACTCGATTCTGATTGGCTGCAGGGTGTCCGTTAAAAAGTGATAGGACACCTAGTAAAGTAGTTCTGGTGAAACTGCCTGTTTACCATTCGAAATTAATAAATAAATGCGCTGCCTAAAACGGCTGTGAGTAACCATAGCAACAGGCAGTCACATGCTCTATCATCTAACGTTGGATATTATAGCCTAATACAACAATGAGCGACTTCGTGCTATTTCTTTTAACATTTATGGAGAATATGGCAACTTTGACGACTGGAATGCTGCTGAAGAAAGAAAAAATGTAAATAAAATGGCGCTGCTGCTCTGCTCCATTGAACTCTATTGGTAACGACGGAACTTGCGACCATAGTTGGCTAACGATGCTTTCGGGAAACGAGCCCCTGAATGAGACCTTGCGGGAGTTTTACGCAGCTGTCCAGACAACCAAGGCAGGAGAAGGCTGAACGTTACAGCGTTTCAAGCCTAAGGAGCCTGAGGCAAATGATCCTCTCTTTGATCTGATTAATTTATTGCCCTCTACAACGTTAAGCGCAAATCGCTGGAGCTCAGAGCTAATTGTTTTTTTTTTATTATTATTATTGTTGTTTGATTAATTGTTTTATGTGTAATAAAAAAATAACTATGCCTACCTTTGTGTTTCATGAAAAAAAAAATGCATTGTGAACCTGAAGGGATACGAGCTAAGCGGACTATAAATATCTCTGGTTGCTAAATAAACAGTCAGGCAAATTATTATTTGTAAAAACTAGATTTAGCCTAAATAAAATATAAACTAATGCTTTTAAAAATGTTTTATTTGGCAAGTGACCATGGTATAAGCGGGTTAACGCCCGACGAGGTGTCCATTGTCAGGTTTTAATGGACTTCGGCGGAGGCAACCTCCGCTGCGCGTCGGCCGGTTTACGCCTCGCCGTCGTCCATTAAAACCTGACAATGGACACCTCGTCGGGCATTAACCCTTACTCAAACAACAGCATAAATAAATGCAATATAATAAAGAGATATGAAATAAACTTGGCTTTAAAGCCACAATCTGTACTTTTTCGGCTTTAAAAATAGCAAAAATAACTGTATCTATGTTATATATTTCTATTAGATGTGTACTTACATTATCCCGACAGTTTCAACCAACTTTCAAATACGGAGAAATTTATAGTTTAATTCGAAGACACGGGACGTTTCTTTATTTCCGTTTCGTCGTCCGTCTATGGCGTCATATAACCTTTGACTCCACTATTTTCTCTAACTTCCTTGCGGAACCCGGTGAAACCACCAAACACAAAGGGGAACACTGGACTACCGCCAAGAAAGCATAGAAAATGACGAAGAAAAAAAAGCAAGACGTATTTTTATGCGTGTAAATCACGTGCCCGCTCACGAGCGCTCACTCAGACGAGATGCACTGCCCCCCGGTGCTGCTCGCGCATATAGCGCTGCCCGTTCCGGTCGTCTCATTCAAATCAGCCAACTGTTGCTGTTAGCGAGCCGCGCAGGAGAAGTATGACACAGGTAAACATTGGGGTTGCATTTAAAGCTTCTTGACAAGCTAAATCTACAGAGAGATGCCGTATATCCGTATATTTTGTAAAAAACGATCATGTCATGTCATGAGCTGAGCTGGTTGTCATTGACAGCGACAACAACTCCCGCGAGCCCACGCTCTTTCCTGACGTCATCAAAGTACGTCTTTGTTATTATGTGAAATGAGTGACCCCTGGTGGCCAAAAAAAATTACATATTGTCCGTTTAAGTTTTTCCAGGTGGGTGTACAGTACATTCTGGTAAAAAATACTAAATACTGCAAAATAACACTGGATTGTCTTCATTGTAAAATTAAATAGAGATTAATGCTTACAATTAGTTACAAAAGTAATTCAGTCAAGAGCAGGGAGTGATTTTCTTTGTCTTTTGTTCTTTTATTAGCATGACAGACAACAGCAGGAATATTAGACTGCTGTCACTTTAAAGGGATAGTTCATCGAAAAATGAATTTTTTAATGATTTACTCCCTCTAAAGACATATATGACTTTCTTCTTTTAGACACACAAACTGAGTTATATATAAAAAAAATATCCTGGCTCTTCCCAGCTTTATAATGGTAGTGAATGGCGCTCCTGATTTTGAAGTCTAAAAAGTGCATCCATCCATCTTAAAATATATCCATATGCCTCCTGAAGCGCAGCGAAGGTTTTTTGTAAGAAAAAATTCAATTTTTAAACCTTTATAAACTAAAATAACTAGCTTCCGGTGGACACAAGACATCGTAGACTATTTGATAACTTTATATCCTATAAGGGCACAGATAAATATGGCATTTATTATTGGTTTAGGCTATGTGAGATTTGTTTTAAGTTCAATACTTCAATTAATTTAAAAGCTGTTTTTTTTAAGGCTAATAAATATTTTAAAAGATAGCTTTCAATTTTAATGATGGAATCACTGTAATTTTGGATGGCTATAATTAACATTTAAAATGTAAGGGGTGTCCTCATTTTTATCCAGACATCAATGGTTTATTGATCAGGTGTTATCAATTATTTAGTTGTTGTTGCTAGTTTGAGTTGAGAAATACACATTAATACACAGAATGATCACTAATCTGCATG
This sequence comes from Cyprinella venusta, assembly GCA_038021265.1. Classification (NCBI taxonomy): domain Eukaryota; kingdom Metazoa; phylum Chordata; class Actinopteri; order Cypriniformes; family Leuciscidae; genus Cyprinella; species Cyprinella venusta. The sequence continues at coordinate 7,186,349 of CM075874.1, forward strand.
TGCATTTTACTTTAGAACCAAGCAAGATGACTCATGAAACCATTTTTTTATAATATCACAATCGCATATCGCAATCGCAATATTGACCTCAATAATCGCAATATGACATTTTCCACAAATCGTGCAGCCCTAATTTAAATATGGATATTTTCTCACAAAAACCGCTTCAGAAGGCATTTATTACCCCCCTGGAGCCGTTTGGATTATACTTTTATGATGGATGGATGCACTTTTTTAGACTTCAAAATCACTCACTACATTACTAAGCTTGGAAGAGCCAGTGTATTTTCTAATATCACTCAAATTGTGTTGGTCACAAAGAAGTGCGTCATACTTGAGGGTGAGTAAATCATGGGATGATTTTCATTTTTGGGTGAACTATCTCTTTAAGAGTTTATACACGGATCTAATATACTGTTACCGAACAAGTTATCTTTCTCAACTAATTAGGCTCCAAAACTGACCATGCTTAACTGAATATTCTCCAAGACAGGCATTTTGACATCATTTTGTGTGTATTTGACCGTTAAAGCGCAGAAAGCCACTCCTTTTGGAACATGGTACTAACAAGCATGGCTGAAAGGTGGCTTATGTGCACTCCACTTATATAGCGAATCGCGATAGATCAGTAGTGTGCACACTTTTGATGTAAGCAACAAATCTGCGGGAATTTGTAAAATTATGTGCAATTCAAGCACTATTTAACCGGAACAAATGAGACGAGTGATGTGGGTGAGTGTCACTTTACTGACAGAGGGAAGAAAGTGCCGCTGGCAACAAAACAGACCGGCTTGGAATCGGAAAAAAAAAAATCGTCAGATTCTGCACCCTGGCCAGTAGATCGATGCATCTCTAACTACAAGACCATGTAATTTTAGTAAATTAATTAAAAAACAAATAACTGGGCAGTGCAACCTGTCACTCACATGAGATCGACCAATAGCAAACCACAAGCGTCCAAACAATTCCTCATGGACAAAAATCAAGTCCTGTCCTACTTTTTGTTGTTGTTTTTGTCATCATTGTTATTCCGATAGCAGTTTCACTTGGATATATGTTACAATAGACTATCACAACTGTTTCATGCTGACAGCCACACTGGCATGCAGA